>JAYDZG010000015.1:14798509-14809128 GCA_034509265.1 Microcambeva bendego | reverse complement strand
CCTCTGGTGTTTAATCTCATTTGGAACATTATGGAATAACGGAATAAATCACATTAATGTCTGAGCAGGAATGCGGCGAGCATGTGTAGGGTCTGTGAAAAACACACAGGCAAGATCCCAGATACACGAACTGCAATTAATTATCATTAAGCCAAATGTCAAGAGGACGAATATGGCTAGGTCTCCCCCTCCCTGCACATAAAACAGGATAATCACTAAGCCTTAACTCTGCCTCTACGTATTGCAAGTGCTCCCTTTGTCTCAGAACATTACAGATGATTGCTGAGTCCCATAAAGCAAAAGACCTTTTTCCTCTAGCTTATGCACTACATTAATCATGCTGATGAACTGACACAATTACTTTAAAAAAAAAACACACACACACACACATCCACTCTGTCCACTTAACATTTCTAAACATAAACACAGATGTACAGGATGGAGAAAGAGGTGAATCGATGCTTGGTATAGGTTAATTCATATTAAGCGTTTTATAATAAAGGTTGGCATTAAGTGTGTTTTCTAACTGGCGCTACAACCATCTGGTTGAACTGAAGGTTTGGCACTTTGAGGTGAGTGTAAAAGTCCCCGATGAATAATGTGCTTTTTAGTTCTTGTGAGTTCAGGTGCAGACTCACTGGCCTGCCAACCAATTTGATCGAAATTCCTTTTTCTTTCCAGCTTTACAACAGCAAAACAGTTCTCACAGATGAAACATAGGCTTTTTGAAATGAGTAATCACTAAAATGAATACTTATAACAAAGGCCCTATATTTGTATCTTTACTTTCACCGTAATATGCAAATTGATGTGATAGAAAAAAAATTAAGGTGTGTGTTTTGCCACGGTGCAGAATAATGGGTAGAACTGTCGCCTCAAAGCAAGTCAGTGTGGGTTTCCTCCCACAGTCCAAAGACATGCGGTATAATAAACTGTTCTGAGTTCTAGGCTCCAACACCCACTGCGACCCTGACTGGATAAGCAGTTAAGAAAGTATGAAGTGTTTAGCAAATTAATTCACTTCACATTCACTGGTTAATCTGCACTATGAGGTAGTCCTGGCAACCCTATGACAATTTAGAAAAATTGGAAAATTCCCAGTCAATTTTATGGAGGAGAGAAGGGTGTCAGACACAGATGATGTTCGTCTTTGAGGCAAGGTGTGCTGTGTATTGTAATCCCTAATAAATTAATACAAATATTCTGTAACTGCCCTTTTTTCCTGACTTTCAATTGCCGTTTGCCTCTCCACTGATACGGCTCCCGCTGTAATTGGGGTGAACGAAGATAACTTGTGCATTTTGTGACCGTAATCTAGCCAATTTTATCCACATATCAATACTGTTTTGTAAAGTGCTTCTGCTAGAACACGGGAATGGGATACACATACTTTGTTCAAAGTCACATAGCCTTATAAATCCTCAACATTTATTCTCAAAGCCAGAATAAAAGTACGTCTGCCGCTAACATGCTTTGATAGTGTAGTTCATTCAAATATTAAACATGCAATGAAGAGCTAAAGCCTCTTAATGTAAAAGAGCCACTGAGAAGACACACAGTTCTTCTTAAGCAATCTAATTCCAGGAACTTGTATTGAACAGGTCTGCATGGAGTTAGGTTTCTTCACATAGACAGATTAAAACACAACAGAGATAAATAGAGAGAAAGAGAAAACCTGTAGGAGAGACTATGCTAATCTCCTTCACAGAGAGTGCTAAAGAATACATTCAGCCCTGCCACAGTAGCACTGAGGCCTTTGAAGGAAGTCGGACTGCCAGAATCTCCACAAAGGCGTTCTGACTCACCAGTCTGCACAACCCCCCGAGGTTTTAGGCATTTACAAATCTCTACACTGACAATCACTGCAAATAAGCTAAATATTACTGTCTTCCACTGGGTTTACAGTCAATGACATGAGGGAGTCAATGACACGATGATTAGGGCAGTAAGGTTTTTATTTATTCAGACTTTAAATCTGCTTAATAATGATTATGACCACTGTGAGTGTGGAGCTCAGGTGTCACTACAGGTAAATGTTGAATCGACTGTCTACACAGACATAATTGGCTATGTCTGAGAAAACTAAGAAAGGCCAAAGGCAAGCAAAGGATCGATACCCTGTACCCAGTAATCCAGGATGGAACTGTGTCCACTACACTCCTGATTAGAATAGGATTATCTGATCTGATTGTTACTTCAGTTTTCCCATACTGTTGGAACTTTTTGATGTGGACCTGTATATATGTTTAATTCACCATGAACTAGCCGAGCACTAAGTAAATCTATTTGGTACATGCACTGATTTGATAAGCTACACATTTCATGAAGATAAAAATATGACAAGTACTTTCCGTAGCCTACTTATTGCTCTGCATGCTGTCAACCCTATACCCTATTTAAAATCAGTTTTTATACCTGGTTCCCTTCCTGTGGCAACCCTCCTATTTATCTGGCCTTGAAATCGGCACTATAATACACTGGTCTGTGCATTCTAGTGCAATGAAAACCAAGCAGACATGGAAGGAAATCCTGGGAATCAATCAGGTCAAAGTGAGGCAGTAGTGCCCCCACAAGGTGTTTGCATATTGTAGGTGTTGCCGATGAGTATGAACAAATGATGTAGAAAATGAACAACATGACTAGTGAGAGTGTGAAAAGAAAGTCAAATTCCTACTGTCAGAAATGTATAACATCATCTAATCCTCCAGCCCTGGATGAATGCTAACCACTCTTCCAGCATGCACAATCCTCTCGGCCTTTACAAAGCCTTGCATGAAATATAAGGAACTGCACCAGTGTGACACTTCAAGTTCAAAGTGAGGCGTAAAATAGAAATATGAGGCAAAAACAATTCGTGGGTCAAGTCAAACTTTCAAAAGTCTGCTCCTTCAAGCACGCCAATATCTGTTAGTTTTGACACATTGACTACCTGCCTACAAGCTTCTTCCTCTTCGAATGGTTTTTCTAAGCTTCAGACGATCCTTTGAAGTTGTGAGAGCTAAAAGCCTGCCGGGCATGATTGGGATTTCATTCTTGTGTGTTTGTGTTGGAAAGGTCCAGCATTGAATGTCTCCAACACTTACATTCAGTTTCTCTCTCTCTCACACACACACACACACACACACACACACACACACACACACACACAAAGAGAAGCAGGTTGGGAAGGTGAAGCTGATAAGCCCACACAGTCTGATAAACAAGTCTGTGACAGTGAAAGCCCATTGCCTAAAGCTGTGAGCATGCTCAAAGATGGTACAGAAGGAAAAAAAAAGTTAAAGAAAGAGATTAAGAGTGTAAGAGCTTACGTAGAAGGGAGGGTGGAGTGATTGGCAAGTCAAATATAAAGAGCTTTTCCCATAATTCTTCATACCACTGTTTTTTCTTCCCTTTTTCCTACAAGAGTGTGAAAGGATGCCAGGCTTAATAAGAATAGGCTGTGACTAACAGTTTCTCTGTGACTTTAATGTGGCATGTCATCAAGTTCAATGCAAAAAAACAGGTTTCTATTTCACACACGAACAGGCCAAGTCATGTTTATTCATGAGCACATATGAACATCAAAGTATCCATGCTAAGAAGTGTGACTTTAGCAGCTGGGCCGAGGCATGGCTCCCATCTCCGTCCTAATCATGATGGTCAGCCATTCAGACTCAGTTAGGGCTGCAGTATGTGGATGTCATAAAATGTATTGAATCCACCTGGAGGTTTAGACAATAATATGATGTCTCACTGTGTGTATTTCTGTAAGTGGACGGCTCTGATTTGTCTGCATTTGCACTTTGGGGAAACAATAAAAGAAATTCCAAAGCACATCCAATTGTGCTAGCAATCAGGGGTGGGCGATCTGCAAATTATTAATGACTGTCGAATATGTTTTTTTTGTTTAATACTACTGAAAAAAGACACAAATTTCTTTTTAATTTAATGAATGCAGAAGTGCAAAAATAATAACAGCACGACCTATGATTACTAAATTGTGCAAATAATGATTACTTTAACTCTCACTTTATATAATGTGTTAGAACAATCTCCTTACATTAACATTATTAACATTATCCCGGGTGTGTTTGAAAAACTAATGAGCTACCTCGCTCTTTTTACCGCTTGCATTCAAACGCGCTACTTAAGACATATTTCATCAGGTTTCCCTTACCAAACGAACACAGTTAGCGTCATGCCATTCAAACCGATGGAACAAGGTAATGTCAACTAATGTCTCGGGGTAGCAGCACACAGACCTGTGAGAGGTGGTCTGGTTTGTGAGAATATCTTCTGTTGGTGTTTGACTTAAAATATAATACATGTAAAAAAATGTGATTGTCATTTTGCAGCATAATGTAAAAACATTCTAATTATTCAAATTAAAAATGTGAAAATCACCCAGGACTACTAGCAATTCCTTGGGATAAAAACAATGCCATAACTTCTGATATAAAAACTGTGACACACACACACACACAAAAAGCCATCCACTCGGTCCACCATCATTTGAGTTTATGAATCAAGTTTATGAATGAATAATAATTATTAAAGAAAAAGCTGCTTAAAACGATTAAGAGCAACCATTTTACCAGCTAGCACACCTTACGTCCAACATAAAGCCATGTGTTCATCAGCTCATCAAAAAGCCATCACACTAGTTCTGGAAGCATGATAGAATACATGGGAATGGAAACCCAACTAAGAAATTGATTTTAAAAAATTCTTAACACATCTCACAAAATATTATACCTATATACATGGAATTAGCAGCAAGGTGGCCAAGTGGGTGGCACGGTCGCCTCACAGCTAGAAATAATTACTCAACGTATCTCACATCCAAGGTTTGTCGTATCACAACAGACCACGGAGATAAAAAAAAAAGCAAAAATGATTCTGATATTTGGACCCAGCACATAAAATAAAAACCACAACATCATGCATGACATAAATACATATACAGAAATGCTGTATCACTGTAATTTGGTTGCTTTCATCTTCCTATTAAATTATTACATTCACTGCCGCAACTAAGAAGCCTTTCAAAGTCCCACATCCAAATGACTTCACGTTTAGGGGAGAAAGTCTTCTCACCAGCTTGCACACAGCAGTAACAATGCAACCCTTTCATTCCACGTGTTACATCAGTAGCACTACACTGGAGTCACCTCCTTCACGTGCTCCTTCACAACTACCTGCCTAATTCACTTACTTCAAAGACTGCTCTACACAGAGCAGCAATTAAGAGCAAAAACTAAAGAGAAAGCTTTCTGTAGGCCACCCCTTAGGTCCCTTCCCCCTGCGCTGCAAACCAGCTATTGCCCTTCAGTAACAGTGGGGGTGACTGGGGTTAGTTGGGGGTCTAGTCTCAACGACCTAACCTCTATGCACTCAATCAGCACACCCTGCAACCGGAGACAACACAGAACAACTGCTTCCCTTACACTTCCTGTGATCACAGGGCCGGAGCTGCCAGCCTGGGCCAGAGATCATGCTCTGCAGAGAGAGCAGCAGATAACAGACTTCCGCCAACGCCGTGAAAGGTTGACGGAAAGAGAGAAAATGAAAGACATCGACTTATTTCTGTAAAAGCGTAACAAACACTACCTAAAATAATACCCCAAAAAACATGCCACCATGATTATGCGGACCGCGATCTGATGCCATGTACCGTGAGCAGCAGACAGGATTCACATGATTGATGTACTGTATTCATTAGTTTTGAACTGTATTTAAATTTGTATGAAAATATTTATAAAATGAGATAAATTTTATCCAGCAAATTTGTTTTGGTGACTTGGTCACATTTGAATTATAAAAATTAATGATATTAATTTATATATTTTTTATATTCAAAAATATTCTATATTTTAGTATAATATCTTGTATTTAAAATAATATTTACATAACACAAAATTTTATATTATTTATCATTTATAAACATGCCATTAAATAAGTTACATTAAAATTGTATAGTAATTATAAATTATTTATCACTGATAATTTTATAATATTACACATGTAGAAAATGAAAATAAAAAACCCCATGTTATTGAAAAAGACATCCAGGACAACCTACCTGATGAAGGCTAAGGATTGATCAAATGTGTCAGTATCAGAATCGTAACAATGACACCTGACAAATAAAGACTTCAGAGCCGAACTCTACAACAAGGCCCTTTTGACCAGTTGACTAGATTACGGAGGCAATTTTAATTATTCTGCAGCACTGTTCTATGATGCAGTTTGGCCATTTGGATCAGCTATTTGTCTGGTGCAAAAAGGTGAGGCTCATGACCTGAGGAATACTATCCTTACAGTCGAGAATGAATATATGGTTGACTTATGATGTGGATTTTTTTTTTCTTTGTCAATGGAACCCAATCATATGGTCAAAGAAATACCAAGACATTTTGAGGTGTGATGTTTTGCCTCCTAGGGTGAAATTGATGGTGATAAGTGGACTTTCCAGTAAGACAGTGAAACCAATAACACTTTCAAGTCAACTAAAGCTTGGTTAAGGAACCGGTCCTGGAAGATCCTGAAGTTCCTCTCAGGCTCAAGCTTTAAATCCCACAGAAAACCTTTGAAGTGATTTAGAGAAGGCCGTTGCAGCACAAAGGCCATAAAACTCAAATGAGCTGGAAGCTTTTGGATGGGAGGAATGAGCGATAATTCCACAAGAAGCTTGTTTGAACTAACTGAAATAACCTTCTTCCAAGCACAGATACTGGGGTTTGAATAATACTGCACATGGAAATTTAGGGATGTACTGATTGATAAGACATTTAAGAATCGATTCAAGTAAGGTATGATTTGAATCTGTGATTCATTTATGACAAATCGATATAAAAGCGCATTCACATAAATAAAAGATAATCACAAATACAATGTTTTACTTCTTTTAGTAAAAGGAATTTGTCTTCGTATTGTATCATGTATCGTCCGGTATCGTGAATCTTGCAAGAGAGATGCTGTATATGTATATATGTATATCGCTTTGATGCATTTAATATGTGTTTAAATAAAGAGGGAATTACACAAGATTAATAACCTTGGTTTACTACGTATAATAAACATGACACACTAATTAAAGCCATAGTTTAAACATTGGTAACTTTACATCGATATACATAAATATGAAGATAAAATGTCTTTACAATTGAGAAACGTATACCAAAGCTAAAGTCCCTTCCTAAAAATACCAGCATTTAGCAACAGGAAAAAGCCTGATGCGACAGTTTGTTGCTCAATACACAGCCCTGCATGGTAGACAAGAAAGCACTTCTGTTTGGGACTTCCTTTCTCCCACACCGATCCTGGCTGGCATTCTAATGATAAACTTTCCTATGAAAAATCTCAGACAGACTAGCCCTGCAGGCAGAACAACAGTTTTCTGTTTATGCTTTCGAACTGGCAACCTGAAATGATTATACAGGTTTATTTATGAGCTGTCACCTTCGTCTCTCCTACAGCCAGGAGGAAACGGCACATTATGAGCGATGTGCCAACATCTTGACAAATCTGTAAGGATAAACAGCGATGTGCCAGACTTTTCACTCCTCAATAGTATGAAGTGATGCTAAAATCTGAGCATTCACATTGTTATAAAAACAAAAATTGAAAATCACATTGATTTCACTGCTGCGGTGCAAAGATTTTCCTACAATTCAAAGCAGGTTGTTGCAGCTACAGTGTGAAACCAACATCAAACCACAGACTCAAGATGCATTTCCCCTCTGAGTAAAAGTCACACAGCATTGCGACACGGCTACAGTTTCTCTAAAGGAGACACCGTTACCTCATTCTCAGACACCAAACATTTACAAAAAAACAAAAACATTAGGACCCTGCGTGCTCCTTGGCTACAAACGCACAACAAGAACCTTTCAAAATTTAGTGGTGATAGTGCTTAAACAAATGATAAGACAAAGTTGACAAGAAATGTGAGTAGGCCTAAATCAATAGACCTTGAACCTCACCCTACCAATAATAAGATAACCCAGAGGAAAAGATTTATTCATTATGATTTTAGTCATTTATTTCATACACTTTAATGCCAAAACACTTTTTTTTCTCCAATGCAGCACACTTGCATGTGGGAGGAAACCGGAGCTCCCTGAGGAAAGCTATACAGGCATGGAGGGGGACCCGGACCACTTCACTTGGGAATTGAACTTAGGGAATCAAACCTTCTTGCTGTCAGGTGACAGTACTACCCACTGAGTCAAGGCAAATAGGTTCAGTGATATGATGTGCAGTTAATAAGCTCAAATCAGGCTTAATCAGGTCTTTCTAATACTTCAGAGAATGGGTAGCCAAATTGTCGATATAACTTTTGTTTTCTTCTTTACTTTATTTGTCCAAGATTGGTAAAAACCAATCAGAACTGCTCATCAGAACTGTAGTACATGTTTACTCTGATCTCTGAGGAGATCATGAAGGGTTCTGTCATGTAAGTCTATAGGCAAACTGACAGGAAATATGACCAATTAGAAGTAAGATTTTTTTTTAGGGGAGATGGACCCATGGGAGGTTCCCCCATAGCATTCAGCGTCAGGATGCAGTGGGACCAGTCCTCAAGACATAGCCAGTACTGCACTAAATCATATTTTCAGTTCCAAAAAAGTGTAATAAATAGAAAAGGTGACGTGGCATTAAAAACTCAAAAGAATCATCCATCAAAAAGTTCTTCACGTAACCAAACATGATTCAATAGCATTTCAACAGCGGACACTAGAACTATTAGACATTGAGCCTTTACAGATCATGTGACAAACCTGCCGTCATCTACTACCAATTTTCCATCATCCTACTTTGACAATATTTTTGTAAACAAGTGGTCTTAGGCATTTAGCTTAAATGACTAAGCTGAAGCAGGCGAGTGTGTTCTGATAAGGTCTGGTGTCAGTGTGAGCTCATTTTGCTGACCCTCTTTGGTCTCTTGTGTACTCGAACGTTCGTCAGTTGGATAAGATCTCAGACACAGGAAAGCGGTAGTTAAGAACATTCGGTCTGTCACCGCCTATCACGCTGTAGTATCACATAGCTGTTGATTACATCTTGACTTACACTTGAGTTCACTCAGCACTCTGGCCGTGATTTTTCAAAGTTTGATAAGATTGTTTAGAATTCAAGACTTTATAAACTTATTTTTTAATAAACTTAATGTTTCTGAATACCTTAGCTCAGGGGTGGGCATTTCATTTTCCAAGGGGCCACATAAGAAACTGGGACTGTCATGGGGGCAGGACCAATACCAATATAAAAGTTGTTTTTGTTGGAGTCTTTTTGTTAAATATTCTTTTTTTTTTTAATCAAAAAGCTGATCTTAAATGCACAAGTTCTGGATGTGGTAAACTCAAAAGTTCTTGGTGCTTTTGCAGTTTCGTTAGTGAAGCTTCAGATGTGATTCTGCATCCTTCAGGTTCTTGTATCTCTCAGAGTTTAGTACCGTATGACCGATACGAAATTTAGACTGTAATCCTTCAACAGCTTTAGATCTGACATCAGTAAGTAAATAGTTTATGCATTTTTAATAACGCTACTGTCTCTATCAGTCTCACTCATCTGTTCACTGACACATTACGGTGAAGCTGGATACACCAACACACACGAAGCTTATGAAAACAGTGCCTTGCCTGAATAAAAATAATTCTTTTGTATTGCTTGAGTGTGATGTACATTTAGTTATGTCTGATTTTTAATTGCTGCTAACCTCACAGAGGCCGGTTGTAGATGTGGCCCACATGATGCCCAGGTCTCCTCATACTCCACAGGCAGATATGTAGCATGCAGAGGACAAGAGAGAGACTCTTTAGAAAAGCTACTTGCCTGGTTATTGGATGTCTGTGCCTCGGCTCTAGTTTTTACCTCTATGTGTCTTTAAAGCCTTCACTATCTTTGAGAGGAAAAGTTTAGCATTTAGTATAGCCGTTCAGACTTTTCGGAGTGTATAGAACTTCCCACAGGTTTCACAAGATTCCACTATTTGCTTTGCACAAAGATTCCCCTTTCATATGCCTTCTAGCCCTAGGACTGATTAGTCATCCTAGCATGTTTGATAAAACAGCCACACCCTGAGCTATACCATCTATAATAGCTAGAACAACAAAGTGTGCACGAGTGTCTTACTTATCATGGGAACAGCCTTCTTATTAGGGCTGAGTCATTAGCCAATATTATCCCTTTCCACAGCTCATTCGCATGCTTCTGTTCTAAACAACATGATTTTTCCATAATCTTGTTTAAGAATTCAAATTTTGGGTGCTTTTCACACACCGACAAATACAATAGCTTTAACTTTTGAAGAAGCTCAGGCAGCTTCTGTTATTTTAAAAGCTTAAATAAAAAGCAGCTTTATGAACCATGTTTATTTTTTATCCCCAGGCCATCCTGACCTGCTTATCTATGCCATCATTTGATGCAAGCACATGTGTGGCACAGTGGTCTTAGCCTACCAGTCCTGAGGCCCTGGTGCAAATCTCAGCTCTCCTTTGGCCAGCTGTACATATAAACAGACACGATTAGATATGCCTGATAAGGAGGCATTTGTCCATTGCCTTGTATAGTTTGATGACATGTTTAGTGTATTTTTGCCTTGCACCCAGTGTTTCTTGATGAAACTGGACCTGCCA
>JAYDZG010000015.1:14781094-14798409 GCA_034509265.1 Microcambeva bendego | reverse complement strand
TATATATAGTGTCTTCATTGGCTGCTAGAGCTGTGCATCCCCCCTCCCCTCCATTCATTAGTGTGTGTGTTCACTCCATTGTCTCCGGTGCTAACTGCTACCTGCCACCAAACATCCCAAAAAGAGTTTTTTGCCTCTCCTGAAGACCTGGGTTTTTCATTGGACAGTGATGACATGTTAATACTAAAATAATGAATCTGTTTACAAGAAAAAGAAGACTTTTCAGTGTTTTTAGTCGAGTAATTACTATATACATAACAAACCATCAGGGTCAAGTCACAGTGGGTCTGATCCCTAGGACATAGCCATGTCTGTTTGTAGATGCCTGACCTGCTGATTAAATAAAGTAACTATTGTTGTACCAACCAGGCACCTCTTTACAACCCATACTAATGGAGATATGAAATAAAATGATTGTTTGGATTTTTGCATTTATATTAAAACCTTCACTACAGTGACTAATTACTGTTGCCTATAAGGATAACAAAGTTTTAGTTCAACCCACTTCAAGTCCTCTAAAATAGGTATAATTTAGTGTCATTTGTTAAATCTATATTTGAAGATGTAATGAACACTCATGTGTCTTTGGGTGAGAATAAAGGTACATACGTACTTGTACTGCAATAGTCACTCACTCACCTTCTTATCAGTCGCAGGTGGTGATATGGCCTATCCTAGCTTTGCAATGAGCGCATGGCACCCAGAAACACCCTGGACGGGCAGAGTATTTGCTATTATCTTTTATTAATTTAAACAATAAATGCTGTTTTATTTTTGGATATAGTTGAGAAACTTAATTTTCTGTGTTAAAAAAATGTAGCGCCAGCACCCCCGGCTGTTTGAAGTAAAAATCGATTCATTTGAAAAGAATCGTTGAGAAATCGATTCTTTTCTGAATCGTTACATCCCTGCTTTATACTACAATTTTACTAATTACAAATTTGTGATGCTCACTTCAGTTGAGCGGTACTAAGGCCAGCTCACACCTCTGCTGTCATGCAGGTCAAGCTGACAAAATACGACACAATCCATCGCAAAGCAAAAGTGGAAACACCGGTTAGAGATGCCCCTACCCGGTTAGAAGATTAGCAAACTAATTATTAGAATTACAAAACAAACATGCATGGAAAGCACAATCAGGCACTTTGTGTTGTTAACACCCAGAAAGATCCTAAAAACAAAGATCAGCAAGATTACAGGTTAAGAACATTTTCCACCATTAATCTAAATTTATGGTACAGTAATATTCACCATTTATAACACACATGTAATGCACAAAATACAAACACAAGAGCCTTTGTGCTGCCACAGTCATGCAGTAAAAGTATATTTATATTTTGTCATTAAATGATCCTATCCTCTATTTTAACAACAAATCCAACACAATATGCCACATTTATGCACCTTTAGTGTTTTACTATTAAAATGGGGAAAAGAAAGTCAAGCATGGAGAAGTGTTCTGTGCACAGTCTGAGTCACAGTCAAATAGTATTCTAAACTACAATTGCAATATCTTTAATTACATTGATAGACTACGGATCATAGAATTTACGCTTAGATAAGAATACTGACACTATAACATCAATGCAGACATCATAATAACAATATATTATTCACTACAAGCAAGTTTGTTTATAATAAGAATCTACAGCAGATAAATACCTAAACCCATATTTGTCGAGTACAATTTCTTACATTGAAGATTTAGAGCCTTGCTCAAGGGTCCAACATTGGCTGCATGTCAGAGCCAGGATTCAAACTCACAACCTTCCCTTTGATAACCTACAACTGTCTATAAACATGTTTACTATATGTGCATTATTAAGTGAGGAATCTTCGAAATTTCTGCCCTTTTTAACTCTTATTTATTAAGAACTATAAGAACTTCAAAAACAAATGACATGACTACAGTCCTCTTGCTTTGCGATGCAAGAAGGTTGAAATCAGATGGCGCTACATCTGGACTATAAGCTCTTTTAGACACAAAAAAGTTCTCCCACCCTCAACGTTTTCAAATAAAATATAAAACTTTGGACACTTTTTGATCCCACATATTAGCTCACTATCTAGTAGCACTATAATAGTCTAGAATTGATTACAGATTAATTAACTAGAGATTAGCTAGAGACTAGAGATTAATTAGAGAACAATACGGTGCAAAACATGAAAAATATCTGTGTTAGCACCGATGCGACAAGACAGCCGTGTGCAATTCTACCAAAAAGCACTGTACATGTGAAGAACTCTTATTGTTCAGGTCAGCAGAGGTTTGTAGTACATGTACATTTCATCACATAAGTCATTGACTAATATTTATCCAATATTTCTTTTTTATGCTTATAAATCAGTAAGACTTCTGCATGTTATCACGCATGCTAAGGATTAAAAATGTTGAGAAACGATTGTCTGGTGGTTAACATGTCATTTAAATTTATTTGTAACAGCTGATGCTTGATTTAAACTGAGAATGAGCTACAGTGTAATACAATGCAGGATAGCATTCATTTGAACCTCTTCCTCATCCACTCTTAATGCATAATTTATACAGTACCCCGATTGTTCAAAACGATAAAACGTAAAATATAAATGATAGAATTATTGTGCCTTTAAATCACAGATTACTCTTTCAAGTCAGGCTGTTTCTCATTAAATAAAACATGAAGACATGATGATATAAAAATGTGTCTTATATTTTATTGGGGCTCTTCCAGTTTTCCACTAACTGTTGCTTAATGGTGATCTAATAATGAAATTGGTTAAAATAAACTAGCATGATTTTCATCCATTGATCATTTGCTTGATTTTTTGAAAACTCCTCTTCCAGTAAACTTTTAATATTCTGGATAAAACAAAATAAACATTCAGGAAACAGTTTGCCCAGTAAGTAGATTTTTTTATGGACCAATGATCATTTGTCCGGATTATCTTAGCCTCGGTTGCACGTTTACAAAAACAACTTTTTTTGTAACCAAATTGCACGTTTGGAGGAAAATCAGTGAGACTGCTGGACTAAATTGTGAGCCTTGGCAAATATTGCAAAGGTTGGTTGATGGTTGATTTGTTGAGGATTTCTGCAATTTCTTGCAATCACAAAATTGTGTTAGCAATTGTGTATACAGAACCAGATTCTAGTCAATATGCTTCTTTAAGGCATACAATAAAAAGTATTTTTAACATCACTGAGTGATTCACATAATTATGTTATACAATAAGGATATGCTTGAATTATACAATTGGAAGTATAATGAATGACCAAATATTATTCATTATATTCATTAATCCATAACAATGCAGACCTATGTACACACAAATATATACTTGGAAGATGAGACTGTATACTTGGAAGCAAGCTACGGTTAAGGGCCTTGCTTGAGGGCCCAAAAGCTGAGCCTCTATTTTTATTTGGGTCTAAATTTGCAAATTAATTTTGGCTTGCACTGACTACCATAGAAGTTATAACAATTGACTTTGATCCTTTCAGCCACAAAAACACTCCCTCTTACCTGGGCACTTGCATTGGCCACTGCACAATAACCTGATTTACTGGCTGGCTAAACTGCATGAAAAACTGGTCTGGTACCTCCCCACTACTAAGATCTTCAAATTTGGTCTCAAGTTTACATGACACAAGTTTGATCAGACACAACAATGTATCTACCCTATTGGCTATTAAAAAAAGACCAGTTCGCCCCATCCAACACACCCTGATGTCTGTTACTTGGATTTGCAAGGTGAAATTTTGCTGATCGTTCGGCAGCCCATGTTGAGGAGCTGAAAAGATTCAGTGTTGTATTGTCTGTGCATTCTTTTTAGCCTGTTGTCACTGGTTAGCTCCTCCACCGTCCAACTGTCCACTTAAAATCCTCCCCCACTGGCAAAGCAGCACCGAAGCAGCACTTAAAGCCATTTGGCTCGGATTTGGGCCGGTCCCGTCTGCCTTGAAATCAACAAGCCCTGACGTATAAATAAGAACAATATCAGATAAGTCTTGCAAGAAGCCTATAAACATTTACATTCTCTTTCAAGTGCTGTTTATGGATATTTTTATCTCCTATCTGGAAGTTAAGGACATGGCGAAGAAAAGGCCGGGGGGATTGCGGACGGAATTCGAAGCGAGCGGTGAATCAAAAAGACGGTGGGACCTGACAGGCTCCTGGGCCAGTTGACCATAATAGGTGCTGAGTGTGGCGTGCGCCATGGTCGAAGGACCAGGCTTTAGGCCCGGCTCCACAGACTATAACTCTTCAGCGTGGAGAGGAGGGGAGATAGGCCGGCGGGATTCTTGTTCTCCATCTCTGCCTGACAGAGACAAAGTGCAGCCTGCAAGGTTCAGACCAAGAGACACATAGTCTTGTCTGACCCCTCCTCCATTGTTTTAGAGCAGAGCATCTCTGATCTTGCTGTCCTGCAGGCTGATGCCTATCTGATCACTACAAGAGGATGGAAACAACAGTAGCTGGCATGCTACAGGAATCTGACTTTTGGCTAGGATTTTATTTATCCCATGACATTTGTGGTTCATCCTTTTTTTAATTAAGTCTACATAGTATGAGGAGTTCAATTAAATGCCTACAATACAAAAATGACAATAACGTCACTTATGAGCAAAATTACAGACAGAAACTAAGTAGTACACATTTAATGTTAATTCATCGAGAAGCTGTATCTGAGACAGTATTCAAAGCTTGTACGGGCTTGTTTTCTTTTGGGTGACTTAAACTAGAGACCTGATCCCCTTGATCAGCAGAGCAATGTATGCTTGTAAGCCAGCTGAAGTACCATTTTAACGCAATGTCTGTTGTATCATCCATGTTTTAACAACACATTCACTCCTGAATTGCCCTCCTTGTACGAGGCAAACATTTGATAGCTTCGGGAGAAGGGGGCTGGGGGTTTGGGACAGGTCTCTGGGGCTTCTCCTTAACAAACGGAGAGATTTTAAAAGGTCCTTGTTTGCATTTACTACAAACACAGCCTGGAAACATGGAGTCATTTGGTTTTCTATTTAAAAAGGTTAAATTCAACCTCAGGGGCTTACAAGTTCAGGTCTCTACCCAATGTGTAAGACAGGAACTGCAGGAAGTGACTGTCTCCCAAGGTAACTTCATGGTCAAGGTGTTTTTCAAAGAAAAAAACAATATACACTGTTTAATAAACCCTTGCCATTTACACTGTGCAGACGATGAGGTGTGGGCATTGAGTCATGGACCAAATTTCTATGAGATTCTGTGCAGAAATCGTTAAAAGTATGAACAATGGAGCTGGTGAAATTTCTCTAAAGCCAATGATTACATTTTTCTTTAAAAAAAGAGTGAAAAAAGCATTTATTTCAGTGATGAAGACAGTGATTAATGCTGCTTGGCTTATTAAATAAACAACACATGAGATTGGTGCTTCCCATTAGCCCTCTATTTCACCAGGGTTGACTAGCAATGTTTTGTTTTTGCAGCTCCTCTGTGTCCAGACTCCTTTCTATGCCCCCTTTTCAGGGGCCTTTTCCACAACCATATGCTGCAGGCCTTATGGTAGCAATCCACTAAAAACAACAGACCTGTGTTTAGCCACTGCAATACAAAGAACTGTTCCTGCATTTACATTTTTAGCATTTAGCAAACACTCTTATTCAGAGTGACGTACTGACGTCCTATCACAGTCCACTCTTCTATACTGCTGTAGTAGAAGACAAGTTTAAAAGACAAATATGCTGAAACCAATTTTTAAGGATAGAAATGAATGTTGTTTTAAAAGCTGACTGAAGGTGGGTCTCTAATCATTTCTTGAAGATGGTAGAGATTCAGCCACTCTACCTTTTGAGGTAAGTACAGATAAATATAGTCTTTTCTATGTCTTCCTCGAATTCTGTGTTGAGAATTTAGGCAAGCGGGACTTGAGGCCTGCAAGTTGAATGCTAAAGAATGGGGTTTTATAAGTTCTCCAAAATCTGGAGCTGGTCCAACACAGAGTGGGTTCATTTTCATTGACAGGCATCATTATTTTAAATGGAATGCAAGCAGTTACTAGAAGCTAGTGAAGAGAACACAGAAGTGGGGTGACGTGGAAGTTTTGGTTTAGTTGAAAACCTCACAGGCGGCTCCAGTTGAAGGAGTTAAATAGAACACATGAGGGCACCTACCAGAAAAGCGCCACAGTAGTCCTGCAGCAATATGACGAGTGATCGGACAAGAATCTGAGTGTCTGACTTGTATCTTGTCATGTTCGCTTTATGAGAGGAGAACGATAGCTGACTATCCAGGACAGCATTGAGGTTTTGTGCATTATCGGATGATTTGATCTAAACGTTTGTATTTGACTAGGTCTTGAGACAGAGACGGGTGTCCAGAAAAAACATAAAAGCTCAGTCGTGCTTGCTGAAGTTTTAGATAATGAGTTTAATAACCACCTTTACATTCAACTCTATTAGTGGCTCATTTTATGTTTTACAGTAAATTAAAATATTTGAATGGTGGGTTTGATGTTAGTGTGAGAATGTGCTTAAAACAGTCCTTTCATCCTCAATATTCAAGTTAACTTCTTCCTTTATATCCAAGCATTTTAGAAAATTTTATTTCTATTTTACTGGTTTCTGCCCCAGTAGAGGTAAGTAATAGAATACCAAGGCAATGTATTAAGAAAGAAGAACTGATAAAGCAGAATTCGTAAGAAATAGTCTTCTAAGAATTTAAATTCCTTTAAATAAGATTAAGCATTGTAAAACAGACAATAAATAAATGAATGAATGTTAAATGTAGAAACTTTTCAATAGTTCCAGGTGAGGAATGCAGCAGGTCCAGCTTTAGGAAACACTGGGCACAAAGCAGGTATACCCAGTACAGGGTGCCAATGCCCCGAAGGCCACCCTCCTTTGCCCCAGACATAAGCATGTCTGTGAAGACCACTTAAATCCAAACCAGGGCTAATGTAATGGGCCGCTGCATTGACTGAGCACATAGACTGGATTTGGTCATTTGCAATCTATATTATTAAATGATTCAGTCCAACACACACCCAGTAGGTTAAAATGGTGCATTTTCCAACACGGAAACGCACAGAACCTGATAAACTTCTTTCATTTATGCCGGGAGTTCAGTAACATAACTTAAACTGTTTTTCTAAAGTAGTATTCAAAAAACAAATAGTTATAAATTGTTCCTAAAAAATATTTAATTTTAAGCATTGGACAAACAATTATTTATTCATATTAAAAACAATTTCTATAAAATACTACTTAGTCATTAGACATTTTTTTAAACAACTTTAAAATCTGGAGACTAAATAGAAATCAAATCTTTTGATATAATGTAGACATAGCACACGGTTATAATTCCGCACCCAGTGTTAGCTGATGTTATGATGTGTAGAATGTCACATAGGTGAGGATCTGTTAGTCTGGACCTTTAACTTCATAACAGATGTCTGATCACAGATACATGTAAACTGTAAATTGCGGATTCGCTTGGCATGCTAGTTTGCAGTGGCACGATAGTGTGTAACGATTGTGGACCATCTCAAAGTCTACTATTTAAGTAAAATGGCTGATCGCTGAGCCAGCCAGCCAGTAGTACATGCCAGTGTCAAATTGTGGGCAAATAACAGTAAACCCTGTTTCTAAGTTGGTCATCAGGAAATCGATCTTTATAGATCACGACCTAACTTGCACTTAAGAGAAAAGTTTGCAGAACACAGTGTGTGCTAAAACTTCTCAGCACCACTTTGGATAAAATGTCTGAACGAATATGTTCAGTATTCTATGATTATTTTGGATATACGTTCTATTGACTTAAGTGTTTCATCCAATGATCATACCACCTGCATAAATATGATTCCTTACATAAAGCAGGTCTAAAATGATTAAAGCCGATCGTGAATATTAAAGTTAACCCCACCAAGACCCCACCAAGTCCATAATTATACACATATATGTGATTATTATAAGTTGATCTGATTCTCATATAGTTTTCTCAAATAAATCATCAGAATAAATTCTAAGTTTATTGCCAAGTAAAATAATAACAATTTATCAACGTACTTGTTTAGTGCGTGTGTATAATCACACATCAGTAAAGCGTTTAATTAGTCACATATACAAATGGCTTACAGCTGTAAGATAATTAACACTTAGCAGAATTCCAATTGTCGCAAGTTTACTTTACTGTCTTATAATATTTTTTATTTTATTTACATTAATATTTCAGTAGTATGAAAGCATCAGTAGTGGAAACCTGAAGCAGCCAAACAATACAAAAAATTCAAACAATCCAGCCTTTAAAAAGACAAAAATGTAGACCCCTGAAAAAATTCTATTCATTATCTACCAGGCTTGTGAATAAGTGCTCCAATTTGAACAAAAACAACAAGTGAAGAGCAAGAAAAATATCAAAGATCTTCTGCTTGTCAATTGAAAAAAAAAAAAAAACACAAAGCCATTCAACAAGACATACCAGGGGCCTCCAGGTCCTCATCTTAGCAGTAAGAGATGTCAGATGACCTTTAACCTTGGAGTTTTTGTAAGACTTTTGTGAGTGAAGAATACACGGAGGTTAATCCCAACATCCCCTCTAAGAATCCCAGCACAACTAGCAAGATATAACAAAAGCATGCAGCTAAAGCTTCAGAGCTCCCAGTACTGATCAGAAAAAGCAATGAGAAAGCACAAAGACATTTCTCTCTAAAACAATCTCTTCTGGAAAAAAGTAGCATAAGTTTAAAATGACAAAAATCTGCTGAACTCACACAGCACATCAGAACCTTCTGTGCAGTACGGCTCTCGGATTCAGAGCTCATTACAGGGCATTTACTATGCCCGTCTCCGCATGTGAACAGCAAGTCAATTGAGTCGGCTTGCACTCTTTCACTCAAGATTCCCACCTCGACCAAAGATTTAAAGAAACCAAGTAAACTGTCATGTCCGAACCTTACATAGATCATTGTATTGCTACACTTCGCTATCATTTAAATCAACATCACAATCGACCATGTAAAATGACGTCAATAATATCAAAGCAGCAAATAACATAAAAGTCAGTTTGGCATCATAATGAGATGTCAGGGTGTAACATGGATACCATAAAAAATGGACATTTCCTGACAAACAAGCAAAAATGCAGTCAACATAATGCTGTTTAATGTTAGTATGTAAAAAGGATTAAGCTATTGATGTCACAAAGCCAGTTTTATGCTACAGGATTTGTACTAATGCACAAATTCTGCCAATAATAGTGTTACACATATATTTGTCATGGTTGTCAGTAGATGCCAGAGTATAACCAATCTACACATTTCAGTTTGAAAAAGCATGTTCAAGTGACCAATAATATTACATCTGAAAAGAAATATTCAACATCGTCATCTAATTGGATGTCAAGAAGATCGTTGCTTAAAGAATCTGATAAAGTATGAGTGTAGACCTACTCTAAAGTTGATCAAGGTTATCATTGATGTTTAGTAGACAGACTTCACATTAAAAAATCAGAATTACAGAAGCCGGTCTGATACACCTATGTATTCTATCGGAATACATTCAAATCCTAGCATGTGTGACGTGTAAACATACCGTACCTCTGCTGAGCATTGGGTTAGAGCATTATCAGCACCAGTTCCACAGAGAGGCAGATATTAGAGTTGGCAGAACATCCAAAGTCCTTGCCCTGCCTCAGAGGTATCCTTTATTCCATGTCCATGCCTTCCTGCCTTCCAGCGTATTCCATCGTTTCCGTTACCAAAAACAGAGTTCACTTGCGCTATACAGTCTCTACATTCGTTGCTCATGAAATGTGCTGTATTTCCAATATATCTTTTCTTCAGAGGTGCTCACCGGTGATCCTGAATGAGAGTCGCATCGCACGGGTCACACACTGCAAAACCTGGCCTGAAACACACACAGACGCAAACAAGGGATAAGAACGACAAACTAAAACACTCAACACACATACACACTTTTATTACACACAGCTAGCACGGAACAGCACATATACACTGATCCTATAACAGTTTGCGTCAAAACTTCCAACTATGAAAGAAAACCATTGTGGCCTACCGAACAGTTTACCATAGGGCCGGCAACACAGAAAAACAATTTTGGATAAACTCAAACTGCACTGCTGTGATAAATGCAACACAGAAACCGCAATAAACATCCACAGAGAGCGAGCGGCTGTGTATGGCGTAGTCAGGCATCCTCGCAGCAGGCTCTGTGAATGGGAGCACTGACAGAACAGGCCCTCTGGCCGACCAAATTGGAAACAGGAAAACAAACATTCTCAAGGAAAACTCCTTCAGTCCTCCCTCCAACTCCTCCTTCGCTCCGACTCATTCTGTCCGATCTGTCTTGAACAATGTAGAAGCCTATGCTATAGCCACAACACAAGCCTTCAGACCACACAGATGGAAAAGGAATACTTAGCCACAATGATTAGGGGGGGGGTGCTACAAAAAAAGAGAAAAAAGAAAACTGAAAACGTGTGGAAAGGGAGCACACACCATAACTCAGATAGCAGCGGAAAAGGCTAAACTGACTCATCGCTGTTCCAAAAGAGCTGAGGTTCTGTGTACTGATGGCACAAAACCCGCCACGGCAAAGTCTGAAGCAAAGAAGAAGCGGGCAGTGACACAGAATTCCAGAATTTTCCGAAAGGTTTCGTAAAGTTTCCTAGACGAGAGGCAGGAACACAGGGCAAAGGAAACTCATGAGCAGCACTTCTCCAATCCACTCTTACAGACAAACGGTATTGAAAAGGAGTCGGTTAACAACTGGTAATCACACAAGCCAATTGTAGGTTCAGTCTCTTCACTGCTACTGTCTGATCAAGGGTTTCACTTGCCAAATACAAGAGTAAATCTATTCTGTAAATGCCATCATATAAAATTGTACTTGATTTTGAACACCAGAAGGAAAAAGCATATACTTTAACTATTAAACTATGATTAATAAAATGTACTAGTCAAATTAAAGCTTAGTCAAAAATTAAGCTTTATTTTGAAAGCAGCTAGATTTTAAAAAATCTTTATCATGAACATAAAAAGTATTCTCAATGCAAAAATGCATTTAACAGAATAATCTATCAAGACAATCCGGAGTTAGTAACATTTTTTTGTAAATTTAAAGGAGCATTTTATTTTTAAATAAACTGACCGAGCAGCATCACAACTTAATCAGACATTAAAACACACATTGCAAACCAAGCAAGTGATAACAACAGATAATACACTCAATCAGCATCACAATTCTACAGTACTTCTAATGTGGGAATGATATATATCTCTTTATTAAATTTCATTTGTGTCATCAGTTAACCCTTATCAGTAAAAATCAGCCAAAAATGACTGTTACTGAGAGTATGATGACTCAAACGTGTTGTATTTTGAGCAAAGGAACTACTTTTTTAACTTTATTGTGGCAGAAAAGTCCCGAAAATTAAGTTTCCATTACACTGTAACCGCTTTCTGGATATTCTACCCACTGCAATTAAAGACAATTATAGACAATAATCAAAGTAAAAAAAGAATCTTAAAAACCAGCCATGACTCACTGAAGCTTAAAAACTAAGTTTACAGAATGTTGTGTTTTGTTTGCTTACTGTACTGCAAATTCAGGTACAGACGTTTTCTGAAAACGTCCAAGCACAGATGTTTCAGCCAAGCAGAGTACAAATGAAACGCAAACTTTAAAAATTCAAATACGCATTAATAGACGTAATACATTGTCTGTGTGTAAATACAACTAAATAATTTAACACATTGAGAGAGTTATTACAAACTAATTAGTAAATTGAGAGAGTTATTAATAGTAACTATTACTTCAAAATCCTTCAGAACAGAAAAAAAACAGACTAGATATTATCAGGTGCCTTAAGGAGCTTAATTTGTTTTTTTAAATCACAGTCAAGACAGACTTTATAGACCAATTGTACCTGTTTAACAAAAAAAAACTCTTCAAACACTTTTGCTCTCTCACCAGGCCTCTCATTCAACAGCACACACACATAAATCTGTAGGGAACAGAGAGTGTAGCGCTCATCTTGCTGTGATAAGAAGCAAGTCCAAAAAGAAGTTGTGGAACTCAAAAGCCGTGTAGAACAAATGCAAGCCCCCCCGCTGGTGCTTTCTCTGAGCTCCAAGGCCCAAATTCATCTGTCAGCCGTAAAGTTCTTCACTATACAGCGTTGATCTATTGCATCCCGCCCAAAGGGCTCACAGATGCATGCCCATTTACATTGAAATCTACCTCAACCATTTCAATCACTTCAAACAGCCCTTATCAGACAACCCACACAGATCTCATTCTTTCTTTTCACAATGTGACTGAATGCTGTAAACGAATATTAAACACACACATGCACATACACACACCCAATAACTAATGTCAAAATAGTCACCCTCACTTATTCAATAAGGTACAAACCAGGATTTAGGATAGTAGTGTGCCAATCCGGAAACACCAGAAACATTGAGATTAAAAGCTACTTTTCAAATGTAGGATTCATAGGCACATTATAAAAAGTTGTCACCGTTGTGATTGTAGAACAACACGGATGACACAGCAGAGGCTCCTGGCTGACGCTATCTGAAACCTCTGTTTACACTTGTGAGTATCTTCTCCTTGAGTAATGAGCACATTGGTTTCCTCAGGCCTTTGTCATTAAGAAACTTTCACTGACAAGAAAGCAGGCTTGCTGCAGGCCAAGGGTGCATCATTTCCAAACTGCCCGACAGCGTCTGCGTTGTCGGCTTACAGGAAACAGCACGGGCCGTCTACTGGAAGCAGCCTGGGAATTTTGTGTCACGGCGATCAGATGTGGGTTCTGCTTCAGAGGTGCGAGTTAAAGTGAAAATGCGGGTGATTTTTATCTCAGGTTAAAGTACAACATTTTCCACCCACTTAAAACTACCAGTAACACATTGCTGTGATTCAGAACAAAAACAAGGTACAGCGGAAGCAACAGTACAAACAGGCCAAGTTATTAAAACAATGCAGCACTATATTTTATGCACTGTCCAAACCCTGCAGTACGTATTTATTAAGAAGTATTATTATAAATATATGAAGCATATAATGGTATTGGACTTAATCTAAAAAATGAACTGGTTGAAATTAAACAAACCAAGACTTGATGACAAACCAATTAAACAAACCAATGAAATCTAAATAAGTTTATTTAGATTTTACCCTGGCACTAATTTTGCCCGTAATTTTAAGCAGGACTATTTTCTATATGATTTAAAATAACTAAAAAGAATTGAACATGTAAAGTTCAACAGAAATTATGAAAATTGTTTAATATTTTAAGTCGTTCTTAATGACTTGTATTACACTTGCAATTAAGTCTATTAGCTTACATCCTCCTTCTACACACAAATGATGTGTGGTTGCAAAAAAGTATCAATAAAAAAAAGTATCAATAAAAATAAATAAATAAATGTTTTACTTTATATAATTACAAATAATTAACATCTACTAACTTATTATATTTTCTATTTAGACACCAGTTTAGTAGAAAATCAATTTTAAATAAAACAAGAAAGTATTGTAATTTAATTTTGTGTTATTTATGTCATGCATGCACAACTTTCGTTTTCCAGTACAATCACTCACTAATTTACTTCAGTTAATTAAAAAAAAAACATTTGGAACCTTGTGACTTATTATTAGAAAGACCTAATTCTATATAACCCGCTATATGAAAGCGACATTGGTTTTAAATGGCTTTACTGATAATCCTATTATATAATTACACAATTACAACAAATTTTGTCACAATATGGTGTTTTGGTTTATATTAATGATACTAAACTATATGCACTATAAGTTGAAATATGTGCAACTAAGTGATGTACATATACTGGAAACTTTGTTTTTTAAAAATCCATACTGTGAATCAATAAGCATATTTAAATATTGTAAATGTAAATGTTAACGTCCGCAAATATGCTGAAAATGTAAACGTATTACAAAAATCTTCTTTGGAAGAACAGCCTTATCGCTGTAATGCCTCTGGTTATTTTATGTTTGGTTTATTATAAAAGTAAATGAGAAATAGTTGGTTCCCTATTGAGGATGCATCAGCTCGTTGCATTTTTAGAAAAAAAAATTCATCTGGGGTTTCCAAAGACTTGCATGAAACAAGAAACTGTCAATGCATCTAATTAAATAAAACACTATAGTGTCAAGCATTTAAACAGAATTAACTCTTATTCACACCACTACACTCTGTGCAGTCTAGTTTATTAAGGGTTGCATGAATACTATCCAAGCATGCTAATTTAGTCAAAAACATCTACGGCTTAACTATCAATCCATGCCCCTTCGCAAAAATCATTTTGCACTTTTGAAAGCTACGTCAATTTCATTTTGCCTGCTTGATCCCTGTAGCTCTGACAGTAGTGTAAACACTTGTCTCACAGATGTGGATGACATGATATTCTATACATTTAGATTATTAAAACTATATAATATACTAAGTGTAAAGTGCACAGTATTCCTAAATAATGAAATGTTTTACATACTTGATATATTCATATAAAACTTATTAAACTAACTTTTTAAACAATAAAGCTAAGCGCTCTGACCCTAACTTTACAGTGATTTCTGAAAGTTGTCATGAAAAGTGACAATTCTCAAGAACCAGGTTAGAGCTTGCAGCTTGAGAAAAATTACTTCACCGGCCTACAAAATGAGTACTAATTTATTGTATAAAAGCTATTTCCCCCCCTGTAAGTCAATGATAAAGACCAGCCTCAGAATGCCACAGTGTAAGAGAAGCCCAGGATATGCCACACTTCATCTAAAAGCATGAAAGTTGACTAAACTTGAGGAACAGATTTATATGAATCAAATCAGGATTAAAAGAACAGTAACTACTGTTACCTCAGTACCTGTATGGAATGATGTAGAGAATACAGTAAGTACTTTTGATATTTTAAAGATGTCATTATGATTATAAAAGTTGTTACAACATTTTGCAATATGAATATTATGTGTTCTCATCTTGCTAAGGAAGCAACAAAGAGAGTCAAAGTATTTAAAGTGAACAAACACGTATAAAATGAAAAGCAAGTTCATTATAACAAGTGCTGTATGTCTATGTCATGTCTGCTAATTATTCCAAATAATCTGTGTAGTTTTAACTTTTTTTTTACAATAAATTTGAATGGAAGCCTAAACAACAATCAAATGACTTAATACGTTGTTGTATGTATGCTAAATAAACCACAAGTGATTCAAAAGAAAATTATATATTCACCTTAAAGTAATTACAAATACAACTGAACCGTCTATTTAATCTTTAAACACATTACACAACGTGACAGTTTCTTTTTCTCTTTAGAAGATGAAAGATGGTTATGTGTCCGTTTTTTTATTCTATTTAATCAGTTTTGGACATATCTTAACTTCTTAAGCACAGTAGAAACGTGTAAACAGTCTTAGAGTTTTAAAGCAGACATAGGATGTAATAAGCCATGTGCTACTTGTATCAGCCTATACTTTATAGAAACACAAACAGCGCCGTTCATAAAGCTTTTAAACCCTTATATCCAAATCTAAACGCATTGTAGTATTTAAACAAACGTAAGTAGATAAAATAAGTCAATAACAGAATGAATTCAGTAGAACTTACTTTGTCGTCTATTTGGTACATAAATAAACGCTTCAGCCGAATACTAGCGAGAGTCGAGCACGTTGCCATGCCTACGCGCTTTATCTTACATCACTTACGGAAAGTTTTTCAAGTTGATCGCACAGAGCTAACCAGATTTAAACCTGCTCTTCTACCCGAAAAGATAAACCATTCACTTTACCAAGCTTTTAATTTAACTTTCCGATCACATACATACATACATACACCCGTCCCTGTCGGACACTTTCTAAGACTGAATAAGAAACACACACGGGCTTCACGGCGATGGCATCTATTTTAAAATCTAGCATCAGCGTATTTCACTGATAAATCCTTTCCACGTCGATCATCGGTGTATATCCCGCACCACCACCCGGCACCCTGAGCGCTTTCTGATTGAGAAATTAGAAAGGAAAATGATCTGACCTACTGGAGAGAGCTCATGTTTTCTTCCTCGTGTCTAAACGTGACCCCGCTCCTGCTGCTGCTAAACAAGAAAGAGCCCGCTGCAATTTCTCACGTTTAACCCAATAAAGCAGTTCAACACCGTGTGAAAAGCGAGCAGCCCCGCTCCGCTTTCCCCCGCCACTGATTTACTGAAATCCCATTCCACTCTCCTTCCCATTACATAACATCCACGATGAAAAGGAACTATGGTAACGCACTGCTCGCGGTAATGTGCGACGCTGATTGATTCGCTTGATTTCTCCTTACCTGTTGATTAAATAGCATTAGCCCGTGCGATCTGAAAGATGGAGGACCTTTTGGCGTAAACCGTGATGACAGCGTCTTTGTGTTTGTTTGTTGAGCTCGGGAATGATTTCTTTTGCTTGGTGGGGATTGAAAAAATTCAAACTGCTCCTGTATGATACGTGAGGTCGGTGTGACTGTGTTTAATATTGCTCGGTTTAAACCCCGTCCGAGTCTGATTGGTTAGAGAAAACGCGGTTAGTAGAAGTGATCTCGGATCTTTTTTATCAGAAACGTTATCGCATGTCAGGACCTCAGACTCCGAGCATTACGTCAGTTTCAAGACACCGACACTATTAATATCAAGAAGCAGTGGTGGAGAGAAGCGCCACCCCAGAGCGCGCACTCTTAAAGGGCCAGAGACACCGGCCAGCCCCACTGCTTCTCACACACCAACCTTCACCCGGGTATTCAAGTTGCAAAGCGTAATTACTATTTAGGCTCTAGTGTTTACCAAGTGAACTACAACAAAAGAAAGTTGCCAAAAGTATGTGGACGCTTGAGCGTGCTGACGTCACATTCGAAAACCAACGTTTCAGGGTTGAGTAGTCAACACTACTGGTGTAACTAGTAGCTCATGTAGCACATACCAGATAGGGTTAGGTAATAAAACAAGTTGTGCATTAGCCTGGTACTCAAAGTGAATTTAAATGCCTTGTAATAATAAAAAAGTTAACATTACATTAAAAGTAACAACTTAAAAAAACACAGTGCTGCACAATCTGTCTAGGAGCTTTACATGATACAACAAATCAGTTGTTTAAAGCAGCTCATGTGCCCTTGTGCAAAAAAGTGGCCCCTTTTTTGTATCTCCAATTCACCTCATTTGCATGTTTTTAAACTGTGTGAGAACCTAAGCAGACACAAGGAGAACATGCAAAGTCCTCACTGAAAGGACCCAAACATGAGCTATGAACTACGCCACTTCAGACACCGAAAACAAGGCAGTAGTCA
>JAYDZG010000015.1:14760379-14772331 GCA_034509265.1 Microcambeva bendego | reverse complement strand
TACCTAGGGGCAATTTAGAATAGACAATCTTCTGCTGTGTGTTTGAAAGGTGGGAGAAAAGCTAAATAACTGGAGGAAACCCACACAGAACATACCAAACTCCTTAAAGACAGTGACATAAGACAAATATCAAAGCCAGCTAGTGTGGATCCCACTGCTCTTAATTTAATAGCAAAAACATGCATCATTTCTACTAGCTAGAAAACAGACTTATGGTGTAACATAGAGGAGTAATGCAAAACCACCATCTTTGAGTCTAAATTTCAATAAATTTTAAAAATAAAAGTGCATCATACAGCATAGTGCTTAATTCCAGTAAGTCAAATTTTAACCGCCATTAAAACAGAAAAAACTGTGCTAGTGAGTACTGCAAAACATCCTGTTTAACATTTTGTTAGTTTGTGAAATTGTTAATGCAGAACAAATTATATTAATAAATAGGCAGTGATACATGAATGAGGTAAAATAAAATATCATTGTAAGAATTCAGTGATTGAATTACTACATTCAATCACTCCATTCAAATAAAATATGTGAATCTAAGCCTACAGAGATAGGGTTTATTTAGTCTGTAATTCAGGGAACATTGAAACCTTTTCAAGTCCGTTGGTTAACATTGTATGTTTTTAATCTATAATTAAAAAATATCTCATATTAAAGGAAATCAAGGACAAATAAAATAATTATTTAATTATTTAGGGGGATAAAAAACATTGCAGAAATGCAAAAGTTTTTTGCTGTAGTCCTGAGTGAATGAAAGTTAATATAGAATCTTCAATTAGGATTAGTTTAGCGATTGAGTATCATGTTTAGTGCCAAACAAATTGGATTCATAATTAAGCACTTGCTTTTACACATTCGATTCTAGCTGTTTAAATAGAACTCTCAGACCTTCATTATAAAAATTATAATTACAATAAAGGCAAAAAAAAATATTCTGATTGGCTCTGGCACTGCTCGTTCATATTTAAAAAATCGTATTATTTTGCATGGTTTGACTTTTCATCACAGGAAAATAAACATATCTTTAATCATTTAGATTAGGGATATAAACTATATATTTTAGTATTATTTATTCTGATCAGAGAGTGGCATACTGGTAAAGTGGAGACACCCTGGCCTTGACCATTTTATTTATCAGCTTATTACAATTTTAAAAATTAACAAATTAAATATATTCATATAAGTATAGACACAGAATTGTGACTTAGTAGGAAGACCTGTTGCCTCAAAGAGAAAGTTTTGAGTATGATTCCCAGGTGGGACGGTCCAGGTGCTTTCTGCATGGAGTTTGCATGTTGTCCTGGTGTCTGTGTAGGCTTCCTCCTGGTGTTCCAGTTTTCTCCTACAGTCCAAAAACATGCAGCCAGGTTAATTGATGACTCTGAATTGTCTTATAGGTACCTAGCCACTGGGATGCAGGAGTAAAAACTATGCCAAATTGGTAATGCAGATCACAATCTGCGTTGGTGACCCCTAACGGGAGCAGCCGAAAATAAGAGGAAAGTTCTTAATATACGTGTTTGCCAACATTTTCTTCAGAAATGTGGTGGCTTTGGAGTCGAGCAGAAATACAGTCTAGACAGGTTGTCACTCTAGGGCAATTTAGGGAGGAAATTGGAGGGACCAGATGAAATGGGCACAGTAATAACAATCCAAACTGCTCTCAGTAAGTAACTAGCTATATCTATATCATGTCAAGTAGCTTATTAAACATTACATACGTATTAAGTATAGTGCTTCCAAAACCCATGCAACATAGTGGTTTATTTGCAATCAATGCTCACTTTAGTAAGTAATATTCAATCTTAAAAAGACAGCGCTAACCTATAATATCCAAGGACAAATTCAAGCCGAAAGTTCCTGTTTATTAATTAATATCTTTGCTTGTTAGTTAATGTCTTTTTATTTCCACAAAACAAAAAATAATGCATGTACAGTATGTACAATTAAAGTCAGCATAGAAACCACATCATAAGACACAGTGTTCATCTATTACAATTGTATCCATTATAAATTAACTAAAAACATGGACCTATTGCTAAATTTGAGAAACAAAGAGTTTATATAATTAACATGCTGGGAATTGTAACCATTTTAAATAGTCCGGGATGATTTTAGCAGGCCTCCTAAAAAGGTCAGAAACCTCATTTGAATTATTCAAATAAACCCAAGAGCATTTCACACTGCAAGGCACTGGACATGAGGTGTAGCCAAATTGCTTTCAGAGCTCCACAGACCTGTCAACTGTTGAACATTTGTCTGCATGAGACTGAAAAAATCATTAAATATGGCTAAGACCATATGTATCCCTGTATTCTTTCAACATCCGTTTTCTTTTCTTAATGAGAGCATAGCCAGGGAGTGGTACTATATAAAAATCTTGCTAATGTTCCTTTAAAATCTGTCCTGATATAAACCCATGTGACTGTAACTGATGGGGGAGCACTTAAAGAACGCTTATACTTAATCATAGCTTGATCAATTCTCAGTCTTGTGGCATTCTCCTTTTCTGTCTTGCTTTATCATTCACAGACACTGCAGAGGTTTAAGAAATTCCATATACATTCGATGTACCATCCAGACATCTTTACTGCATCTAGTAACAGAGAAAGACAGCCAAAGGTGCTATTTTAATAATATAACTCCAGCTTTAGTGCTCATGTTTCAAAGGCTAAAGCCATCTGACTTGAGCAAATGTCTAAATATGGTCAAGTAACAACAAAAGTTTATAATATTCCTGATATAATGCATCTGCTTCAGATAATTCTGCCAGGCTACATCTGCTCTTTTTTTGCCAATCTCTGTCTTTACAAATTCCTCAGTCCTGCCAGAATCGTGTGGGATCACATTCCTTGAAGACCTGGTCCCAATTCAGGGAGCACTTTTGTCTGTCTAGTCGCTACGTCTGTTTATGCCTGTTTCTCAATGCCCATTACAGCTAATCATTTGCTCTTAGCTTCCATTATAGAGAATAGTTTGCCAGTAGTGTTTTGCTTTTTGATCACTCAAAATATTCTTAAAAGACTCTTTTTCCCTGGTCAGAAAATGTACATACATTTCATATATGTATTTTACATAAACCTGTATGTATGGAATCATTTTGGTATAAAAAGGTAATATACATGCAGTACATACATACCTATATGTATATAATTATACATGTTTGGTGCATAACTATGCTTATTCCTAATCATGTTTTAAGGTAAAGGTCAAATCTTTAACTATAAATTCTAGCAATGTGAATTATTGTTTGGTCAGATTTCTTTTATTCAGGTCCTGGGATTGATCCTAAGGTGGGGCATCGTGGGTCCTTTCTGTGTAGAGTTTGCATATTCTCCCGTGTCTGTGTGAGTTTCCCCTGAGTAATCAGGTTCCCTCCCACAATCCAACATACATACAAAAATCCTGAATGTACCTATAGGTGAATGTGTGTGTGTGTGTGTGTGTGTGTGTGTTTGTACTACAAAACAATTAAAGGGTTGCACAGACAATATTGCACCAAATTCTTATCTCTAATACTTATCACAAAGCTTCAGGTTGAGATAATAGTCAGGCCACACAAGTCATTTCACATTTCCTCATCTTAGAGTTACAAAGGTTTTAAAATTCTAAACATCATTAAAACATATTTATGCAATATTTGGTATGAATGAACAAAAATGGTGCAATTCTACAACATACTGCTGACGATGCTTCAAGTTTTGCATTGTTTTTCCAACGATTAGTATTGATGTTATGTGACCTCTCTAAAACCAGCAAGCGATTGGCCAAAACAAATCAATGCACATAGACATTGTGTATTAATGAATTATTTCTTGCTTTATTTTTAAAGTCAAATAAACTTTCATTTTTTAATCTAATCAATTTATTATTGCACTGACAATGAATTGGATCTAAGGTTAGATATACAGATGTTACGGGTTATCTTCTCTCTGTCTCTCATTACAGACATTGTCCTTCCTGAACATCTATTTGGTTTTTCCAACATTTACAACAAATGCTTTGATTCAATCTTTTCGCCTTGACTTCATCCTGGTAAGGATTCTGTTTAGTCCACAATTAAAAGTAGATTCCACTTTTTTATAATAATATAATAAATCTGAGATAACTAAAAAGAGTTAAAGCTTGTCAAAATCATTTGTAGGACTTTATGCTTACTTGGTGTGAGACAAAGTTTCGATGTGATTGATAAACAGAATTAAAGTCTTGGAAGGGAATTATTCAAGGTGCAAATTATTGAAAAAACTGGATCACAAAGCATTTATATGTTTGATGTTCATGGTATTGTTATGTGTATTTGTCTGTTATGTTAAAACAATACATGTGTTCCTGCATTGTAAGTCAGCTAATGACACAGCAGAATGCTAACGATGGAGGTGCTCTGATATGAAGTATAGCCAAATGTATGCCTTCATGTTAATCAAAATAAATCATGAGTACACAATAAAATATTAAATAATTCAGCAGTGATAGATCAATGCAATTGATTAGCAGAAGAATTTGATAAGACAACTTAATCAATCTCATCTTTCTCTTTTTATGCAGTCAGATCTGGAACTGTATTTAAAATTTAACAGTAAGTAAAGAGTGAATTCATTGATCATTATGGTTAAGCTACGGCATTGAGTGTTCCAGTTAAGGAAAATGCATGGTGGCTTAGCATTTGGCAAATTCCCAAAGACAATAAAACAGCAGTGTTTTATTTGTCATACTATTCAATCACTACGCTTGGCTGCTGTGCTAACATATGAGGCAAAGCACCACAATAAATAGCATCCCATTAAACTTTCTGTCATAGAATACACATATATTTAAAACTAGGCATTCATTTTAGACACTGGGGCTTAATATTCTCAGGAGTGAACACACACCAAGTGGTGGATATTTGGAATCACATCTGCAAATTCATTTACTTGTGAGTTCACGAGTTCATTTGTCATCAGTAACTGTTTTTTTATCCTGAGATGGATTGAAGTGTGGTTTTTGTAGAAACGCTAAATGTTAGACAGAATTTCTCTTTAGCTAAGACACCACACATGCATTTACTAATTTATATTTAGAAGCAATTTAATGCAACCGCTACTGCGCCACTGCATGACACCTCTCCATCTACTTTATTCTCCACCCATGTTGACAAAACAAAAACTTACCAGTTTTCTTACATTGATTGATTAGAGATGGTTTTCTAAATCAGGTCCACAGGTAGCACCAACATTACTGACGCAAGCCTCCTATTTAACTAAAGGCTGGGGTGGACCCAAACAACTTCAAACCAACTACTTCAGTCTCTCCATGCTGGTGTGCTAGCAGAAAATACCACTGCTCTACCCGGGCATAAAAGTTAATACAAATTGATTGAAAAAAGACATTTTGATAAAAGTCTAAAAAGCAGACTCTGTGATTTGTATTTTTACAAACACATTCAAATTTGAGCATTAAAATCATTTCAGATTACCTATGTGTATTGATCTCCTAGTTTTAATATTGGATTTTGTCTTCAATTAAAAAATTGCCAATTTTATTTGTATCCAACCTAATGTAAATTTGGAAGGAAAACATGTTTGCAGTCAAGACGGTTGTTTTGTATAAACTATGCTGTAAAATGACCAGAAAATGTAAGATTCCTCATTGTTGTTGTGCAAGTTTGAACAGTTACAAGTACTAAAACTTCTTTTAAAGCTATGTTTGATCACAAAAGGTATTTTTGTCAGTACATAATTATAGTTGCACAGTTAAGATGGTCAGTTTCTGCAGCGGAAAAATCTTAAAATCTTAAATCGTCAGTTATTCATCTCCATAACTTGAGGGATAGTGTTGTTCTGATCATAATCCATGTCTTTCTTGCACCAGACAAACTGCTAAATCACATTGACAAGCAGTTTAATTACAATTAAACCATTATATTATAGTATTGTAATACATGTTAAAGAGCTGTAGCATTATTAAATCTGTAAATCATGTAATCTATTAATCTGTTTGTTTGAAAGTGTGACAGATAAACAGCATAACACAGACAGAGGCTGTCATTAGCATAGGTAACCCATGCACACTGAATAGTTTCTTGTGTAGGTCATCAAAGTGCATCAGAACGCAGAATCTTCACTGGTGGCAGAGGCACATGTTCATGCTAATGCTGAAAATATGCTCATAGCTGCCTGTAGCACAGAAGGGATTGGGGGTTGGAGGGGTGGGGGGTGTTAAGAAGCTGCCAGGCCAACTCTCCAGGCCTTGCAGACTGTAACTGAATTATAAAGGGTTCCAGGATAGCTGATACGACCCTTGATAATTCTACACTGTCTTCTTGCTCTGAGTGCTCTCCATTATGGAAAATATCTTCCATGTATTAACATAAAACAATGGTCCACATAGTGTGGAAGTTAGTCTTTGGTTTTGATTTACAACTGAATGCTAACATTAATTTGTGCTCCAATAAAATACATTTCATTTGTTTAAACAAATGTGGGTTGCTGATTTTTTTTTTCTTAAACACATTTAAAAAAAGTGAGTTCAGATATTTTAGCCACATTCCAACATTTCTAATAATGTGTTGGTACCGATTTTGCAGCCCCATGCAAAACTATCTGTGATGCACTGTGACACTGAACTAGCATTAACTTCTTCAGCAGTTTGAAAAAAGCCTTGGTTGGAGATGCTCTTATCCATTAGTGCCCTCATAATTTGTGCATTGTCAAACTCACTCAAATCCTTACACTTGTTTATTTTTCCTGCATCTAACATATCAAATGTAATGATAAAATGTTTACTTGCTGCTTAATATATCACACCCACTAACGTGTGGTGATGAAGTGATAATCAGTTTTATTCACTTCACCTGCCAGTGGTCATAATGTTATGCCTGGTCGGGGTATAATATACATGAAATGTAGAGGCATCCACAATGTTTCACCACCTTTCAAATTCCACTTTGAACTGTGGGAGCAAGGTTGAAATAATGAAGCTACAGTAATACACAAATCAGGGGAAATACAAATTGACAGCGTGTGCGTGCATTGAGTGACATGTGGTCAAAATCAAAATCAATCTGTACCCAGACCTCAACCCTGGCCTTAATCAAGATTTAAGTCTAATCAGCTGTTCCTTGGTTAAGCATGCACCACAACACTAAATTGTACTACAGTCTCTGCTTTTAGTTTTCAATGCAACATTCTTTTGGAGAGAGAGATATGATCAAGGTGTGACACAACAGTAAAGAAAACTATAGTGCTGACACAAAAGAGGAAATAATTTTATTGCACCATAAGGACATGTATATAAGAAGGTTTCCAAGACATTGGGCCTTATTCATGAATCATGAGCAGAACGAATTTTTGCACAAATCCTTCGCAAAACATGTTTTTGTAAATGCAGGCATTCATTATACTTTTTATTCATTAAAGTAAACACCTGTGGCAAATAATTTTTTTATTCATTGTTGAATATTTTACTATAAACGAGCTTAGAGTTCATAATGGTTGCTTTTGGAAATGGCTGATCTTGTGCTGCTGCTAGATTTAGCAGAAAGAGCTCTGCACCCAGAACGGGTCTTTTAAAGATCATTCCTAACAGAGGACAGAGGCAACTGTGAAAATAAAGGGTGTAGTTTTTAATTAACTTCATTCAATTAAACATCAAGTTCAGCATCAGCATAGTTTTTTTCTTTTGATTTTTCAGGCGTTACAGATCGCCCTCCTCTTAGGGTTTAAGTGGAGAGCTGCCGGAATTGGACTGAGTGCTTACACCTGGTGTTCCCCAATAAAGCCAGGTGCCGCATTCAGTCCGGTGCCGCCACTTCACTCATCAGGCACACCTCACCCGTGTGCAGGTGTCCTGGTTGCTGGAGTTTTAGGGACAAATCCCCGGGCCCAACGGGGTTTGGGGGTGTATGGTTGAAAGGCCGGAGGTTCACAGCACCTTTAGATGCTAGATACAGACCCGGTTCAGGGGCATCGCACCTCACCCAGTGGGTGCTAGGACCCAGAGGCCACTGCAGCAGTAACCTGCCTGTCATCATCATCCACTGCTGGTCTTCTAGCTCCCTCAGCTGGCTGAGCTTTGGACCTATGTTCCCCTCCGCCAGCCCAGCAATCAGGGCTTTCTTTATTTTGTTAGATTTGTTTGTGTTTTTGTGTTTGTTTCTGTTCTCTTTATTTTACAGGAGCAAGCTCCCCACCCGGGGTTGTCAGTGCTTAATCCATCTTAACTCGTGCAGTGAAACACGCATATACATACAAGTGAACACTAGAGGGTAGTGAACACATGTGCCCAGAGTGGTGGACAGCCTTAGCCACGGCGCCCGGGGAGCAGTTAGAGGTTAGGTGCCTTGCTCAAGTGCACTTCAGTTGTGACCTGTCAGTTCTGGGAATAGAACTGTCAACCTTCTGATCACAAGCCCAGTTCTCTAACCACCAGGCCACAGCTGCCTCAATAAGCAGTTAGAAGAGTGAGTGAGTGAGTGGCAACTTATTATCACCCAGGCAGCATTGGGATTTCTGTTAGCAATTTCTACGTGACTGAAGGAAAGAAAATACACACGGTATCATCTGGGACCTCTTCCTCACTGTTCGCATATGCAACATCTGCAGCTTCCTGTCACCTGCAGAAATGTTCCATATTTCTCTCATCCATTTTGCTGGAAGGAAGAGTTTTATCTCACTTTTAGTTTGGACAAGAGCTATTTTTACCTTCTCCGGCAAAATAAAATGCCAGCTATGATCTGACTTTTTAAGGCTTAAATGTTTTGTTTTCTCTGCAGTGTAATACAGCAGTGAGATTTTTTTTATCAAACACAAAATCACATTTTACGTCCTCTACCACCAAAAATCACTAATTCTCCTCACACCCAGCCATTTTCCCGGGGTAAGTTTCCTTGCCACTGCAGTTATTAAACTTGCTTTTTGGTCAGCCTTAATTCTTTTGAATCTTATTGAGTTCTTCTATTCTTTGATACACACAATTAGTTTCAGAACTTCATGTTCCAGCTGAGAGGTGTACACCATGTTTCATTTTCTTATGTTATCCTTCTTACAAACACGTATTCCTGTTTTCACTGGCTTCCTGTACCATTCATCTGGTTTAAAAAGTAATTGAAAGGAAAAGAAGCACAGCCCATAATTCCAGTCGTGCAGGCTGAAAACATCAGCCTTACCTGGTGAACACCACTGAATAACTATGAAACTGATGTTGTCCAATATCATCAGCTGTGTCTGAAAGGAGAAATATTGCCATTATGGATGCTATATAAGGCACCATTCATTTGCTGCATATACTCTACTGCAGTGTAAAGACCATGATATGAGTCTATATGAGGATATAAGAGAAAAAAAGATCTATAGAAGGTCTCCAAAGATAAATAAGACAGGTGCACGGCCAAGTGAAATATGTAGACACATCATAGCCAAGTCATCTATAAGACAGCCTTTAGGGTTGTTTGTTGCATTGGTAGATAAGCTCATTTAGCTGATTTAAGCTTAATAAAACTTTAGAGAGCTCTATATCATTATTAAACCATCAACCCTAGACCGTTATCACTGTACCGATGTTACTCCTATATGTACATAATGTCATTCATGCAAGCATGTTTTATTTGCTATAAGTAAGGTAAATTTACTTAAATAGGATAAAATTAGTAAATTATATTGCTCCTAATAATTTAGCGGTCAAATTATATATTGCTTTCCATGAAATTGCAGGGTTTTCCACAAACTATGATTAGTTAATTAGGAAAAATCTGTGAAAGAGTCCACAAACCCTGAACCACGAATTTGTGGGGATTCACTGTATTAATAAATCCTGAAAATGCCTTAGACTCAGAGCCCTTTAAGCATCTTAAATCTTACTCAATTAAACAAATGCCCAGTAAGCCAGTAAAATAGATTTTTCAAAATTTATTTAATATACCAGAGAATATTAAACTGCAACAACACTAATAGTAACCTTAACAGAACTAACAATAATTGAATCAAATATTTATCTGAATTCTCCATTGGTGTTAATTTCCATGACAGTGTATGCCATAAATAAACTTTTTTTATCGTTGTGATATTGTTGTCTGATTTATGTATCGTCGCAGAGGAAAACACACTTAGTCAAATTCTGTTTGCATAGCCAGTGTTGCCAGATTGTAAGTTTCCAGCCAAAATCGAACAAATTGCAGGAAAACCACCCAATCCTGCAACACTGTGCACAGCTCTTAGCACAATTTATGATGGTTCATGGATTAAATAAGCATACATAATAAATTATTAGTGAAATAAATTAGACTAAAAATACAGCATTCATGATCCACCGACTGGAAATGATACTCATTTATTTTATCATTATTTTCTTTAATACTAATGATGTCCGAGAAGGCCAGTGTAGGGAACCAGCATTTGTCCAAAGTTCATTGTGTGGAGATTTTTATCTGACCCTCAGAGCCATATTTTCAATTTATGTACTATTTTATGATGCCCCAAAACTGGCCTTATATGATGCCCATGCCCTGAAGCTTTTATGCAGCCAGAGCTTTATGGGTCGACATAAGCCCTTCTGTTAATTCTTTATTCATTTTAGTGGATATTAAATCATGTCTTCTTGCTTAATTTAAAGCTAAACAAAGCCTTATCATTATGTACCAGAAAGGCTAGCTTTAGTATTCTATCAGAAACACTACAACTGAGATGAAAATGTAGAGCTAAATAACATCTACTTTTTAACTTTTTCCAGATGACTAGGCTTAAACTTTAATATATACAACCCCAAATCAAAATAAGTTGGTACAGCATGGAAATGCAAACAAAAACACAATTTCTTACATTTACTTTGACTTTAATTTCATTGCAGACTGATTAAAACTGAGAAATTTCACATTCTGTCTGGTCAACTTAATTTAATTTATTAATAAACATCCATTCTTGCATTTCAAACTTATTGTTTCAGGTTTTTTGTTGTCCCATTCTTCATGCAAATATGTCTTACAGTCAGGACTGCAGATAGACCAGTCCAGTACCCGTACCCTCTTCTTCTGCTGACATGCCTTTGTGTACAGCATGTGGTTTTGCATTGTTGAAAAATGCAAATGTAATTCCATATAGTAGTTCTTGACAAATGTTTGCCAAGTAATCCCTTAATAAAAAAAGTGTGGAAACTTTTTAAAGAACCCTCATATATAATATGTAATCACTGGCCTGGCAGACTGGCAAGTCTTTTGAAAGGAAGTACTTGTCTGACAATCCCAAGCTCACTTATCTCTGCTGTGACTTTTCCCCTCCCTTCCATACACTGTGGATGGATTTTCTGTTTTAGGAGCTGTGGTTACAGTAATGCGATACTACCAGACTCGCAGAGTTCAGCCACTGCTGGCATTTCTAAGTGCCAGTGGCCCTGTTCACCCTGCTTGGCATCTATAGTGTGTAGCTAAAAAAAAAAACCCCAATAAACAGCACAAAGTAAAAACAACAAAGGAACTTAAACAAATAGGGAACTTCCAAGGGCTGAAAATGTGCATAAAAATTCCTTGAGCAAATAAAGTCTAGGTTTTGCTCTCATGACAAGGATTTTGCAATCCACTCCACCCACAGGCATTTGCTTGCATAAATGATGGAAATGTGGAATGTGTTTAATTAGAATCATTACAAGTTAGTCACTGATTTTCAGTAGAGTAAAAATTAGGGATGTTACAATGTAGCAATTTTAGGACTCAATTCTTATAGATGATTTAAAAAAAAATGAATCTATATTCACTTTAAATAGCAGGGGGCGCTGACGCTATATTGTTTTTAACACAAAAAATGAATTCATTATTCAGAGTTTTGCAACGATACTGATTGTTTAAATTAATAAAATATAATAACAAATATTTTATTGCCCTTCATTTTTTCTAACAAGAAACAGAAAAGGAATCATATTGCATCATGAGTGGAGTATATTGCTACATCCCTAGTAAAATATGTACTGTAATATGAACATTTA
>JAYDZG010000015.1:14742661-14752979 GCA_034509265.1 Microcambeva bendego | reverse complement strand
AATGAGGATGAAGCAGAAGAATAAATGATCAATAAATGAAGAAAAGAAATAAAAGAAATGTGGAGACCCGGCCAACGTCGCGCTGCAATCACACTCGCATTTTCTGCAGGAAATGCACATCTCTAGTTTTTAAACATACAGTTGTGTGTCACTATGGCATGTTGTGTTACATCTAAAACTAAATAAAAATACACAAAATAAAAAGTAAAATATACACTTAAAGACATTGTTGGTAATAGATCATGACACATTAATTTAATTATTTTAGGCCTAGCAGCAAGTTAAAAAACGTGTGATAACTGCCCTCTAGTGTTTACTAGTGTGTATACGTGTGTTTCACTTCACAGCTTGGGGTAAAGTGTGGATGAAAAGAGAATTCGAATTTAAAAAAAAATCAAAATTATGGACTAGTTGAATGAGGTGCTGTTCCAGTTCTCCACTGTCCCCAGTTCCTGTAAGCTACTCACCTCTGTACTGTATCCGGTCTATATTTTATCCCAGTCTTTTGTTCATCAGATTCTGGGTTCCTTCCCTGATAACCCATTAACACAACTGCTTTAACCATCCATTCTGTTTATTAAGATAAATAATTAGGAGACATAATAGGATTAATGTACTGCACATAGACACAGGACTTCTTATTGTGAGGCGACAGAGCAACCCACTATGCCCCCAAGCGGCTCGATTATTTGCAAGAGTATAATGGGAAATAATTGATTTTCTTTGATAACTATCTTTCTGTGTAGTCTGCTTTTGTATTCCTAGTGCTAAACTATTTTGTTTTTTTAACTAATTAATTAACTATCCACTTGATGCTGAATTGTTTTCAGATATGGAAGGGGGGTAAGACAGGGCTCCAGAATAATCTGCGAGAGGGGGAAAAGTCGATCCTTTATTGCCAGGACAAAATCATTCTTTCTACAGAAGGTGATAGGATGAATTCTTCTTTACATAAGATTTTCATAGACTTTACCAGGGAGGCTGAAAACTTTGACGCCCAGATTTTGGTACATACTCTCTGGTTTCCTTTTTTGAAAATGAAAGACCCCAGTTTGCTAGTTCAAATGTACTGCTCCCAATATATATAAGATATTTACAGCCCCTCAATATCAAACACTTTCTGCAATTCCTATTTCTGTCCCATCTCATCCACTCCTGGTGCTTTCCAGCTACCACAGTGACTTCAGAGAAAAGATATACAGCACAAAAGAAATTATTTTCTACATAATTTGAAACTTTCAGAAGGTTGAATATTTTGGGTGTTCCGACAAGACAGAGAATGAAAACATCTGTCAATAATGGTTTTGAATTATTCAATCAGCCTAAAGATATGCTTCTTGAATGGTTCCATAAACTTATGTGAACTTATATGTTAACTGTACTAAAAGCTTGTTCAAAATGGTCAAAATGCAAGCAAATTTGTCCGAGAAGCGTGGAATTCCATGCATGAGGAATAGGCAGTGATGCCAATTACAGAGAAGCGATTTCAGAAACTATTGCTAGTCTTTCATGACATAGATTTTCTTAAAAAACATGTATAAACCTTTGGCCACATATGTACCTCTATTAAAATACTTGTTCTCATCTAATGTGTGAATCTATAACATATGATTAAACTGCAGTCATAAAATTGGCATGCACTGCAGCATAGGTGCACTTGCAGACATATGTAACACCAAGAAACACAGACTCACTGCCTCCTGTTTCCTCTCAATAAGGTGTGTCAATGACAGCATTGTGTCACCATTAATTATCCTCTAGCTAGGTCATTCTGCTTTTCCGATCAGGGGCGGTGTACTATTTCATACAATTGGAACATTTCTCTTCCGCATTTTTCACTTGTAAGCCACAACTATACAGTTGACATGTTATATGTTGTTCCATCTGCAGTGCATTAATAACTCATGCTATTTAGCATAGAACACTAACATTTATAACATATCCTTTTATTTTCCATTTCCTTTTTATATTCATTTTTTCCATTGTAATATACAACTATCTGTAACTGGAGATCAGTATCACATACAGAGTCAAACTGCTCTTTATTACCAACATCTTTTTGCAGGCAACTGCAGAAGTAATGACAAATCCCTGCCATTTCACCATTGCTCCCAATCGTGTATGTGCTCAGCCAGTCAATCCCAAGGCTGAATTTCAGCAATGGACTGTTTACCCATATCAGATTTCAACAGTGATCAAGCCATCGAGAATTAAAGTACAAGAGCAACAGTGGCAACTTGGTGTTGGGGCTTAAAGTAGTGACAATACAATCTCTAGTCAAATACCATAAACCCTAAGCTATTGCTCCAGACTATTCTGTATTTTGAGGAAAAAAATCTTCAGACTCTTACTAGATTATGTCATATTATATCATATATCATATTGTTATTGATTGGCTGCAATGTGCAGGGAAGTGGGTCGCACAGTCACCTCATAGCAAGAAGGTCCTGGGTTTGATCCCTGGGAGGGGTGTCCTGGGTCATTTCTATGTAGAGTTTGCATGTTATCCCCAAGTCTGCGGGGGTTTCATCTGGCTGCTCAGGTTTCCTCATACAGTTCAAAAACATGCAGCCAGGTTAGTTGAAGGCACTGAGCCGTTCTATAGGTACCTAGCCACTAGAATGCATGAACTAAATATATTGCCCAGCAAATAATAGTAATAATACGTTTTATTTATTTAGCGCCTTTCTTATAGTCAAGTCACTTTACAATAAGACATTATTAGTTGTTTACAGATGTGACTTGATAAAAAATATTTTTAAAGAGATGTTTAAAGTTGAAATTTAAAAGATGAAAGTGAAGAGCAGTGATGGAGAGATTGTGGTAAAGAGTTCCAAAATTTAGGGGCCATGACACTGAAAAATATTCCCTGTCAAGACCAGTATAAGCTCAGTGAAATATGGGGGTGCAAGAACTTGTAGGTGAGAAAAAGTTTATGCTGAATTTGTTGTTCTATTGGTAGCCAGTTTAACTGATAAAAAAATATGAGTGATGTGGGCTGATTTATTTTACCTGTAATAACATTCTGGCAGCAGAATACTGGACTTGTTGAGAAGACTGTTGTTGAGAAGACCGGATGTGATGAAAGCATGAACCAGAGTGACAGCATCTTTTTATCAATCAATGTTACAAAGTTGAAAGAAGGCATTTTAAAGCAGAGATTTAAATGAAATTAAAGAATTAAAAAGAACATGCCGGTTCTATACTAATGATGACAGATTGACACTGGTACCATCCAGGTGGAGAGTAATATCAGTTAATTTAGATAGTATAGATTTATACTATACAGTTTTGTCAGAATTTAAGGAAGTTTTTACTCATCCACCATTTAATATCTTGAATACAGGTTTAATATCTTGAATACAGGACAGAAAAGCAGGGGGTGGTAAAGTAGCAGTAGTTTTAGTGCTGATATAAACCCAGGTGTCAGCAGCATAACAGTGAAAGTGAAGATTATGGGTACGGATGATCTGACCTTGAGAAAAAGAACTGACTTTAGATATATGTTTACCAAGGGCAACATAGTGTAATATAATGGAAATGTAGGAATATGTTGAAATGTAGAAATAACTACCTTTCCTTTGGTGGAGTTGTTAATTTCTTAAAACAGTCCCTTGGAAACATGCCTATTGTATCTTAAATAATTAATGCAAGTAAATACTTGTTTCACACAGAAATATAGAAAACACTCCATCACTGTCATAAGCACGGTTTTCAGCGGTGAGTGAAAGAGGTAAAAACAGAACAGCATATTTACTCTCCCTTGCTTTCAGTAGTTGCTGTTGTTTTTAATGGAATTGTGGCAACCAGCCTGCTCACCGTTTCTCTATGACGAGTTTCGTCTGACCCCTCTCCCCCCTCCGCCCCCTGTATGGTATGTGTTTGAATCTGGAGAGACCTAGGTCTGCGTGGGTGAAGGAACAAGGCAGGGTCCGGCATGGCCATGGGTTTCTCAGGTCCCATCACCCTCTCACGAGGCACACACTCCCTGGCACGCTCAGAACGGATGTGTGAATATGCTCTGACACCACTGCGGCGTTTAGGTTTGACGACGGTTGTGTTGATCCCATCGACTTGACACAAGCTGAGAGAAGTTTGATGTTTTGAACCCAGCATTTCCTGCATCCTGCACTCCTGTTGCAGCTGCAGCTTCTGCCTGGCTGCATGGAGCTGGAAGGACAGGTGGGCTGCAACCTTTGTTTGCTTTTGCAGCTCACAGTTTAGTGCAGTGGACCTGTGGCTGCGGTTCTTGAGCTCTTCCAGAAAGTGCCGCTCTTTCTCTTTTAGACTGGCCCGCAGAGCCCCCACTAGCCCTCCCTTGTGGCTCAGCTCCTCTCGCAGCTCATCCTGTGACTGCTGCTGTTCCTGTAGCCTAACCTCCACAGTCCGACATCGAGCCTCCAGCAACTCCTCCTCTTCAAGAACCTCTGCGAATGAACACAAACATACACACACGCACACACAAATACATAGAAAATAGTGATTTAGTGGGCATTCTGAACAATTCTACTAATCCTCTTCCCAGTACTATGTCCAGAGGCACCTTCAGCCACAGGCTCCCCCAAGATGCTCTAGCAAGTGCTACAGAAAGTACAGGATTGTACAGCTTCACAATGTCTCTAGCAAACATACCCTTCTATGCTCAGACTCACTCCATCAAATATTCTAAACAGCTATGTGTAAAAGTTTAGCAAGAACCTTAATTATTTAATGTTGTCTTTTGAACATTTTCTTGCTTTTTGTACCATATCCTTTGCAATGAATACACGCCATGCTAGGGCAGTGCTTAGAACGTCTGTTAGGTCATAATAAGTTTATTAATAATTTATGTGAGGGTATCTATTTATCAGTGGCGTGCAGTCAGGCCCCTCTAACCCCTCAGAGAAGGGGTGACAAAATTGGGGATAGACAAAAAAAACAGTTCAGTTCATTGTCTTCCACTGTCAACCCCTTATCCTAATTAAGGTCGGGGAGGGGTGCTGGAACCTATCCCAGCTTCAACAGGCGCAAGGTAACACCCTGGATGGGGTGCCAGTCCATCGCATGTACCTACAGGACAATTCAGTGTCTCCAATGAACCTTGAAGCATGTCTTTGGACTGTGGGAGGAAACCGGAGTACCCGGAGGAAACCCATGCAGACATGGGGAGAACATGCAAACTCCACACAGAAAGGACCGAGATCGCCCCACCAGGGGATCGAACCCAGGACCTTCTTGCTGTGAGGCTACAGTGCTACCCACTAAGCCACCGTGCCACCACAAAACAATCTTAGCTGAAGCTAATTAAGGGTCGATATTGATATAATATAGGTAATACAGACTTCCAAAAGGTTTAAAGATTTAAACAGTACTAAAAAGAGGGCTGTCTATCCAACCACAGAAAAGTTTATTGTGGTGCCCATCTATTTGATTCGGAGGGAATAGTTACTCTAAAAATATGCTTTCACATTGATTGTCTGGATTAAGTAATAAAATAGTATCCATGACTTCATTATTTGATCTACATCAGTCCTTTATCAGTCCTTCAGTTGAGGTGAGTTATAGGCACCACAGATTGTTTGGTAAAAAAAATACTTGCAGAAATAAACAAATATTTACCAGTTTCATATTCTAATTACATGTTCAAACACATTCATAATTGGTGACCAGTTAACATAGATGCAGTGATTTACTAGGAAATAGGAAATAATCATCTAACAAAAACAAAGAATGCATTTGACTAAAGACCGGATTAGAGTCACATTTCCTAGTACACGATCAACAATTGGTAACAATAAAAAAGGCCAAATGGTTTGTAGCAATCTGTGAGATGCCGTTCTACTAGTACTTTCTTCCACTGCAATTCTTTAAGCCTCTTGATTTTTTGCAGGACTCCTTTTCCCAAAAGCAGTTCTGACAAAAGACTTTCATTTTTGGATTGAGAACAGAACTGTCAGAATCTTTCTTCTTAATCTAGTTTTCTTACACTTGGGAGCAAATTTTATGTTAAAATGTTCTGATAATCATCTGATTTCATTGTTTCTGTGGCACATTCAGGGCCTCCAGTCCCATAGGAAGCAAAGCATTCCCACATTATGGATAGGCAAGGTGCACTTTTTTCCGTAGGCTATATTTCACCAACAGCGCTAGTATGCATAGTCTGTCCATAAAAGTCATTTAACAACATGGTTATGATTTGTCTGTGTTCATTTTGCCAAAGCTCACTGTTTTTTCTGCATTCCTTTAGGCACTGGGGTCCTCCTTCGTCCTTGCCCACATATCCCTGTTTTTTCATTGTGTCACATATGGTATGGGTTGAAAACGTTAATCCAGATGACTCTTGGATTTTGTAAGTGGTTTGTTTGCCCCATTTCAAACCACCTTTCAGAGGGTTAGTTTATCACATTAGTCTGATTTTGTCCTTTGAACTTGATCTTGTTTCAAACTAAACAAAGGGTCCCTATTACTTTAATTATTTTTATCCTGTATGTATTTTTTTTAATTATTTTTTGTATCTATCAAACATGATTTTTTATTTATTCAAGCAAACATTTTATTTCGGATTTTGTATCACACAATGTATTTTGGTGCCAGTAATGTTGACCACAACCATAAATAGATAAGCAAGTTGTTTGTATTTCACATGAGCAAGGAACTTTAGTGCAATTGGGACATCTGAGAAAATTCCACACATTTTCACGAACTGTCATTACGGTCATCCATCTTTGCCCAAGCTCTGTGACCACCATCACAAACAGCCACAACAACAATGCCAATGTGGTTTCACATAAAATGAAGGAAGAGTGAGAAATAAGGAATGAAGCGAAGAAAAAAGGGAAAAAATGACTCAAATTACTAGCCCAGAGCAAAACTGATGCTGTGCTAAGATCTGAGGAGAGCTAGAAGCCAAACTTCATCTTTAACTTATTATATATCTATGAAGAAAACCACATCTCTTGGAGCCAATGTTATGCTCTGACATGTGCTTCTGTCTTTATTTACATTCTCGCTTTGAATTAAGGGTTGGAACAGCCAGTCCAACATACAGTTTTAACATAAGCACCAGAAGACACCACATTAAGAATTCTAGTAAAAGAAATAAATTAAATCTAATGAAATGCTGTGGCTAAAGAAAGTTTTCAGAACCATTTATGTTTTCTTGCTTTAGTACACGATTATTTTCACCCATCAAACTACATAATCAGTTATAGATGAAATGGAAAATTGTTTTGCTGTGCGAGTTCAATAACTGACAACAAATTTAACAACAAATTGGCTATATTCATTACTTTATACACTTCTTTGGACTGTCAGCTATTGCCCAGTTGCGGCCACTTCCATGTTTTATTGTAGAAATGGTATTAACAAGGTGATGTCCAGCACCTGTTTTTTTTGCCAGACATAGTGAGTGATGTACTGAACAGCATTTTATTTTATTTTTTTTGTCTCTGTAAATATCTTGTTTCTTATGCTGCCAAGCGGACTGTCGTATGCCTTTTACTTAAAGATGTCTTCCATTCTGCTACTCTGTCATAAACATCTTATTCATGGCGTGTTGTGGAAAAACAGGATAATCTGTTGGGTGGACATTTCTGCAAGACCCATCATCCCTCCCAGGCAAGTCTCAAGAAAGCTTCAAGGGTTCTTAATTTTAAATCATTAGGTCACTGTGGCCAAGGGGACAATCAAAGTCATGGATATTGATAAATATGCTGGCCATGATTTATGCATTGGCACGGTTTGATCAAGCAGAGCTCCACTGGCATTTCTTTGGACTTCATTAAAAATTTTTTTGGCATGACCATGCAGTATAAATTGGGCCGTTTAAACCCATGTGTGTGCCTTTCTAAACTATGTCCGATCAAAACCAGTTTTAAACAAATCTTAATGTAAATGAAAGCAAACAGAGTGCACCTGACAACAATTCACAGCAAAGGGTGTAAATACTTTTAAATAAATACATAGACAATAAGATATTACCGTTTTTTGATGTTATTGTTTTCCCTTCATCATCGTGGCCGTCATCTACAATACAATTAAAATACAATCTACCATACAATTAAATTAGTAAGTAGGTCTGAATACTTTCTAAATGTAATTTATTTTTAAAAAGACTATTAGTGCTTTAAATTCATAACAGTACAAAAAGCTAGATTAAAAACATTAAAACATTAGAACATATTTTCTCTTAACCTCCATGCTGAGTCTGGTTCCGCTCAAGGTTTCTTCCAGTAATTTTAAGGAAGCATTTCCTTGCCACTGTTGCCCTTGCATTACTCAACAGGGTTTTTTGGTCTGTTGGTCATGGATTCTGTAAAGTTCATTTAGACATTGTCTGTAACAGTGCTCTACAAGTAAATTTGACTTTACGTGAAGTTGAATTTAACAATTATACAATATATTTTTTAAATGAGTTAGGTGTGTTATCTTTATGGACCTAGCTTTGTACAGACTGAACATGGTCAAATGTTTTATTGAATTTTTATATTTGATTTTATAAATGTGTTTGCAATAAGTCTGGCTGAAATGGCTGAGCTTAATGTTTAAGGAGATATCCACATACTTTCAGGCGTACAGTATATTTTCACCTCGAAAATCTGCAATGTGTCCAATTGTGCGCAAACCAGTGCTGTTTTAACTTTTCCACAAAAGCTGTATTTAATTAGTACTGTGGAGATTTTGGTATTTCTGTTTTGGAGACAGAAAAGCCTTTAAATGTATTGTTTCTTCTTCACAAAATAAAGAAAAAACAGATTAATATACAGGTGGACATGCTCAGGGTTTTATGAACTCGCAAATTCGCTTAACTTTGCTTCTGGATGACAATCTGCTGTTTTTAACAGTTGAAAAATTGTACATAGATTAATGTTTTTAAAAAAACGTGTGGGCAGTAAGTACATTTAGAATCCTTGAATAGATACAGATGTTCATTTACTTTGCTGTGGTTGGGCCACACTTTCCAACATAATGAAGGCCTCAGTAGATTACTGTTAACATTTAGAAGTGTGAAACTATTAGAAAATGCTTACTTTTGTCTGTTAATGGGTTGCACCGTGGTGTGGACTTGGTTCCGAGCTCAATGGTTCAGCCACACTCTGTCTCACGGTCCCCGTGCCAAACACAACAGCCCCATTCACCAAGACATGACGCGCAGAAGAGGCCCCTGTTCTTTTCCCTATGCTCATTTGGATAACTGTGTCAGAATTTTTAAACTGGCATTATGCAAACCATGAGGGTGAGGTCATGCCATGTCAAGGAGAACTGCCATCTTGACCACAAAATGAGAATGCGGGAAATGGTCCCCATAGCTGTTGTTTCCATAGTGACTTCTATCCACAAAACTTTCCTATTCTTCACCATCCTGTCTGCAGTTATGACTGAGCATGTATTTTAGTAACACAACACAATCAGTGATTGGTGCCTTAGAAACCATTTTTGTTAGTGTGAAGTATATGTACTCCAAGCATATACTGATCTATCTACTGGCATATACAGTCAGATTTTGGTAGGAGGCAGAGATGAGTAATTGTACAATAAAAACACTACAGTGCCTTGCATAAGTGGAGATTTCCTTGGTCTTCATGGTGTTGTTTGGTTAGTGGTGTCTCTTGCTTAATGGTGTTGCAGCCTCTGGGGCCTTTCAGAAAAGGTGTGTATATACTGACAGATCATTTGGTGCACACAGTTGGAGTTAATTTCATCAAGTATGTGACTGCTGAATGTAATTGGTCACACCAAGTGCTTCATAGCAAAGGGGGTGAACACATATGCACATGCCAGTTTGTATTTCCATTTATGTGTGTGTGTGTGTGTGTGTGTGTGTGTGTGTGTGTGTGTGTGTGTGTGTGTGTGTGTGTTTGTGTGTTTGTATGTATGTATGTATGTACACAGTGGAGCCAAAAAGGCTTAGAAAGATGAGATTCACACCTACCTGCTTGCCTATTGTAGTTTTACTCTTCCCAGCCTTGTGCAGGTCTACAATTTTCTTCCTGGTGCTCTTCAACAGCTCTTTGGTCTTGGCCCTGGTTGAGTTTGGAGTCTGACTTTTTGAGGCTGTGGACAGGTGTCTTATATACAGATAACGAGGTCAAACAGGTGCCATTAATACAGGTAACAAGTCAAGGAAAGAAGAGCTTCTTAAAGAAGAAGTTACAGGTCTGTGAGAGCCAGAAATCTTTTTGTTTGAGGGTGACCAAATACTCGATTATAATTTACGATAAAATTCTTTAAAAATCCTACAATGTGATTTCCTGGATTTTTTCCCTCATTTTGTCTCTCATAGTTGAAGTGTACCTATGATGAAAATTACAGACCTCTCTCATCTTTCTAAGTAGGAGAA
>JAYDZG010000015.1:14697459-14712974 GCA_034509265.1 Microcambeva bendego | reverse complement strand
TTATATATATATACACCATTGATCTGAAGTAAATGTAAAGCTGTGTAAAGTGTCAGATAAACACTTAATTTTTCAAACTATTGTTCATTTGATTATCTAGTTTCGCTAATGTCTTGTTTTGTCATGGTTGCTATTCATCATTTTGTTTGGGTGAACACTTCAAGTCAGAGTGATGTCCTCATGAAAAAAAAAATTTTAAGTTACAGCAGTAATTTGCAATTGAACTAAACTGCATTTAAATGGGATCGTTGTCACAGTTGTATGCTTTATTTATTTGAATTCATGTTCAGATTATTAAATATGAATGATTTTTGATGGCTTTTTTAGTTTAGTTGAGGCAAGAATTTAAAAGTGCACTTTGATTTTGTGATAAAGCAGAAAAAGCTCTGAGAATAACGAGCAATGGCGAATTATGAATTGTGTTTCTGAAGTCTGATTCTTAGGCTCCATGCTGGTCTTTTTATAATGATTTTCTATAATGTCTAAAAGTAGACGTAAAAAAGTTGCAAGTTTAGGAAAAAACCTAAGCCAACACAAAGTGAGTCTCATCAATCGTACAGAAAGTCTGCCAAATCCTAACTCCCACAATAAACACCAAAACGTTCATCCACCACCAACTATTACTCACATGTGCAGCTATCCAGCTAATTAATCCTATTGATATCCTAACAAGCCCGCAAGCCTCCAGGGTACATAATGCTGGACAGTGGAACATGTACAGTAATGCAGCACAAGAAATGTTGTAAAAAAGCTAGACGTAAATCAGAATGTTTTATTGATAATTAATTTAATGGGCACATATATTCCTGGTAAGCATTACAAGGGATTAGCCATGATGATAATTATTGCGTTAACTCAGAGTAGTGATTTTGATCACCAAAATAAAATCAGATCAATTGCACATTCTGCTCTGTGGGCAAGACAAAGAAACAAGTCTTAAAGTTTGGACTTTGAAGGCAAACTAAGTCATGTGGTTGTTCATACTTCTGTTTCTCAACTCATCACACGATTACAAGCAATTGTTTTTGGCCACCAACCCTGGGAAAGAGATCACAATTAACCACAAATATGTGCTGATGTTGTTTGAAGTGGAAATAAAATCAGAGAGGTCTGTGAAAATATTCATTGTTCTTTTTACACCAAAAATGGCAAATGACAATTTTTTGTTTTATAACATACTGTCAAAATCTGCTGTTTTTAATTGATCGATGATACTATATCACAGTCAAACGAATATGTACAATTATACCATAATTAAACCCATTTTAAGATTTTTAAGATCTAGTATTTTATTTTTCCCAACACAAATAAGAATTAAATTGCTTAAATTTGTTGGTGGGAGACATGTTTTTAAAGCTTGCAAAAAGCTTGCAAAAAGATTGTAATAATTGAAATACCTTTAAAATATCCCTGTATTGGATTGTAAAATGACTTAAATGTTCTAGCCATACATTCATGTCAAGCTATGCTATTCAGTTCAGTTCAGTTCTTTAACCCCTTATCCTAATTAGGGCCGGGGAGGGGCACTGGGGCCTATCTCAGCTCACTATGCTATTAATAATACTAATATTTTTTGTTTAGATTTAGAATACTTTTCTCATCACTGTGCATCAAATTCATCCTCTGCATTTTAATCAGTGCAGTGAAACACACACATACACACTAGTAAACACTAGGTGGCAGCTCTAACCACGGCGCCCGTGGAGCAGTTAGAGGTTAGGTGCCTTGCTCAAGGGCACTTCAGTCATGACCTGTCGGCTCTGGGAATCAAACTGGCAGCCTTCTGATCACAAGCCCAGTTCTCTAACTACCATGCCATGGCAGGCTCTAAATTAATAATAAGGAATGAATTGATTAAATCACCTTTAGCATTGTCACCTCACAGCAAGCAGGGTCTGGGTGTCCTTGTGGGTTTCAACTCAGAAATCTGGCCCAAGTGGTAAGAGTGTTTGTCAAGCCTACAAAGGACTTGTGACATGCCTGGGGTGTTTTCTGTATTTTGTGACCTTGACCAGGATAAACTGGCTGTGAAACTGACAATGAATTAATCCATGGCAGAACCACCTAACATGTTTAAGCTTTGGAATTTCAAAGTGAAGTATTGTGTAAAGTGTAAAAAATGTACAAATAATATATAATAATAGTGAATGTATGTAGAATTCAGATACCTCAAGTTTGCACTTTGTTCCAGAATTGATTTAAAATAGAGGCCATCCTTACGCATACTCTTTTTACCCACGTGACTGTATAATACATAATGACTGAGTGTAAACATGTTTTAAAGAAACATCTTCAATTGGGCAAGAAGGGCTTTAGTAAAAGAAGTAAAAAAGACCCCAGCGGGCACTCTAAAAAGGCTTCAAATATCCTGTGCATAGATGGGGAACCTGTTGGACAGAGAGCCATCACTACATCACTCAATGAATAAAGCCTTGATGGTGAAGAAAAGAAAAGTTTAGTTAAATGTATTTTGTACACAGTTGCAAATCAATAAATTCTACATTTTTTTAAACATCTCTGGTCTGACGAGTTAAAAATGCATCTCAGTTTTTTACTGGCCCATCCAAACCTCATCAAACATCCATAAAAGACCTGAAGATGCATACACCTGCTACAGTTTGACAGAGCCTGAGATGATCTGCCATAAAACAGGATAAACTGCCAAAACACGTATACAACTTTATCCATGAAAACTGGAATTAAAACTGCTGCCAAACCAACTTCTAAAAAGTTTTTGAATACTTTGTCATTGTTTGTGATCGTTGATTGATAGTACAAACTGCAATTATCACAATTTTAATTCCACAACACAAAGTGTGCGGTGATCTAAATACTTACTGAATCCATTGTATGTATTTATTGATACATACAGTTTGAACACAACATTGGCAGAGGGAGTTTTCATTTAAATTGCTCTAAAAAGAATGAATAAGTCATGGAGGAGAACAGTGTCGACAGAGCGAGACACACAGAGTAAGTGTTCCAGACGTGAGCCAGCAGTCTGCTGAAATATAATGTTCAACCCTGCCATAGAACCCCTCCCCATGAGCCTCTCTCACACATTTTATAGATCATCATTAAATCGTCAGATTGTTGGGAGTTGGAACGGTTTCATCTCATGGGCTTAATGAGTCTAGCAGGTGTGCATATAGACTGAAATACAGTATATGAGATGTCAGGATTCAGGGGCTCTGATAGACTCAGCTGTTTTAATGATACATGCCTGAATACTGAAAGTCTCATTGTCCAGGAAGTTCAAATTGAACTATAATTCTACTTAACTGTACATGACGTTTAACATTCTCTTGTATGGTGTGCAATTTTGTATAATATAACATACTCACTTTTCTATGGTGTGCTACTTTGTCGTGCTCTATATTGCTGTAATTGCTATATTGCTATATTTTACTCCTTTCTCTAGCTCACAGAGTAATTAACTCTGGATTCCCTCAAACTCACATTAATTAATCACCAGCAAAGACATGTTTTCTCTTCATTTCATGATAGCTAAATTACACTGGTAATTACAGTAGTATGGTCACTTGTAATATTTTTATATGAAACTTTAGTTAAGGGAGGATGTTGCTATGTAGCACCCACCCAGAGGACTGCTCTCTGTGATTGTGATTAATTTGAAATCTTTAACGCATTAAAATAAATTATTGCAATTAACGCAACTGGGTGTTTACTTCCTGTCGTGGATAAACTATGTCTGTGTCTGCTGGGAAAAAAAACCCATCGTGACTAACGTTGGATAAAGTTTTACTTTAAAATGTTGCCTGATAAATGAATTTTATTCTTACACTCACTTCCCTACGTGTGTGTGTGTGTGTGTGTGTGTGTGTGTGTGTGTGTGTGTGTGTGAGAGAGAGAGAGAGAGAGAGTAAAGGGACCTCTGCCAGTTGCCTGTGTGTGTCTGTGGGCCTGTGTTGCCCTTTTATTAGTTATTATTTACAATAATAAATCACTTTAACCACCATGACCTACAAATGAATTTCTGAAGTGCACTCTCTGTATGCACTCTTGACATATATTTTCTGAATGTGCTTGCTCTCACTTTTTTTTCTCTCTCTTTGTGTGAGCTGGCTCTCTGTATATGTTTTTTTCTGGATGCATGTCTACTTAAGCATATCTGTTTCCTTTCCTTGTGTTTATCTTCTTGCGATTTCTTTTCTAGATCATCTGTGCACATACAGGCCTACAGTCCAAGCTCACATGGTTAATGAGTAGTACTGAACTTGATCCCATGTTTATTCATTTGAAATGTCTTTCCAAATAAGAAAGCAGTGAATACTGGACTTTACAAACTGATTAGTTACAGCAAATTGTTAATAAATTAATAAATTAACAATATATTTATATATTTCTTTTTTCTCTCCCAGACTTTGTAATATTTAGATCTAGACTCATAGGTCAGTCAATATATATGTATAAGGATTTGTGTTTTTCTCTCCAAATATGATTTCACAAAATAAGCCTTGTGCTTGATACTGTTATCATATCACTTTCCAGGAATGACATGAATTAAATGTGTCTCAACGTTTCCTGTTTCATGATCCTATCAATTCGCACTAATGTGTGACTTCAAAATAATGCTGTTTTAATCAAATTGAATTTAAGTAATAATTAATTATGATCTATTTTTGTGTTTTATGATTATTTTTTACATTCTATTATATTCTTTAATCTGTCTTCATATTTTCATGCTATGTAGCCCTATCAGTTTGCTTTTATGTATTAGTTATTGTCATTCATTGTACACAAGAATCAGCTTTATTCAACAAAATTCTATTTTTGTTCAAGAATATGGTACACTCGTATCTAATACAGTAGAATTTATTCCAGTCCCCTTTATCTTGTTCTTGTAGGGTTTATATATTCTTTTAAATGGAAGACATTCGTCCTGAGTTCAATATAAAACTTTTTTCAATTCTATTCATATTAAACCTTTTCAGATGTTTTGTTGTTTTCTTTGTTTTAGCAGAAGCACATATGTTGTTTATATTATCTTTTGTGTATGCATTCTATCCTAGGTTTAAGTGAACAGATGTGTGTGAACAAATAAACTGTATCATAAGGTGTATTACTGCCTTGGCTTGGTAAGCTTTTATGTTTTGTAAACAATTGTATATGTTTTACAAAGGAGAATAATTATTTTATACATAACGTATATACTGTTTGGAGCAGGATTTATGGTGCTTATATTTTCCTAGTAGTTGAAATTATTAAGTCTACAAAAATTCAGCTAAAAATATCCAAGAACAGCACTTTTGGGGGGTCCTGAGGTCTGGATTTATAAATTCTCAAAAAAGGTTTGGAATGTGTTTTTTAGAACTAGCTCTGTGGCAAAAACCCTTCCGATTTTTACCCTTTTTTTTTAAATATCACTTCTAAAAACACATTCCAACCCTTTTCTTGCTCATCGATCTTCTTATTGTGATCTTATGGGTTTTATTACTTTGCTCAACCACTGTGCCGACTGCAAAGTCCACATTTGAAAATGGCATACAACAACTGGCATAAAATTGTAACACTGGGAAATCTGATTTCATGTTTTGGCTATGCAAATAACTCAATACATCACTTCCTCCCTTTGGGAAATAGATCAGCCAAATCCATTTAGTTACTAATTTGTTTTGGGGTTTGTTCCTTGATTCGCAAAAAAGTAAACTAATTGCTGAAATCAAAATAAATTAACTGTAGAGTTTTTACATCAAATGTAGGCCAAGATACTGTTATTTTAATACAGTGGAAAACTTTAAGTCGTGCACTGTAGTACAAACTACTTTTAGTGTTTAGCACAGTTTATATAACTTTTATCCATGTCATTTTAGTTTATGTTTACTGAGTTTAGTTTATAACCTCATTATGATACGAATTGTCCAGTAGAAGTTAATAAAATACTTGTAAAATATGTTTTATTCATGACACATCCCAATACCTTCTTTATTTTAAATGATTTAGCATAAAATATTCTAGAATAACATGTTTTGGGTTAATACAGCTCCTCAGAAACCACTTTGTGGCTCACACACTTATGTTGATGCTGGGGGTAACAATAGTTATTTTGTTTTGTTTGTGCATACATATACACATGCACAAACACACATGTGCATATACACATGCATACATAAACAGATTAAGGGTAAGGGAGGGCGATTCCAAACACTCTCACTGAGACTTGATTATATTGTGTAAATGTGTGTGACATGACTTAACCAAATAAAAATATAAATCACTTGCACACAGCTCTTCAGATATCTTTTTGCTGCTTCCAGAATGCCTTCAGGTGGCCCTCCAGTGGACTCTTTCCCACTACAACACAGCACTCTTAAGAGATTTTTTGCTGCTCACAAATTGTTCTCCTGGGATTTCTTTGTCACCTACAGATGGCTCTTTAAAGGCTGATAAAAAAATATAAATTGCCATATTCGAATACTACTTTTGCACCACTTTGCTTTTTTAAAAATGCCGTTTTGTAGTTTTAGCCTTCACCTTAGGTGGAGTATATTTAGTTGACTTGGGAATCCTGCGAATTGTATAGATTTTGCTTCCAGTTCTGCTAGTTACATTTTGGTGTCATCATTCTACATATAGTCCTATCTATTCTGTTTATTGTCACTTCCATCATACACTAACAGCAAATACTGTTTCCACACAGACCACAATGCTCAAAATCAAAATACTTACTTTTAACAATAAATAACAGATTTAAAAACAGTTAGCATATTACAAGACAAAATAACATATTATAACATTCAGGGATGGAGTCGCTTGTAAAGGGAGTTCATTGCTCTGATGGCCTGTAAGAAGAAACTATTACACAGTCTAGGATATTGCCCAAATGCTCTGCAGCCTCCTACCAGAAGGCAGGAGCACATAGTGATGGTGGGATGGGTGAGAGGAGTTCAGAATTACATTTGAGGCCTTTCTGACACATCGGTCTTTATAAATATTCTCCAGGTCTGGGAGTGGGTTGCTGATTATCTTTTCTGTGTCCCTTACTATTCTCTGCAGGGTTTTTCTTTCTGCATCTGTGCAGCTGCCACACCAGACATTAATGCTTTGGGTGAGGAAGCTTTCTATCGTTCTTCTTTTTTTTAAATGGTAGTAGGGTTTTTCAGTCTCCTTAGGAAGTGAATGCAGTGCTGGGATTTTTTGGTGATGGACCAGGTGAGATCATCTGTAATGGGCACCCTCAGGAACCCTTTGTGCTGTTGACCCTTTCAACAGCACTGCTATTGATGATCAGGCTTGATGATCAGGCTTCCTCTGGCCTCTTCTGAACTCCAGAACCATTTCCTTGGGTTTTTTCACATTTAGGTTGTTGTTGTTGTTTTTACACCAACTAGACAGTTGCTCCACCTCCTCTCTGTACAGAATGTCATCACTGTTATTAATGAGACCGACCACTGTGGTGTCATCTGCAAATTTAATGATCTGATTGGAGCTGAACCTGGTTGTGCAGTCATGTGTAAGCAGTGTGAACAAAAGGGGGCAGGGAACACAGCCCTGAGGGAAGCCGGTGCTCGGTGTGATGGTGCTGGATGTTCTACTTCCTATTTTCAGAAAATCTAGTATCCAGTTACAGAATGGTGAAATCCAGAGTGTGCAACAGTTCTATGAGTTGTTGTGGGAGGGTTGTGTTAAATGCAGAGCTAAAATCAATAAACAGCATCCTGGCATTTTTTGGTTAGATGTGTTTGAGAAACCCATACAGCACTGGATACATTGTCCTCAGCATGTCTTTTTGCATGGTATCCATATGGATGGGGATATTGATATACTTCAAAGTATGTCTTTTAGTTTTTAGTTTTACCACCAAGACAAGTCAAAATGATGGCAGGTGGCATTGGTTCACTTATCAATGACAATATGTTACTTTGATAGAACAGATTCTTCTTTAAATTCCCAACAAACATATCTGCATCACTGCTATCGTCACAGATCCACACCTTAATAGATGATGGCATGTACTTGTGTACTGTTTGGAGCAGTCCGATTTTTGCATTGCTTGCATCAAGATACGAGCAATAAATTTTTTTGATATGGTTATGTGCAATGGATTGGTGTCCTGTCTTAGGTGGAGTGGTCTCCAACACACCATAACCCTGACAAGGTCATAAAATTAGATGAAATAATGAGTTTCCACACTTTTTAAGACCCATAAAAATAGTACTTGAATATTATTGTAAGCATTTAGCTTCTGGCACCGGTACTATACAGATCCTCCAATTCATTCATAAAAAAACATATTTAATGTGTTATGGTTTCTTACGATTGACATTAAAGTGCAAAATCATTATTAGAACAATAGACTATTGTGAACTTCAGTTTGACTTCAGTGCAATGCCTAATTAAGCACTGCATTATTAATGATGCAGTTTAAGATGATCAATTTCTATGAATTAAAACAATAGTGGGAAAAGGAATATTTTCACTGACTTAGTTTTTCTGGATAAAATTTATTTTATGTGAGCATACACTGCCAAAAAAAAGCAAAGCATGATTAATAGTCTAAGAATGGCCAGATAGTGCCAAAAACTTTTGCGCTTACAGGCAGTGCACAGTGTTTGGTTTGTTCTGTTAGTGTAATAGAGTTTCTTTTATTGGAGTTAAGGGCAGTGTGTACACAATGTATTAATAGTTTTTAATTAAAAATGCAATATTAACAGATCTCTTTAGCTTGTGCATAGTATCACTAATAACAGTAGTCAGTTCATATTTACCTTTTGACATTGGCTATTCACAAAAGTGTTGTTACACCAGCAAACAATGGACGTGCAGATCATATTATAAGTACTTAATGTATAGCTCAAATATTGTGTGATAGTATGAACACAATAAGTGTTTATTCTTTTGTTAAAATAAGCAGCAATATTAGATTTAAACAACACCATTTCGTACATGTCTCTTATATTCAGTGATGAAGTAAACAGTAGGGTTCTACTTCTTGGTTCAACATATCATCTGCCAAATAATATTATGACACTGAAAATGTCATTATGTTACAGCTGTCTTATTAACTGAAGACAACAAAACAGAGTGGAATCACATGAACAGGCGTTTCTGAGACATTTTATTGTGATCTTAATGTAAGTAGTTTTTGTCTGGACTTGAACTTCAGAGTTGTTGTAAACAGTCCTCTGAAAAATTAATCCCTTAAACATAGATACATCAGAGGTGATCTGTCAAAACAATTCAACTGTAGATGATGAGATATAACTGTTCAAGTTAAAACATTGTGAAAAATAAGATTTGTAACTATAAGGTCATAGTTGTATTTAGCAGCAAAATTTTAATACATTATTTTCACATCCATTTAACAATTTCAGCAACAAGAAACCTTTCTTACTGAAGTACTACACAACTGTAACTTCACCATTTTAAACTTCCACTCAGCTGCTTTATTAAATACTCAAATCTTGTCAATCTGTAATATTTACATGTTTATATATATATACCCCCCCAAATAGACCATTGGTCTAACGAAATGGGTTTATTCAACATTATTTAAAAGCTAAATGGATATACCCAGGAACTGTTATACTCTAAATTAATTAAAGGCTAAAGTTGAGGAAATTAAAAAAGCACCCAAAATGCATTTTAGAGCTGCCAATGTCTATAAATATCTGGTTAATTTACCCTCTACAGCACAGCGTTGGCCTCAGTCAACACAAAGTCCAATGTCAACTACATGTTTCTTTAAATGATTGAAACAAATATAATGGTCAAAAAGATATGATAGAATAGACCAATCAGGCAAGTGAGTAAAGCATTGTTTGAAGTTGGGACTTCCTTTTCTGGCACATGTTCACAGGATCACATGGTCTGAGAAGAAGGTAAGTATTTACATTAGTAATCTTATTTAAAATTAAATGAACGCTTAATAATAATATGTGTACACGTGTAAATAAGCATTCTGCAAAGGTTTGTGAAGGTTGTTTTTATTTTTTCCATTTTTCTTTGTGTTGCCTCAGAACAAATGTTGTGCGATAAGGGTTATTTTTCAGGGGTGTTTTTGCTGACAATGTGTTTGGATGTTATCACATTTTATCATACCCACTTTGTTTTCTATTTAATTTTACACTTTTCAGAAGAGATCAGATGGCATTCCACACAATTCCCAATGAGCTCCCAGATGTAAGAGCAAGTGGGAATTGACTGCTGTGCCTGGCAGAACAAGTACCAAAGAACAGGAATTCAAGCTGTTTTAGCATCAGTCCCGCTGATGATCGGGTTGTCCCAGCAATGTATCCACTGTGGGTACAGTGGACTCTATTCACTTACCAAGCAGTGTCATGTCAGATGCTGATCTGAAAATCTGGTCTTGGGTCCTTCCAGGGAAAAAAAAAACAGCCTATGCAATAAAATGTTCTGACAACAGTAGCTCCTCAGTACCTATGTAGGTGCTCAACCTTTATTCCATGTGGACAGATGGGAGAGAGGCCAAAACCATCAAATCCAATGCCCTGCAGCAATATCCACATGCAATCAGCACATGGAAGGTGTTGACTCGTTGGATTCATTGATTGCTCTAAATTGTACCAACATCAGATCTAAGAAATTGAACCCCTAACTTGTCTTTTATCTGATTGAACTTGAAGTGGTCAGATGTGTGCTCATCTACAAACAGGGTTGAGCTGACGACGAAATGATGAGAGGTGCAAATGGGCCTTTATGCACAGTCTGTGCAAATCTAAAAATGTTGCCAGAAAGAGAGGTTGAACCAGGGGTGGAATTTCCACACAGTCTAAGGAGAAGATGCAGGAAGCAGGGCCCCATGGCTCCTATCCCTAACCAGGATGTCCGCTTGGACAATACCTCACACATTCGCAAATAATGGGTTCCTGGGTGCCAGTGATGTTCAAAAAGTGCAATGTACATCTCTGTTACACAGCACAGAAGAACAGCTTTTTGTAGTTTCACACGGAGTGATATGTCAATATGCAAAGTACATGATATGGCAAGACACAATACATAATGCTGCATATGGCTCTATCAAATCTGTCAAATTCTATGATATGTTAATTTTTCATTTTCCTTTTAAATTTGTACCATTGTCACACAACAAAATTGGGATGAGGGGGGTTCCAAAAAAGTTGTATTAATAAAATGTCTCAAAATGAACCAAGAAATAAAGTGGAATAAATTTTATGTATCATCAAAATGTGTAGCGGGTTGAAGGAACTACAAAGTTTGACTAATTAAATAATATGTTTATGCAATTTCTATTTGTTTAGAATTCAGTTCAGTTCATTTCATTTTCTTTAAACCCTAATTAGGGTTGGAGAGTTGTGCAATTCTCTTCCACGGAGAAAAGCATGCAAAGCCTTATATTAAAAAACAGTTCCAAAGTTCCAAAAAAATGTGAACCGCAGTAAACTTGAAGACTCCCAGACTTAAAATGTGCATGACTAAGAAAGTCCAATAAGTCCAATTTTATTTTTATTTGTGAGTGAGATGAGTCATGTAGATAGGTCATTTTGAAACATTTAAAAATACAAAAAAACAGTAAAACAGGAAAAAAAAATCTAATTGAAAAAAGATTAGAAAGAGTTTTCTAAGATAGGAAAGCACAATGTATGCATTTCAAGCAGGGTGCCAACCAATGACTGTAATCATTGCATAACAATTCCATTGTCTGCATTTAACAGACACTTTTATCCAAAGTGACTTAAAGTACTGTGACAGTAACCAGTCTAAGCAATTGAGGTTATAGGGGACTGGCTCAGGGGCTCAACATTGACAACATGGCAGTGGTGGGGCTTGAATCAGCAACCTTTTTAACAACTAGTCAAGTACCTTAACTGCTAGGCTACAGCAGCTATAACCCTGATCTTATTTTTATCTCATAATCATGAGTTATTGAAGAGCAAAGATGATTGGAACAAAAAACTGAATTGATTTACGTATTTCTTTTTCTATTTAACAAATGGTTAAATTAAGTTTCAAGCTAAGATGAACAAGGACAAGGATGCCTAAACTGAAAATCTGTGATCTTCAGACAACACTACAAAAACATTTATAATTAGTTGATATATCCACATCATGGACAAGAGATTACTTATACAGGGACTACAGTTACCTTCACAAATGTTACTTAAAACTCTACTGACACTAAAAATGATAAGGTCCCTTCAGGGTGTTATCAAAAACAAGTACAAAAGCCATGGGATTCTGGCAGTATCATTAGTACAACATATTTCTGAATTCGGCTACACAGGGTGCTTAACATTACACTGTACAAAACTTGAATGGATGAGAATAATCATATTCATATATATGAAATAAACTGTGTATCAGACTGCTCAAAGAGCACAGCAACATTCTTGTGTTACAAATAACATCCTAGATTCTAAATATGATGATCAATTCAATTTAGAACCATTTGGATACAGTACCTTAACCACAAGGTGTTAATGCCCTATTTGTCCATATTTTTAGCTTTTTTTAAATAAATTTTCTGTAAAGACTGAGACTCTCCAGTTTGCCAGATAATCAGTGACTTATTGAGTGTATACTGACGGTGTGTTAAACATTTTATTTCCAGACATGTGCGGTAAATTACTTTTGTCCACTCTTGCTTGTTGTGCCTACAGAATGAAGCCTGGCATAAAATAATTCAGTACTTTCCAGGAAAATATGTTGCCTTGATGGCACCATGTTACTCTCTAAAATCCCAATACATGCCTCCATGTCAATGGTCCCTCCTCACATTTGTATATCCCTCATTCCATGGGCACTGACTTTTTATTGATTACAGTCTGGACGTTCCTTTTCATCTCAAACAAAAATAATATCAAGTTTTATACTTGTTTTTGAATTGCATAAACTTGATATATGTTCTAGAAATCTGCTTTTCTTGATGCAGCATGTGACTGCATTAAAAGACAGTTGTTTTCTGAAGTACTCTCGAGCCCATGGGGCTATATTTATCACAGTAGTATGACAGTAGTTTCGCAAGCTGCATCGTTTTATTTAACAGCTGAAACCAACTAAACTAATCATCTGTTTTCTTTTCTAGAGACACAATCAGAAATTCATAATTTATTATCAAGTGTTGCAAAACTTGCACCACAAAAATGCAAAACAGCATTGTCACAATACTGTTTACAAACTGCAAATATTGTCATGTAAATTCACTTGTAGACGCAGTATGGAAATGAGTTTGTGAAACAGCGACCAGCAATTAAGCAGTTCTTGCACAATGTAGCACAGTCACCCCTGCAATTATACAATAAATAATGGGGTTTGATTTTGTATCCATAGTTCGACAGCACTAGGGATAAATACTACAAATTCAAACAATAACACCCAACAAGAACACCAATGACTCATGGCAGGATTTGTGAAAATAAAACATCAATTAAACTCCTTTTTCTACAGTCAGTCATAAATAATTTAGTCAGCCAAAATGAGCACTGGCTAGAGCAGCAGTCTTTACTGCACTACTTACATCTGAATGAGTTGAAAATTCTTCAGGGCAAATCTTACAGAAAATGATTTTTTTACAAAGACTTCCCTGGCAGTGAATTTTATTCTTCTTGGACTTATTTGACATCTTATTTAGTATCACTTCAAATATTTGCATTACTTTGTGGCTTTTAATTTACTTTATTTCAGTGTTAATAACAAATTTCCCAACTCTGGAACTCTCCATTTGAATTATGCACATTGACCTTAACTGGGATGGTCAAGGCATGTAGTTCTTTTGATGGTTGTCTCAGTTCTTTTGTGACTACCTGGATGAGTTGATGATGCAGTTGATTCTTGGACAAACTTTTGGTATGTCAATCACTCCTTTAAAGGGAAATGTGAACTTGTCCAAGTGTTCTATTCATTGATGGATAATGGACTTAATAATGACTTTTGTATCTGTATTAAAAATTCTTCAGAATGTGACACAGTGCTGCTTTTTGAGAACGTGTAGCCTACTTCACATTACCTGAGAGGTTCTATTAAACTGATAATAAGACTTAACAGACTTGACCATGGAAACTAAACCAACTAATCTGAATTTAATTTAATTGTTTTTTAATATGTAATTAATAGTTACAATGGTAATTCTGGTTTGTATATACTAGGTTCAGGCTGAACATAATTTTTCATCAAAAAAATAACAGGATACAAAAAAAGTTTATTCATTAATCATAGTTCCCTTTTTCTTATCTATTGAATACTATTAAACACATCTGAACTGTCAAGGATTTGTAATTATTTTGTTTTCCCAAACTCAAAACAGACAGCCCATATTATGTTGCCTCAGCGCAAACCACAGATCTCAATGATCCTGTTTGTAATTATCAATTCATTTGGGAGTATGGGATTTTCTTTTAAAATAAGGAATTGTTTTGCTCTGAGACAAAACCACATCACATGATATCAAGCATAAGCCTTTATTGTATCTTCAGAAAGAAGAAAATGAAAATTCAACAATAAGGCGCCACTGATGAAGTCTGTAAGTCCCTACGGAAAAGAGTTTGCTGTTTGAAGATAACGTTTTTTTTCCCTATTCTTTGAAGAGATTTGTCCGTGCATCTCAAATGACACATAAAGTAGGGACAATTTTTTTTGTTGCTAAAAAAAACATTCAAGGGGCCAAGGCAAAATGCATTTACAAACTTGCACACATACATACAGACACAAGTAAATTCAAAGGGGAAAATATGCTGGAACACACATTGGCCTGTACAGCGTGGAGGTTTTCGGGTTTTCCCAATTGTGTCAGAACTGTTTTTAAAAGCCATTTGTCACCGTTCTGTCCCTTTTTTATGGCTTTCACAGGCTGCTATCTTTTCAAGATTTCTAAGGTACCTGCCAAATAACAAAACCAGCAAAAAAATTTAAATCTGTCAAAAAATTATGATATACGGGGAAACATTTTTTGTGGTGACTAGCTTGATTTGATTCCACCATCTAGTCTGCTTTTGTTCGATGAAGAACAGAACAGAATTTCCATTTCTTAAAAGCGCAGGAGACTTTATGCTGACATTAAGGTTGTAGCGCAATAAGATGATAATTAAAAAGAAAAGAAAAAAAACAGACTATAGCTGTAATCATGAATGCTGAGTGCCATGGATGTTATAAACACGACACCCAGCTGCAATACTTTAGTTAAAGAGGCACAAAAAGTAAGAGAAAATAATAACCAATGTTGTAAATGGCCTGATAATATTATTACTAGCCTCATGTTATTAAAAGCAGAAGATTGCATGATATTTTCTAAACCCATGACCCACATACCATGTAAAGCCATGTAAACCACCATGTCATTTAATTGTGTCTTTTAGTTAAGGTCAGTCCAGTTATTTTGTGGTTCCTAAAAGGTACTGACCATCCAATGTTTTAAAATATTTAGCATTAGTGACTCTTTTAAGTGATTGCATATTCATGCTAACTAAAAATAATTATCACAGTATTACTGTAGTAATACTGTCACGGTGCCTTAGTAGCACTGTCGCCTTACAGCAAGAAGGTTCTGGGTTCTATCCCCAGGTGGGCCGATCTGGGTC
>JAYDZG010000015.1:14589492-14600032 GCA_034509265.1 Microcambeva bendego | reverse complement strand
TAGATAAAAACAGAGCTAGGGTTCTTCTCCTGTCGAGGGTCAACACAGCAGATCATGCACTGCATTTTTGATTTGGCCTGTTTTTGGACTGTGGGAAGAACCGGGGCTCATTCAAACTTCAAACAGAAAGGACCCGGACCCAAACATGGCAATCACATGTGTAGCGCCAGTGCCCTCTGGAGTTAAAAGTTTATATCGGTTGATTTTTCAAGTCAAATATCACAGAACTTTTTAATCGGTCTTGTGGTCCATCACATCCTAGCTCAGAAAGGTTTCTGATGTGGTAAGATGGTAATTGTTTGATAAATGAGAGTGATACTGAAAGACGACAATAGAGCACATCTAAAATTCCCATCAAGTTTCATTATTCTGAAGATTTCAGTGAAATTGGCATGGCATAAGTCATTTAACTTGAAACAGGGTGAGTAAATGAGAGTAGTTGGATCTGGGACCTTCTCATTCACCTTCCAGGTGGTGCACGTCTTAAAATTACACTGTTCCTTTTATAGCATAGAATAAGTTATGGTCCAGCCCATAAAAGCAATGAGAAGTGCAAAATAAGGTGCTGCATACAGCTGAATCAAATCAAACTCTTGTGTGAATCATTTCATAAATCAGCCCAAAGGCCAAACGGTAATAAGACTTATTTGGGGGTTATCTAAACTCCAGCTGTTTTAGAGAATAATAAGGAGCTAAAGTCGTCCAAAGGGCTAAATTCATTTTTATGCCCATGCTACAGAGTGGTGCCATGGTTCTCCAGAGATTTTGGCAAAGTTGGATGGGATAAGTTCACAGAAGTTGTAAGAAACTTTATGACAGGCAAAAAGCAATTTTGCTATTCTGAGGTGGGAAAAAAAACTGTATCAAGTGTCTACATTCACAGTAATGTTCAAATCGAACTACAGCAGTCTTTCGATCAGCTGCCATGGCATGTAGGCTAGCCAAGAGATCCACGGGGAGAAATTAGTCAAAGTAAACCCTCCCTGGAAAGCTTGGCAAGCATCAATAAGCTGATGAATCCATCCCATCGACTTGACACATAGTGGATTTGCAGATGATGTATAAAGATCCCAACCTCATGCGTTCGAGGATGAGCTGTTCAGGCACGGAACGAGCGACAAGGGCTCGGCCGACCTCGAGCTGGCGTGGTTTCAGCGCTCTCGGCTCAGCCGTGAACCAAGTGCTGTCTGATTATCAATAATTCTGACAGACTGGGAAGAAAGCACCTGGGTCATTAGGAAATGTTCCAACATACAAACAAAATCAGCATTACATCCACTTGAACAACAGGCCTCCGGTGACCTTACAAGCCTGGCTTTACCCAACCGTACAAGGCAGCTACATGCAGCCAAAGGAGTACAAAGCCGCCCAATACAAAGTGTCTAGTACCGGCACCTCTTGCTGTTTAAGGTGAACCTCGATTGATCTTAAAAGAATTGTCGATATGAATCAATTCCCCAATTGTAATGATTCATTCTAAAATCGTTACATTCCTACAAATCTGTAAACAAATTCAGGTAAAAAAAATGTGTATGATCTCCACTGTATGGCAGATTTTAAAACATATATTTAGATAATAAAAAATGTTGATTTGATAAGCATTTTGTATTGCAAAGACCTTAAAATGATTTCTAGACAATAATTTCAAAGAAAGGTTTACAAACTTATCAATAATCTACATCATTTGATATTGCATGTATATACTATACTGCCACCTGGGGAGTGAACCCAGGACCTTCTTGCTGTCCCACTTACCCACCGTGCCATCTCTGTTATAGTCAAGAATCAGCGGTAATATGAAGTACTTTTTTTTTTTTTTTTTTTTTTTTTTACAGCAGACACACTTTCAAAGCATCTTTACAGACTCTGGTTCCAAACCCCCTGCTGAGCAAGCCCAGGGCAACAGCAACAAGTAAAAACTCCACAAATATTACAAGGAAGAAACCATGAGAGGATCCCAACCATTTGCTGGCCTAGAGGACAACTTGAATGAATTAAAATTTGATTAAATTCTTTAGGATTTTTATTTGAGAGAGTTAAAGTGGATATTTTATTGTATTCGAGGATATAGTCATGAAGTTAGTTCGGTGTGTGGTAGAATAAAGACCGTTGGTAAATTCTGGATGTGTTTTAGTTCCAACATATCCCACAGACCAGCATTGTTGGCCTGGCTGCCTCAGACCCACAGGCGTTGAATTGTTCCTAATAGATAAAAATGCAACAAGATTAAGATTTTCCTGGAAGGATCAAGTGTGTGAACAAGAATTTTGTAATTAACCACTTGGGTCAATATGTTACAGCTTTGATAGATAAATTACGGAATTTCCTCAGTATATTCAATCAAAACATGAGCAGTGCTTCCACACAAAACAGGAAGATGCATTCAAGCATGGTGCACTGTTCCAACAGAGGGATTAAGAGAGTTATTTTTCATAGCATTCACAAAGCTGAGGTTAACGTTTGGCTGGAAGGGAATCCTTATTTAATCCTTAAGAGATTTTTTCATAACTACATGTGCTATTTTACAGAACAAATTACGCCTTAGCATTTATCTTTTACTTTCCTTCTTATAATTCAGAAATGGGAGCAAAACCAAACATCACTAAATTTTATTTTTTTAATTATTATTTATGTCATGTTTTACATTTTCCCGTTACGTGCTCAACACAACGGTGGTTACTTGTTACGCAACGTTCATCAGTTTACACAGTTAAGTAAAACACGGTCATGGATAATTTAGTACCTCCAGTTCACCTCATTCGCTTGATTCTAGACTGGGAGAAAACCAGAGCACCGAGGGGAAATAAGGAGAACATGCAAACTAGTGCTGGGCTATTTTTATGACATGAATTTTTAATGTACCTAAAAATAAAAAAGCTTAAACAATTGCTTCACAGGGAACATTTTTATTGTTGTGTCGGAGCTCCGTGTTCTACAGTGGGGTGTATTGTCAATGTACAGTTCACTCTTACTCCTATTTTACAGCTATGTGCATACATTATCAATGTTATGTGGACATATGGAGACTAATAATTGTATAGAATAGAATATAAAAATGTGTATTTTCCACAAAGAACTTTATGTTGACCACATTGTTGGTCAATATCGCCAACATAGACTGCAATAAAAAAATGTGGTGTTAGACTGGATGCGATCGAACATTTGGGTGTACCTGAGAAGAACAGTTACATGCAACTGTGCAAAAAGTTAGTCTAGAGTCTTGATTGTCCATCAAATAAAAGCAAGGAGGTGTCAGTGAAACATATTTAATTTTAACTGCGATGTAGGATTTTGGTCATAACACCCAGCACTAATGCAAACCTCAAAACAAAAAGAACCCTGAGGATCGAACCCAGGACCTTATTTAATACGGTAAAGTAAATTATTTAGTGTAAAAGTGTGATCAGGAGCTCAGGATCAGCAGGAAAATGTTGATTATTTTTTAAATTATTTTAGAGTGATTGGCCAAGTGGAGTTGCAACCGGCCTTTCATAGCTAACAGGTTTGTTCCGCTCACACATCTCAGAGATGCACATTAAAATAACCAATTAATAAACAACAAACAAATTATGAAGGTTGATCATTTGGCAGTTATGGGCGAAGGTAAAGAGGTTCCATTTTTGCAGGTATATCACCTCTGATGGGAAGACCCAAAGCAAACATCAACAAATTAATCCAAATTCATCTCAGTTTTAATTGTATTACAGTCTTGTTACAATAAAACCACGACTAGCTAACTCGTTTTAACGCTTGACATCTTAAGGATGCACTGATGCCTGAACCAAGACGCATCAGAAACGTTGGTCATCACACGAAGGACGGAGGGTCTCCTGGGCTCATGTCAACACCACTCCAGGGATCAATGGAGATCTGCAGCTCACCAAGTCTTCACACCCTCGGTACATCTCCTGGACCACATAGAATCCGAACATCTAAATTTGCTTGAAGACTAAAACCTTAGTTTTACTTCATCTCCCCTAGCTCGAATGCATCTTTCTTCGACATGTGCCATTAAAGGCCATCAATCTTTTACTGATGCTTCTGAGGTGCTGTTAGCTTAAGTGAATTGAGTCATTCTTCTACACGTTCAACACCCTTTTCAATTTATTTTAAAAATGCAGGTTGACCGCATTTTGTCCTCAAAAGTTATCGATGAAACTAAAAAAAGGACATCTGGGGCAGATAATGAATATATATGCCATGAAATCAAAACATTTTTTATATTCTATAGCCATTGACCAACTGTATGCACACCTAAAAGGCAACTAGAGGCAGCCGTGGTCTGGTGGTTCGAGAACTGGGCTTGTGATCAGAAGTGCCCTTGAGCAAGGCACCTAACCTCTAACTGCTCCCCGGGCTCGTTGTTCCCTGCCCTCTAGTGTTCACTAGTGTGTATATGTGTGTTTCACTGCATGGATTGGGTTAAATGTGGAGAATGAATTTCACTGCAAAGTGATGAAAAGAGTAATCTAAATCTAAAAATATATAAAATAAAATCATGAGTACACAGTAGATATATTTAACAGAGCATTTCGCTAGTTTGCATCTGACTTTGATCAAGTTCCACAACCTTACCAAGAAGCGGAGACTAGATTTCAAGTCCGGCAGATGTTTAATCTGAATAAACTGGCATCCTACATGAAATATGCGATCTCCCTAATATAGACAAAACGTTTTCTGTAGCAAGCTAAATGAAACTCATATGGCACATAATTCCATAACCTAAATTATTCATGAGGTCATTTGATTGAGGGAGACCGTTAACTGCATCGCTTAGCATTTGATTGACCCGGGAGGCCAGCGTTTCTCCTCTTTGCTCATCACTGTGACCCACACGTCACTAACGCAGTTAACACGGGGTCTCTGATGGTCCGTGGAAAAACACAAACAGCTGCTTTTCTAATGAGCAGAAGAGCAAATCACCTGTTAGGACGCTCAACGCTTTCTAACTCAACTCCAGCCTTTCTCTTCTGTACCGTACCAGTGCTCACTTTAAATATGCACAAAAAGATTCAAGTTTATAAATACCAGATTGTCATTTACAACAGTTTCAGACATGTAGGTCCCTTCCACCTGCACGACTACAGAACTGAATACATTTTTATTCATCTACATAATTAAAATGACCACACTTGGGTTGGTGCCAACAGTGCTAGGTTATCAAATAGAGCTTTAAACCATCGAGGCTGAGAGTTTAAATCCCAGATGTACCATGCAGCCACTGTTGGGTCCTGGAGCGAGGCCTTTAACCCTCTCATCCCCAGGGGCGCTGTACAATAGCTGACCCTGTGCTCCGACCCCAGCTGGAATATACGAAGAGAGTATTTTGCTGTAGTGTATATCTGACAAATAAAGACATTCTATTCTGTTTGGATGGGAAATGAGATTTTATTATTTAGTTATTTTTTACTCTGGGATTTAACACACCAAATTAACGGCAATACAGGTTTGGGAAACTCCTTTAATACGTTACACTAAAGCCTTATTAAGCGAATTCAACACACCTTTAAAAACCAAGTCCTTTTTCCAACACCTTTTTCCACTGTAAGCAGCTACACAGAAGGCCAAAAGCATTCTGTGGAATATAATAGTAGTATTATAACAGCTTATACAGTGCATATTTCAGACATGCTTGACTAATCTAATCCTGCTGTTTAAAATGACAAGCTTATGACTATAAATCAGGAGCAAAACGCCTCTGCCCATTCTGATTTGCAATGGAACCAGTCTGCCCCCTGGTGGAGAGTTACAAAACTGCACAGGTTAAAAATCTCACTTAACGTCAATGTACTAAAGCATCTTCACACATTTCACTGAGACCTCTCTAATTGGCTAGGGATGTGTAAGCCCACTCAAAGGTAAAAAAGTACATTTACTTGCATTTCTGTAACTAAGTCGTTTTTAATGAACTTGAACTACTTTAGTAAGGTAGTAAGTAGTAACTTTAGTAAATTACTGGTACTTTTACTTGTGCACAATATTGAAGGACTCTTTCCATCTCCAGGCACACAGTACTACATACAAACAAGATAAAACAACCTGCTGCCCACCAAGCCTACCTAAAGTCATAACTAATAACATAGTGAATTGCTTTTCATAACTGTTCAGTCAAAAAAATGAAACATAACAGTACCACCGTAGTGTGAACAAATCGAATCCCTAACGTATTAATTGAAAGATGTTCTGTCTTCACTGGTGGAAACTAATGAAACAAACAACATTTAGTCATGGTTTGGAGCATTTGTCTTCTAATATTTATCTCCATAGTTCGATCACCAAGGCAGCTTGGCAGATGGAGCATTCAGCCCCCGAGTGAACGTCAACGCTCCTTAATAAAAGAGAAACTCTGAACTGTGAGGTAGGCGCTTGAGAAGTACTCTGAGAAATGACAGCATCTGAAACACAGCTGCAGAGCTGACAGCACCAAAAACAGCATCACCGACATCTGCCCGTCCCTGCTGCACATACTTATAAGAGCTATTATCTATAGCATCCTATGCTATCGAAAAGCTTATACAAATCCTGGAGAGACTTAAAAAACAGTGCATCAAGCATGCATCAGATAAACACTAGATGATGATTTAATTATACTAAGATTCATGTATACAAGCATCAATAGTAACTCATTTTACACAGTGGGTCCTGAGACTAACCACAAAATCCCTAAAACAAGGTTCTAATCCAGCCGCACACCAATCATTAGCCTATAAATAGTTTATGTTGAATATAAGTGTACTAGGAGATACGGGGAATAATGCAGAAATAAATTGCATACAAGTTTGACTAACTGATCTCGTTAAGGATGTATCAGGACGGTTACACCTTCATTTTTATTAAACACCACAAATGACCACAAATACAATATTTCACTAGAATTTAAGGAACTCTTCAATTTCATTTATTTTTTAAAAAACAAATCTGCATTATTTGGCATAGCTGGCACCTACCTAAAAATAATATTTACATTAGTAAAATCAAATCACACAAGACATGGGAAAATGGCAAATTAATTTGTCTACAATTATTTTTTTCATCTCATCATATTGTTGGTAGTGTCTATAATTACATTTTTACGTTTTACTGTTCTTATAAGCTGCATGAGGGGTTAGCACGGCAGCTAAGGGGGTAAGCACTATCGCCTCACAGCAAGAAGGTCCTAAGTTTGATCATCAGGTGTTTGCATGTGCTACCTAGGCGTTAGCCTGCATGGGTTTCATCAGGCATCTTCATCCCACAGCCCAAAAACATGCAGCCAGGCTATCTGGATACACCGAGTTATCCTACAGATACTTACAGTAGTGTCAGATCAAGTCTAATCGATCATGTGGATCAGGATCACCTAACAGGAGAATATTCATTATACAGTCATTGTTATATGTATGGCTGTTGCTGAATTGTAATGGTTCCAGGTATAGTGTGTGCCTTCCTTTAGCATTTGGTTAGGATTAGTGCTTAGTCTGGGGTTTTTAGAACATTTAACAAAATGTGAACAGCAGGTATGAGCACATTTAAGAAAAAAAATGGAAGGCTTCGCCATTTTAGCTAATGATGCCGCATCCCGAAGACCATCTATATCATATTGTTTAATAGGGGGTTAGGTGGCTCTCTATTAGAAGCTTTACTAATACAGAAAAGAGGGTTAAAGGCACAAAGCTACAAAGTATGAATGCCATCACTTAAATGTACTTGCAACAACTTAGTTCACTAAAATGCCGAGCAGAAACACGACTACTAAATCAATACTGAGGAAAAATTCAGACCATCTGATATTCTTCTCATTTGTTCTTAACCCCAAACAACCCGTCACTACCTGAGCACAGGTATTACAGCTCTTGTACCAAAATCCCTGTTTAACACGGTTCCTATGCTGATGGGGGAACGGACGAATGATTTTCTACAGACACATACACAAATCACCCCGACGTTTTTAAAGCTGCGGCATGATCTGTGTACACATCCATGAGCGAGTGACTTTCAGTTCCAGGATTATCCATCAGAACAAAATAGCGAGGGACGGAGCGGTGTGTTCCAAGCCTGTCTAATAAATGATGCTACGACTGTGCTCTGGTGTATCGAATGAATGCAAACATGTAAGATCTTGGATATTGAAACATAGAACCGATGCAGCTGTGACAGAGTACACTGCGATCCATAAATAAGGATGTTTACAGCGAGAAGGTCCTGGGTTCGATTCCCAGGTGGAGCAGTCTAGGTCCTATCTGTGTGTACGTTCTCCCCAGGAGCTCACACAATCAAAAGACAAGCGAGTAATGTTAAGGCACAAAACTGATGAACATGGTCTGTAACTATCTGTTTGGTCGTGAACATAACCATTAACGTTTAAATCTTAATAAACAAATCAAGTGTCTTAATCTGTTGCCAATAATAGTTTTCAAAACCTGAACAACAAAATTGCTAAATTTCCTTCGGGATCAAGTAAGTAATGTAAGTAAAGTAAGTCAAGTAAGAAAGTTAATTGAGTTAAGTAAGTAAGTAAGTAAGCATCCATCCGTCCATCAGGATGGGTGTCCATAGTTTCTGGTCATTGAGTGTTCAACGATGTAAAGGGCCGGCTAGACTTCCCAAATGCGTGGTTTAGAAGGCACTGCTATGAGAAACCCTCACACCTGCTCCAGACAGACTGCTGATGACTCCTGCTGATGCAACTTTGCTTGCTGCTTTTTTGTACACAGATCACTAGCTTGTCCATCAAATTACACAACAATTGCAAGCACACCATAAACCTTTCACGATGGTTTTATTCAAACATCAGAACAGGCGCACAGAGAATAAACTAAAACATTTCTGTACCAGCTTCTCATACTAAATATTTATTTCTTCAGGAGACCACAAGGCTAATTCTGGCATAAAACAATCAATCATAAATATATGAACTGTTGCACAGTTGCCTAAATGGATTTATTATCTTACTATCATTTATACTGCCCACATCACTACAATGATCTATACAATTTGAATTTTATTTACGCATATTTCTCTTTTTCTCCCAATCGAACCCTATCTACTGTATTGTAGCCTACCCACTGCACCTGAATCATGTCTGGTGAGACAGGTAATGCTTTACATTGGACACCATCTCATCATAGACACTTTCTCCCATCTAACTTAAGCATTTGCTGCACGAACGTAGATTTCTTTAAACCCTCTATATCAACAGATGTGGTCAAGTGTTTGTGTATGTGCCAAGGGCGGTCAATAAGACGACTGATATTCAGGTGTGCCACTGCCGCACACAAGCACCACTCCGCCGCCATTTACGTTCAGTGGTCTGGATGCCAGATTTGGAAATTGACCTAAACAGCAGAGTCAGAGTGCAATGTTAAGTCTAATACAGGGTAATATGATCCACCCAAAGAAATGGGTTGCTGAGAGCAAAAAGAAAACCTTGTAGATGCCTTATCTTGTGAACTACATTGTGACCAGAGTGTACAAAGCATAAAAATAAGAGTTCTGTTTCATAGTTTGGAAAGCCCTGGTCCAATTCAAACTTCTAAAGTACCAAGATGGTCTGAATCACTTGTCCATTCTACTCTCATCAGCATGCAAAGAGGTCATTTAAAAAATGGAAATGAATATTGTTTTTTATCTAGCTACATTTATACCGACATGGGTGATATTTAAGCACAATATTCTATTATATTCTAAACATACACTATAAGTAGCATATCATGATAGATCTACATCACAAACTTATAAGCGTCTTACTTAACGAGGCGAGACAGACCTGCGCATGCTCAGTAGGTCATTTCGAAAAGTAGAACAAATCGACATAACACACGGGTAAGAAGTGATGGAAAAAGTGAAGGCTGGTGTCGTGTTATAGTAAAGATGTTTATACATTTTAATAAAGGAGAAACTTTAATGGATCTACGACAGTGCCATGGTATTCCTGATCAAAGGTCCAGCTGATGCGTTTGCATACAGACAATGAAACATTATACACAATGGAGTAGACAACACCGCGACCATAGAGTAAATAAGGAACCTACATATTTTTCCAGTACAGCGACTAAACGTACAGTTCAAATAGATCGTTTTTAAATTAAACCTGGTACTAGTCAGCTTGATTAAGATCAGTGAACGGAGCGCTGCTGGTTCGCCTGTTAGCTTAATTAGCATGGTGTTTCCTTTAAGCGAAGTCTTGTCTGAATTACCACTTGAGATCTATTAAATAATAACAGTTTTTAAATAGTGAAACTTACCAGACCGTCAATCTGGACCAGTTTAACAGCGGTTTCAGCACACGAGGTTTCTTTCCGAGCTGCCATCTTTACAAACACGCCAAACAGAGGACCGGTCTAGGTGCGCCACACTATGAGAACGGAGCAGAAATGACTCCAGTCGGAATGGTTCCTAAAGACAGTGGATACAAATTTAAAGAAGAAAACTTTAATTTTGCGATTGAGTATAACTCATTGTTTGTCAAAACAATTTTAGAGTAAAAAAATTGTGCTAGTATTATTCGAACACTTTGCTGTGATGCCGTTTTATTCTTACCTGTTTCAGTTCGGTTAGATTT
>JAYDZG010000015.1:14502481-14516739 GCA_034509265.1 Microcambeva bendego | reverse complement strand
TATCATCACACACACACACACACACACACACACACACACACACACACACACGCACACACACACACACACACTCATGATGATATACACATCAAAGCCATAATCATACTAATAAGAGTGCACCTCCATTTCCTTGTTTGTACCAATGTAAAAAAGTTCCCATCAGTTGTTCTTATAACTGTACTACTGTAAATGATGTGAACGTACTGTATCTTTATATAAGGTGTGACTTACAAGAAAAGTCAATATGTAATTTTGTAAGGAGTGTTATACATTTATTTAAACATTACTATGATTATGGGTGTGCTTTTTTAATTCTGTATCTCTGCCATTACAATACATTATTCTAAAATATCAAAAAGTAGTTTATCTCAGGAAGCCACCTGCCTCATGTACAATTTATTGCTAAGCAGCCCTGACTCCTGACTGTTTTGCTGACCGTCCACCCCTTATGCCGACCCTGAGCTTAAATAGCATCTATGAAAGTTGCATCATTATGTGATCACTTGAATTGTTTGGTAGAGATTTATTTAGAATTCAGAAAACTTTAATTAAAGTTCCAGTTTTTGCTCTAATGTCAATGTACTAAATTTACCTTTGATTAAATTCTCAACGTGATTCATTATATTGCTTCTATAGCAGTGCTTAACAGATTACTGAGACATTTTTCAATGCCAAGTTGTGTAGCTATGCTGATATTTTACTTTGCAATGGCTATGGGTCTAGCAAAATCGTGCCCTGTAACTCCTTCTTGAACACACATTGGGCATGCGCAGTGTTTTCAACTTCTCACTTGTTTGAACCGACGGTGAGCGGGTGGCCCCACACTCACCAACTAAATGAAGACTGGCCTTACTCGACAGGTACAGAATGACTGATTAGGTACAGAATGACTGCACCACAGTGACATATGGTGTGGCCATGCCATTAATATAGAGACATCCCTGATGAACTCACCCTAGCCGGCGCCCGGGGAGCAGTTATGGGTTGGGTGCTTTGCTTATGTGTACCTTACTCGTGACCTACTTAAATTACTATTAAACTAGTGTGAAACCCTGATCATCCAAATATTTTAGACACCCTAACACATCCCGGTCGCTAAGACACTGCCACACATACAAACATCCGTACAATTGATCAAAGCTTACACATACCTATATGCATACAGGCACATACACATATTGAAAACACACACACACACACACACACACACACACACACACACATCCACTACCAGCCTGTTGCCCGTTGTCCAGCTGTTGACGTGCACGTGCGATGGGCGTGATGCAACAAGTAGCCCCTCCTACACCGTGTGTGGGCGTGGCTAAGTCGGATGCATTTAGGAATGGGGCAGAAGCAGGCGCTCTACAGAAAGCACGTCTGAAACCAACAACCGGAGTTCGAGCAACCTGATGATCCCAGAATCAATCCACGCTCACTCCTCCGAACTAACAGCAATATCTACCTCGTCCTAAGTCTGTACCGTAAAGGCGCCTTTTATACTTATTTTTACAGTGCTGTCGTTACCTGGCGTGTTTTAACGCACCCGCTATAAAGAAGGTTAAGCTGTATCAGCTGAAAGAATTGCACTACGTTTCTCTCTTGGCTTTGCACTTGAGCGTCTGTGAGGATGCATACCACCCAAAAGGACACGACTTACACCAAAATCTTCGTCGGGGGTCTGCCGTACCACACCACGGATTCCAGCTTGAGGAAATATTTTGAAGTGTTTGGGGAAATTGAAGAAGCTGTCGTTATTACCGACAGACAGACTGGAAAGTCCAGGGGTTATGGCTTTGTGAGTATTTGGGGGTTTGAATTTTACTTTGTATCTTAAAAAAATACTATCTTAGCTTCCTGTAAGGCTACTTTTGTCGTTTGTGGATATCTGACATAACTAGACAACTTTAAATCAAGTGACTAAAAGTGCTAGTCTCAGTAATGAATAAAGCGTGATAGGCTTTATGTCAGCATGGCTGAAGCAGAAAACACACATACTGGGATTTCGCTCTGTCTAAAGATTAAACCTAATCATGTGTTGGAATTTAAAAGCGTTTAAAAGCATTCAATTAATCGTTGCTTACATTACACTAGTGTTGGCCCAGCTGTCGGCCTGACTATAAGCTGATAAAAGTCCCTGAAAGTCAACAAACTGGACTGTAAAACGTTGACCTTTCTCAGGTCAGTCCACAAGTCTGGTCACTTCATACAATAATATATTGTTGTTGTTTTTTTTATCATTAAACTTACTTAATTAGTCAACAAGAATGCTCTCTTTTTCTTGAGTATGCATCCAGGGCCTTCAAATCAAGATAGTTTTTATCTAAATACAACTTTTTAATGAATACTAGTTCTATCAGAGGGAAAGAACAATATACACATGTACTAATCAAATCATTTATATGTGTTAAAATGCTGATCTTACATTGGTCTGTGCCTTGTACATATAAAAGTTTTCATGGTTCATATGAGGGCTGAGTAACAGTAATACTGGATGGATCTCTAGACAACAAATATTGGTGCTAGAATACATGTATGGCTGCACTCATCATATGGATAGACAGTCACAAAGTAGCCACAATATTTTGTATAGCCACAGATCAGTGCTCTGAATTAATGAAATGTTCTAGAGGAATATTCGTTTATTACTCTATAAAACATAAAAAAGTGACAAATATTATACAAACAGTCCAAATGCTTTCAGTGCTCCAAAGTGGTCTCTAATGTCAACCTTAGAAATACATTAGTAACTGCATTCACCATCCCAAATAAGAGAAGAGTTTGAACTGACCAGAGCCATCTGTGAAGATTTGTTTTGGTCTTATCTAAGCTTAGCTTTTTTGTGTATAATCACATGTTTAGTGTATTCTTAAAAAAATACAATTTCTTTAAAAAAATGTACATTTTGTGGATAAGGGCGTCTTGGTGAACATTTGTAATGGAACTATTTTAAATGTAAAATGAAAATAAATATTTTCTTATTCATGCTCGAAAGTCTCCATCCAGTGTATTTTTTTCAATTTTCTCTTTTTTCTCTTTTGAACCAGGTGACAATGGCAGACCGCTCTGCTGCTGACAGAGCTTGTAAAGATCCCAACCCTATAATAGATGGCAGGAAGGCCAACGTAAACCTCGCTTACCTTGGAGCCAAACCACGGGTGATGCAGCAAGGTAAGGTTTTCACTTATCACTTTTAAAAATACGCTTGAACTAGTTCGGCCTTGTAGGCATCAATAAAACATGTTCATGTGATCCATACTAGTGTTACGTGCACAGCTCTGAAGGAGTTTATTAGGACCTGTTCGAGCAGCTTGATTCTGCAGATAATCGACATTTAACTATAGTTTCTTTTGCTTTTGCACAGGCTTTACGTTTGGTGTACCCCAAATTCATCCAGCGTTCATTCAGAGACCCTATGGGTAAGTGTCAGAAACAAATAAATAGAATGGTTGACTGTGTGTACAGGTGAGATTGATTCAACCAAATTCCATGTCTTTCAAGAATATTTTGTTGTGTAAAAAAAATGCTAATTTTTAGGCTTGGACCAACCTCAGTCATCACTGCAATGCATTCATTGTAGATTATGTTGACACTCCATGCCTAACCACAACTGTAGACCTTTTTAAATAATTAATATGTGCGTGTGAGTGATGTTCTTTAATTGACTGATGGATGCTGTTGTCTTTCTCTGGTCCGACAGGCTCGATATGAGATAAGCTAACTGGTGGTTGAGGAATAGCTCTGTGGGCATTGCACAGATCAATAGCTACCTGTAGACTCAAACACACACAAACAAGCTCAAAATGGTGATTACAGATGCATGTATGTGGGTTTTAATTTTGGTTTGGACTTTCATTTTTAATAGTGCATAGAGCTGTGTGTGCCTTTTTACCGTGATGAAGTGGTGTTAATAGCTAATGTGTGCTTTTTTCATTTACTGGGGGAAAAGGCTGGTTTGGGGGTGTTTATTCTGAGTATATTGGAGGAGTAAAAACTTTGCCATAGGCAGCAAAGTGGGGTTTTTCTTCATGCTTTTTTTGCTGGAGCTTGTCTTTTGGTGTTCTGTTTTTGGAGTGAGTGTAGTCTTTTGTTGAAACCCCTTACCTCCACCCAACCTCAAACAAACTACCCAACAATTTGCTTGCACGTTGCTTTTTTTCTACCTTTCTACTGACATCCAAGGTGACCATGATGGACTCTAAGCTTTACTTTTCCCTCCTGCACTCACCCCTTTTATCTTTCTGTTTTTGTCTCTCTTTCTTTTCTTGTTTCTTCTCTCTCCCTTTAGCCCTATATGGAATCTTGCAGTGGATCCAGAGTCCCTGGAGACCTGCAGTCTTTCAATCACTGATATGTTGTTGTATACAATATAAGCAACTGGCTTGGATTCAGCAGAAGTCTGACTCACTTTGATTAAGAGTTTTGATCTGCTGTAAAGCGAGGTTAAACCGCTAAAAGATGATCCTAAAATATTTACTTTCTTTAATGCTGTGTGAGTGTATTTGCCTGCATGTGTTTGCGGTGTTACAAGCCCAACAATGTGCCACAAACAATGAATGGCACGGGCCCTCGAACAAGCTATTATCACATGGACCCGTGTAGCGTTAAGGGAAACAAGCTTCTCCATTGTACCACACAAAGACCGTAGTGCTGACACTGCAGTCGCATGAGGCCTGCTCTTTCTGTCCCTCTCGTTTTTGTTCTCTCCCACTCTCTTTCTATGGGTTGCACCTAACATTTAGCAATGTGATCTACTTTGGAAAACCACCTCACCGTGATGGTGTCACCAAAAAGAGTGTGGATCATGTAGATACAGGGCTGTCCAGGACAATGGAAAAAGCAACAATGAGGATTTGGCCTAAGAGCAGATGCTGATCAAACCTGTCACAGCGGTGTCAAGTTTAGACAGGAGCCTACTACTCATAAGTCAATGTTTGACTTTGTGCAAGGGTATTTCTGTTTGCTCCTATGTGCAAGTTTTACCAACATATGAGACACAATGTGGAATCTTCTGTTCTTTTGATTTTGATCTTGCACCATAGTGTAATTGAAGATATAAATAGAGTCACCGGCCAACTTGTACCAAGTGTCAAGTGGAACATGGTCATGTCTAGTGCTCATGAAAAATAACTCATGTTCTGTTGAAATTATGGGCAAACTTTACTTGAAACTTAATTTTCAATCTTATCTCTTGATTTGTACTCTATAGGTGAATATCACAAACACTAATTTGAGCACTTTTTCTATACTGAGAAAAGAACATTTAATTGAAACTAGAAGACTGCACTTACAAAGGCGTGACCAGTCACTTATGGTACCAGAGGTTTGTCTTTTGTGAGCTTGTGCTTGTGTCACAACTTGTTGTTTGTGGCTTTAATTGCATACAACCTGCTAAAGAATATTTAGGCACTACTGTATTTTATGATTTGACGAAACACTGCTAGGCAGAGTTAATGGAAAACTTTTAGTTTAGTGATTAGGTGCGTAAATTAAAGCCCCATGCTCCATAGACTGGGGTCACCAACCTTTTTGAAACTGAGAGGTACTTCATGAGGACTGTGTCATATGAAGGGCCACCAGTGTAATGCAGTCCTCTGAAATAACAAATTTGCTTTTACAAATTTCGCAGTTTGCCTTTAGTTAAATATTATAATTAATGAAACTCATTTATCTGTAATGTTAATGACTTGACAGGGTGAGAAACAGATAATATCGATATTCAATACTCTAATAATCTCAGCAGTTGTTTAAATTTCCAGATGATCACTTCTACAACATTTCATCGTTTTTTAAATTTTATTTTAATTCTCAAAATTTATATAAATTCATGTGTTATTTAAAAGAATAGGAACTGAATAAAATTAAATTTTAGACATAGCTCACTGATAAGTGCTATTTTTAGAACAGGCCTGTGGACGACTGATGTGGTCCTTGGGGGCAACCTGGTGCCTGCGGTCAAAGTGTTGGTGACCCCTGCTCTAAATGTTGCCTGTTGTTTAACTTACATTAACAGTATTTAGCAGATGCTTTTATCTAAAGTGACCGTGATCGTATATATTATTCAAGCAATTAAATGTAAATTTCCTTGCCTAAGGGCCCAACAGTGGACCTTTCGAATTATTAGTCCAGAACCTTAACTGTAAGCCAACTACTGCCTTTTTACTTGCTAGTGTAAACACATGATAAGAGTTTTTATTTGGAAAGTCTGTTTTGCTTGAAAGGCAGATTTTTTTGAAAAAATCTTTCATTGATTCATTACTCAAATATTTATTTTAAGGTTAGCTGTATTGGTGTAGATCTTGCAGTCAGACATTGAAATCCAGTGTTTAATCCCTTAATGTGTGGAACTACCAAATCTTTAGTAATATAGTTAATCACGTGACTGCCAACTTTTGTAATTGATTTATTAGTGCAGGATTTTGTCAGCTACACGTTTCAGTTTTTGAAATACCTCAATCTTAATACCCATAATGTAAAAGTATGATATGAAAGTGAGATCTCGGTCATGTATTTCTCCCTTAATACTCTGGTATTGGTAAATTGGCTAGCTCGATCCAGTCATTAACGGGCATTATACTGTTTTAGATCTGCTTACTGTTCTGCTCATGTCACTACTCGGGTTTCAGTAGATTCCAACAGGTGCGATTCCTGGGGGGGATTTACACACACATGCAGTCTCCATGGCATTTGATCTCAAACCTTTATTTAGATATGAACTTTAATGTGGGAGACCACAACAGTCTTGTCAGAAGGAAAAAAATGGCTGTGGTCTGGCATGCCACTTAGTAACTGTGGTATTTTTAACCATTGCCTGTGGAGGAAATGGACTGCTTTATCCCATTGGTCTAGGGTCCTGGTCATTTCACAACTGCAAGGCCGTTGAGGGCTGTGGGATAAACCAGTTGTCTGTTGTCTTGGATATCTTTCTATCAGTTTGTGTTCGGAGACACCAAAGCATGAGCCATGTTTAGTTCTTCTTAACAGATGGGATGAAGACTGGAAACACTGATGTTTAGATTCCAAACTGTTCATTTTTAAACATTCCCTTGTTTTTTGTGAGTGGACGTTGCTTGGCAGGTAGTGTTCTGGCTGCCTTTTTCCCAAATCCTGTGGACCTAGGTTCAAACCGCTCTACAGGTCCCAGTTGAGTTTTGCAAACCTCCCTACTGTCTGTGTGGGTTATTTCCTCCCAAACACAGGATTCCTGCTAGGATGCGGATCCATTGCGACTGACTCCAGGGTGAGGCAGTCACAGAGAATAAAACGCATGCTATTCATCAAAGTTTGACTGAATTACTTTGCAATAATGTCTTAAGGTTTTTAATTGAACTCAAAAAGTTTTTCGCAGCTTTAAAAGAGTTAGTTCAAGGACAAGCAGTGACAATGTTTTACCCCCCTGTCCCAACTTCTCTCTTACCTTCAAAGTATTTTCTCAATTATGTAGTTTTTTTAAACAATTTAAAACTCCACATCTTGGTCCTGGTTCTCCTTAGTTGTTTGTCTCCTTAGTTGTTTTGTTATGTCTCACATGTTTTAATGGTAGGCTAGTCTGTACTGCAGGCATGCCAGTCTAGCACCTGCACCCATAGAATTTGGGTTGATCTCGAGTAAGCCAATGCCATGATGGACACTAATCAAATTATTTTTGGAAACAATAGACAAGATCATTTTAAAGATTATCATCACAAGCATCTACGCTGCATTAATACATCTCAGATACTCTTGGGCCTTGAGAAGTCATCTGTGTTTGTAGCCAGTATTTGAGTTTAGCTTATACTTGAGTAAAGAAAGGTGGCCCATGTCATTAGAGCATGTCAGTACCATTGGAGAGGTTGAAGGTCATGAGCGTATTGTATATTTTCCCTTTGTGCATTTCTTAGATATAGTAAGTGTATACTAGGACTTATAAAAAAATATATGCTAATAAAATTCTTAATGATGTCACAACACATCACATATACAAACCCACGTGAGACCAAAATACCACTAGATAAATCTGAATGAAGCATAAAGAAGAAATATGATTTTGGCACCATAATGTATTTGCCTCCTCTGACCTGTAAGACTATCCGAGGACACCTCTCCAGCCAAATGTTGCAGGCCCCCTTTTTAACCATAGATCTTCACGAAAAGAACATTCCAGAGTATGTCAGCTGTTCTCAGCTGTCAGTGCTCAATTTAGAGCAAGGCCTGTTTATTGGCCTGCATGTGTGGTGTGACTTTAAAGTCGTGTGTGTGTGTGTGTGTTTAATAATGAAACGGTTTTGGAACAGTGTGTGTTACTCTAAACCGTGTTTTGTGTGAAACTGAGGTATCTCTAGCATTGTATTGTAACCTGTTATGTTGTGTTTGTGCTGTGCTGAACTTTTTTTCTTTCTGTGCCATAGTATTAACTAAAGCATTACCTCAGGCCGGCGAAGCATCAATGCAGGTTATCATAGGAACAGCTTTGCTCTTTGACCTGAGTGAGAAAATGCTAGTTGTTTTTTTTTGTTGTTTTTTTTCATTCATGACGTGGTTTGTGTGTGTGGTTGGGTTGTGTTGAGCTGGCAATAAGGACTTTTTCTCTTTGCCGCCTTTTTATATTTGCTTTTTTATTTGATGTCATGATTTTCAGTTTGTTGGTGTTTGTATTTTATGATGGTGTGCTGATAAATAGGGTTGCCATGGTAGAACTATTCCTTCATGGTAAACAAGTCCAAAATATACCCAATCAAACCTGTTCTTGAGTGTGAATTAATTGACTTTAAAACTTTGTAAACTGACATATTATATTGACGTCACTTTAAAGAGGTCCTGGGTGGGATTCCTAGATGGGGCGGTCCGCGTCTCCCCGTCAAGTCAAAAGTAAAGTTCAGAAACATCTACCTTGGTTAATTGGAGACACTGAATTGTCCTATAGATACCTAGCCACTAGGATGCATAAACAAGTGCTTTGTAGTGCAGGTCCCAGGCCTGGATAAATAGGATGATTGTTTCAGGAAGGGAAGCTCTCCGACAGGACTAAGTACTACTACTCCCGTCCTTATTATTTTCAATTAAAATATGTGATCTTTTGAGATCCCTGGTACTTTGGGATTTCTCTGGAGTTCTGAAGTTTGTTTGTGACCTAAGTAAAGGCAAAGTATGTCAAAAGACTTAAAGCATATTGTTCTGGTGCATTTCATAAAGCCATATTTCAGTTTTCTTTTAGCGAGATGTCTATTTTGGCAACCCTATTCCACTAGAAGGCATTTCCCTGGGGTTCCTGGAGAACGGGGTGCTTGACCACGGTGTGGGTTTTGCCCTCGGGCTGTGCAGTAAAAAGTGAATCATTTCTCATAGCTAATCGAAAAACTGTCTGTGTGTCATAGGATCCCTGCTCATTACGTGTACCCTCAGGCCTTCATGCAGCCCAGCGTGGTGATCCCTCACGTGCAGCCGAGCGCTGCCTCTGCCTCCGCCGCCACCTCGCCCTACATCGACTACACTGGAGCCGCCTACGCACAGTACGCTAACGCCGCCACGGCCGCCGCCGCCGTGGCCGCATACGAGCAGTACCCGTATGCCGCCTCCCCTGCCGCGACCGGCTACATGGCCGCGGCAGGCTACGGCTATGCTGTACAGCAGCCGCTGGCCACCGCCACCCCGGCCACCGCTGCGGCCGCCGCGTTCGGCCAGTACCAGCCCCAGCAGCTGCAGGCCGAGAGAATGCAATAGCAGTTAACGACGCCAGAATGTGAGGGGCAGCCATTGCCCAGCGACTGGCTGTGGATGGAAGGAGATTGAATGGCTTTGGATTGGTGAATACGGTTTAGAGGGCTTGGAACTCTGTCACTTTTCAACTTGCTGTGATTAAACCAAAAAAGAAAAAAAGAAGCATAAAATGTGAAAAAAAAATCACAGAAAGTGTAAGGACAGATATTTTACTTTTTACCTTTTCAATAGTGTTATTATCATGCTTAACATTGACGCAGTATATTTATTGCTAAAGGAGAACGCTAGGACTAATTACTGTGGTTTGGAGGTATGGACAAAGCCTTAAGGTCCCGATGCTGTCATTAACATAGGAGACCGTCATGTGTCCGCACAGTGTTCTGATCCTACCGCTTACATATTTATTCTCATTTTGAACATACTTTGTTGTCTCATGTGCTTTGCAAGTTTTGTTTTCTTATTATCAGGGAAATGGAGGATTTTCCAGCAAATTAATCAAGACAAACTTCTGCCTATCAGGGAATAATATATTTATAAATATATATATATCTGTGGGGAATAAGAGTAAGAAAATGAAGTTGTAGCTACGTCTTGCATGTTCAGGACTACTTTTTCTTTAAAATCTTCCTAATGCTGAATGTCCTGTTTTTCTGACTCTCATTCGACCGTTTGATCTATGCAAAGCAAACCTGCCACCAAGAGACAAAACGGCCTGCAGAGAAAACTGAGATGATCTGCCACACACCTCTAAAGGACAACGAACAATCAGGGGGTACCTGAAAGGACAAGACTCTGTATTATTTGACTGCTCTTACATGCACACGAACACTATCGAAGCACTAATATTAAATCTGTGCAAACGTATATCTACACAATATTGCACGTTATTCATGCACACAGAGTAGGATGGGTACAAAAGACAAAAGGTCAACGCTGGACACTGGAATTTGGAAGCAGGCAACAGCTGCTGTGTGGACACACACACACACACACACACACACACACATGAACGGGTGCCTGGAAAGAACTTGACGCCTGTTCTCGTTTGTTGAGCTGTCACATTTTAATCCCTGGGCTCATTTAGAAACAGCTCCCTCTCCAGCTCAGTCAGCAGTTCCACCTCTGTCCCGCACAGCCAAGCTTAAGGCTTAAGCACATGCCACAACCTTCTAACAGCAGCCGCTCTGGAATGCCGGGTACCTTCAGAAAGGATGAGGGAGACGAGAAGCACGCAGATTTCCAGCTGCCGTCATCAACCGATTTTCGGAAAATGATCTGCCGGCTTCGTGTTTGTGAAGAGAAATGTCTACGCACCTGCAAGTCTTTTTTTTTTATAGCGAGAGATGGATCAAGTCTCGGCTCTCTCAAAAGGTGCAATGGAACAACACTGTGGTAGAAAGCAGAACCGTAGCTGAGGACTCTTGACACTGCTATGTTCTTAGTGTGCCTTCCAACTGCAATGCTGTTGAAAGAAAAAGAGAAACTGCTATTTATTTATTTGAGAAATGACACGCTCTAAGTTCAGAGACTTAGTGGCGGTACTGTATTAATAATAATGTATTCATCTCATGGCATATTATAAGTTATTGATTAGATTTACTTGTAGTATTATTAACATACTCAACCAAATATGTTGACTTATTTAAGATCCGATTCTGTATGTGCACTGTTTTTTCTTCTTTATGTATCTTGAATTTTAGAGCATTTCATTAAATCTCTGCTAGTTTATCGACTCTTGTAAGATGTTTATTGAAATGCAGGCCTTGTTTAAGACATTTTTCCCCTCTGTCAACCTTAGAAAACGTGAAAAAAAGCATGAATCGCTGCTTCATATACTAGAATGTGTAGTACTTGTTAAGGTTCAGTATTTGTGCCTCTACTGCTTTTACTCTACATCCGATGGGCTATTTTACAATGTTGGGAATTTTTATACTTGAACTATTTCTTACAAGGGAAATACAAAATTAGTAACAACTTTTTAATGAAGTTTTCTTTGTCACTGGATTTGGGCATGTAAGGTGTTATTTAGTATTTAATGTAAATCCAGAGAACTAATTTCAACTTATTTCAGACTTTCAGTACTATTTACTCTAAATACAAATAAAAAATCCAAATTTAAACCTCAGTAGTTGTGTGTTTGTTTCTGTGTTCACAATGAACGGCAGATATCATGTCCCACGTCACATTCAAGCAGATTTAATATTTGAAGAAATGCTTACTGTGATACTTTCTGTGATCCTGGATTCTATCATGCTTTAGCCTCCAACAGATTTTGAAGAAGGAAGGTGGATAATCAAGTGGGTAGTCCGGTCACCACACATCAAGAAGATCTTGGGTTCGATCCTCAGGTGGAGCAGTCCTGGTCGTTTCTGTTTGAAGTTTGCATATTCTCTTCGTGTCTGTGTTGGTTTACTTTAGGTTCTCTGGGTTCCTCCCACAGTCCAAAAATATGCACGTGAGGTGAAATGGAAATTCAAAATTGCTCATGACTGTTTATAGACTTTTGATCTGATGAATGTTGTTTAATGAGAAACCGTTTCTCGTCTGTAGTGTGAAACAACAGCCATTAAAATCCTAATGAGCAAATGAGTGTCCATGTGAAGCTAGTAAACCTTGAGGATATTCGTTTTGTTCATCCATCTTTTATTCGTTCATGACATATCCTGGTCAGGACTGTAATAGGTCCAATCCCAACAAAAAAAAAAACATTCTGTCGCAGGGCTTTTTTCCTCTTTGGTATAGCCAAGCATTTCTGTGTGGGCTAGGATAACAGGCCAATACGACACCAGGCACCGACCTATATTTGTCATTTGTGTACAGAAAGCATGATGGTTTTTTTTTAAGCAGATTTATCTTTCATGAGAAAAGCTGAAGTGGGCTGTAGAAGGGCATCCGCAACACTAAAACCCTACAAAATCATTTCCAGCAGGTTACTGATGTGCATGTTTCTGACTAGACTGTCAGAAACAGACCCCATGAGGGTGACATGAGGGCCTGACATCCTCTTAACGGGACTTACAGCCCAGCATGGAGCAACTTGATTGGTGTTAGCCAAAGAACACCAAAATTGGCAGGTAAACTATTGGTACCCGATTCTCTTGACAGTTGAGAGCAGATTTAAATTAAATGTCCTATGGAAAAGTGTTCTTTCTAGTTGTAAATGATTAATCATGATGATGCCAAAGCATTGTTATATCAAGACAAGAAATCATGTTTTTTTAATTGTTATTAATATATTTTAATAGTACATTATTAATTATGAATTCCTATTATTTTAGTGACTACGTGAATGAAATGCTAACCTGGATTGAGCTGGAATGATTCAACAGTTCATACAAACATGTTTGTTTACAAATATTATTATCTACATCCCTGCTCTATTAAAAGGGACTAGTATCATGCATGCTTTCAGAGTCTCATAATGTCAATCCAAGTTTCCACATTGAGCAATGGACATTTCCATGTAGCTTTTCCAAGGGTTGTGATGAAACAGGACAAACAAAACTTCTGTTGCAACCCACATTCACAGCCCCTCCACTCTTACAAATATTAAGATCTTAATAGAATTACACATCTCTACTTACTGTCTGCTTTTATAAATGCAGAGGAGTTTTATGTATGGGTGTTTATTATATTGGATCACGTGGTAATATTTATAGTCTAACTACAGCTTCCTTGAGGTACGATATGAGTAAAACTATTATTATTTTACACTATTGAGGTTTGACACTGGGATGTAAGAATGGTTGATTTCAGTACCGTGTTGACCAAATTCACTGGAACTTTATTTTAAACATTTAGTTCATAATTAATTCTGATTAATTCATGTTTACCTAGTAAAAAGTCTGAACGTATACTTTTTATTTAAAGCATATTTCTAAACAAAACAATACTGTAGCTCCTGCTGGAGCACTTTGAATAATTCAAGTTCTCTTTAATCAATTAGAAATGCCTTTTGATCCTTGTGTCACTGCACACGCTATTTCTGTTTGCCTTGCCTTGTAACTTGAAGCAGGGCCATATGTGTACGACAGTGAGACAGCAGAGATAAAGTCTGACTCACCCACCATGTAGCCTGACAGTTGTTGGAAAATGTTACCAAATAACTGAGTCATGATTAGCAAAAACTTCCTCCTTTATCTCTGTGATAATTTGGGGTAATGGATGAACTGAGAATGGTATTTGAAGAAATAATATTTGACTAGCAGTGGCGATTTATGCTGTCTAATAATGTATTGATGGCAAGAAGTGCACTACATTTAGTAGGAAATCGCAAAGTACATATGTATGGTAGTTTTACCTGATAGCAAATACCTTTTAGAACAGGAACCTGAAAAGTTGGACAAACAGAATCATCAAATAGCAGCCTGAGTGCTGTATATTGCCTCAAACCCTACTCCCAGACTATCATTTAATGTATAAGTCTTGGTCATAAAATTAGAACATCATGAAAAAGTTGATTTATTTCAGTAATTCCATTAAAAAATTGAAACTTGTATATTATATTCAGTCATTACACACAGACTGATATATTTCAAATGTTTATTTCTTTTAATTTTGATGAT
>JAYDZG010000015.1:14402294-14418481 GCA_034509265.1 Microcambeva bendego | reverse complement strand
CATGAGAAGAACGGCTAAAGAAGTGTGTCGAAAGCTGCGTTCGCGTACTGAGTACAAAAGCTAGTGCAGATGGACAGTTATTTCCCAATTGGTGGTATATCAATAAATAGACTTAAACTAGTCGGCAAAGTGGCTAGCACTACAACGTGTGTAAAACATTACGTTTAAATCAGGACTAAACAAACAGCATGTGTGTAGTTATTACAAGTTTACCAGACTTTTACCTTTCTTCTGAGACATGATGCAAATAGCAAGTCATCATACTGGCACTACCTTGGGATTTTGAGCATATGCAATAGTGGTGGATAAGTGATTGATTTAAATCCGTACTGATCACGCATGGCCGCCATTTTGCATAATCTGTTTGGCTTTTTTGTCTCCTCTTCCAGCTCAGGGATCACGCAAGCTCACATTTCTGTATCTCGCAAATGACGTCATCCAGAACAGCAAGAGGAAAGGACCAGAGTTTACACAGGACTTTGCCCCAGTCATAACTGATGCCTTTAAACATGTCTTCAGGTGCGGCCCCTATTGTTTACCCTCATTTTTATGTTTGCAGCAGCAGATTGGGATTTTTTGGGGATAGTTAACTAGGTAAAATAAAGCTTCATTTCTGGAGTTTCCTCACTAACGGACTAACTGTTCTCGTTTCTGTCCGTGCTGTGTGCAGGGAAGGAGAGGAAGGCTGCAAGAAACAGCTGGAGCGCATATTGTCTATTTGGCAAGAGAGAGCTGTGTATGAAAATGATCTTCTCGATAAACTTTCTGTAGTACTACGTGAGTACCCACTTTCATTTTTTTATAATAATTTGGGGAATAATGATTTAGAATAATGAAGTAATACTTTTAAAGTGGGCTTCCAAGTTTAAGCTCATCACGGCACCTTGTAAGTAAGTTTAGTTCTGAAAAGGCTTAAAAGCTACAGTGCATCAGTTGGGCTATAATGTGGAAAATTTGAAATTGCTTTATAAAAGATCCGTGAATAAACGCCTCGTGCATGGTCAGCTTAATTTCAATTCTATTTATACATTAATTCCTGAAAAATTGTCATAAATGAGAGAATTAACCATGTTTATACTTCATGAACCGATTTGGTAGAAATATCTTTTTAAAAAAATCTTTATTAATATCTCCTAGATGGAGAAAAGAAGGCCAAGAAGCGTCCACATGAGGAAATCAAAGCAGATAATGACGTTGCCTCCAAGAGCTCTCCTGCAGACCCTCCACAGGTGTTGAACATTTTCTTTAATGCAGTTTTAGCCTTGCATTGTTCAGTCTGTTCTAAAAAGTAACAGGCTTGTTTGTGTCAGACAGCAGATCTGATTCGGGCACTGCAGGAGCTGGAGAATGCAGCCTCGAGTGACTCTGCCCTCCGTCAAAGAATTTCTGCTCTTCCCCCTGAGGTGCAGGACTCCACCCTGCTACACAAAGTCACAGGTACCGGGTCACACAGCAAGCAATGGCAGTAATAGTAGTTATGGGGCAGTTTGGGGGAATTGGAGGAATTTCTCTTTAGGTGTATGCATTGCAGGGACCTTGGCAAAATGGAAGTTAGACTAAATATTAGAGCTTGAGGATAAAAGGATATCGAAGGTTATCACGATAAACTTTTCCTCAATTACGATGATGAGCTTAGGGTCTATTTTCAATTCGACATTTCCTCCTCACTAGTGCAGAAAATCTCAGAAAGCAGCCGATTCACACATCAAGACAGTCTTAAACCCTTCATGCCTATTATTTCAGATTATAGTGAAGACACCATTTTTGTTCAGACTGCAGCAGAGATGGCAGATACCTAAGAACTTTAAGAAAGCATCGGTTTCTTGTGGAAAGCAAAACCACAAATAATTAATGTATATAAGTGTGAATAAATTCAGGCATATAGAGCACATAGAAAATACATAAAAACTGCATTCAAGTGATGTTAACCAGCCATTAAGCAGTGAACCTTTTTGAGCAACAGTCAGTTGTGGCTTTTTTTTCTGAACAAAAACATTTTCTTCATGGCTTAAGACATATTCTATTGCTAAAATCTTTTATTTTTGAGGTGACTGGCGGCTCCAATCCTCAGACGGCCTTTATGACATTAGTCGCTATTAAAAGTAATACAACTGAATTGACTTTATTTGAACAGTACTGGTATTTCTTTATAATTCCGTAAGTTTCGGGTTACTTGTGCGTGTATTCAGCTTCACTGTAATGTTTTATATTATTTACATTCTTTAAAATATGTGATGTTACGATAATCACCAAGTTTACAAATGTGTCAATAGTAAATACTAATTCAAATTCACTTTGGTGAAGCTTAAACATCATCCGCTCGTCCTGCATTGTTATGGTAGGGGTTTTCATGCTTTTCGCGGACAACCACGGTTCCAATCTGGCAACCCTGCATAGTAGTGTCATTCATCTCTGAGACAGACACCTAAGATTCAGTCCTTCACTTGACTACAAGTGTGAGTAAGACGCTTGATAACTAACTTTTAAGTGCAGCTTTCAGCAAAGATTTGTTTTGCTCGTAAGTCGACTCTTAGCAGTGCTCTTAGGAGTAATTCTAAGATGCTTAATAAATACGGCCCCAGATCTTTCTCCTCTTAAGAATATATGTTAGTTGATAACACCTTTAATCAGCAAGTCTTGTATCAATCAAAAAATAAATAAAATTCCACTTTCTACCGGTAATCAGTTCTCAGACTATTAAAAGCTGTCATTAATTAACAGGTAATTGATCACGGCCTGTCACACGATCATGTCTAAACTTTATTTACTATTTACTACCAAGTTGTTTTTAAACTCTTGGATTTTTTTAATTCTGAGAGAATGAATACTTTTTGGAAGTAAAGTGTTCCATCTTCTCTCCTGATATTTTTATATTTTTACTATTAATATAAACCAATAATCAGACCTTTGAATGGGTTCAATATGAAGTTGAACATGCCTGTTTATCTTGTTGAGTGTTGGCCTTTATTACACTTAAAGGTGGACTGAGCACAGTCTGTCTCTTTCAGATAAGGATTCTGGTGAACGTTTATCCAGACTGGTAGAGGAGGCATGCATGCTCCTAGCAGACTACAGCGGGCGCCTGGCAGCAGAGATAGATGACCGTCGGCAGCTCACACAGTTGCTCACTCTCTTTCTGCAGAGTCAGCGCGACGGCCTGACAAAGAACGAGCAGAAACTAGAAGTGCGTATACTTTCCTCATTCCCTTTTATCTCTTTTCAATTACCTTTGGGATGGATTTTTTTCCATCCATGTGGTCTCTGAGAGAAAAGTACAGAGGTGGTCGTTTAACTTAGTCACATTTAATTATCGATTTGAACTGAATGTTAATGATTATTAATGCTGAATAATTTTCCAGTGTTTGTCCACAGCTCTCAGCAGGTGTCAATTCTGGCTTCATTTCAGATCAAATAAAGATGAAACTAAATATACATTGTGTTGTGTGTTGTTATTTTTTTTTTGTATTTGATTTTAATAGATTTTTATTTTACCCTAATTTCTATTAAATTGCTGTATAACTTAACACTTTATAGTTTAGTTTATTCATACTGGAACCAAGTGTTTTAAGGGCCCAACAGTTGCTGCATGGTCATTTCAAACCCAAACTATTGTTACGTATAAATACTTGTTTTTTTATTTATTTTTTAATACACAACTTATACAAATGATATTATTTTTGAACATTTGCCATAGATGCAAACGTTGTAACTAGTTTCTGCCCTTTAAAATGAGTTAAGCTATTAAAAAACTTAATATGCATTCACCAATACATTACTGTATAAAAAAAACATGAATTTGTATAATATCCACTGTTTTGCCATAAGAGCCTGGCCAAATCTTTTACTAAATTATTCTACAAAAGTTCTTTTGATATTTAGTTGTATGTAAAAATAGTTCCGACATGTGCTTCTTGGTGGCATTTCCATTACTTGAAATTAACTCTATTTATTTATTTATATATTTATTGTTACACCACAAAACTACAAAACATCTTGCAAGCTAAAATGAAACCATTTGCTTACGGTAAAGGAATGATATTACTTTTATGTAACGTGTGTGGATTTACGAAGTGTAATAACTGACAAGTAGATTCACAAGAATCACATTGTATTTAGAAAGCTGGGTTATGTAAGTAGTTCCTTAAAATGCTTAGACGAGTCAAGATTTATAGATGTACAGGTGTATCTTAAAAGTAAAAAGTTCACCGGCATCAGTCCACAACTGCTCCAACGTGTTTAAAAAAGAATAAATAAATTCTACATTAATGTCTAATAAAACAATACAATGTGGTGAAAGTGTCAATTCATAGTTAAACATACATTTCATAAAGGCACAATAAACTAATGTAAAAGCTATGTTAACGTTATAAAAGTAAAAGACATGACTACAAGAGTTAGTGTTCATTCTGATGTTTAGTTTACTTTGCTTTTACTCTGTTCCAAATGAAACCATGTGATTAGAAAGAAATACAGCAAAATCAAAGTGTAGTTTACTGATAGTTTTAGGGAAATAAAAGTATCCTTGTGCAATTAAGGAAAGTTCAATGCAACATCTTTCGCAATTTCAGATCAGAACAGCTTTAATCCCTAGTACAGATGTTTGTACTGCGGAGTTGCGTTTTAATTGTAAAACCTGATTTTTTATCAGTAAACCTACTTCTGAAATGACTATTTTTTACGTATCTTGCCGTTGGCATCGTTGCCGTAAATTATAAATCGGCGCCAGCTTGTAATAAATCACTTCTAGTGTTATTAGTACACATACCCTGCAGTCTATAACGACCTTCTTTGTTGTGTGTATTTTAGGAGTACAAGTGTAAGTTGGCAAGAGTGACACAGGTGCGGAAGGAGCTTCGGTCTCGTCTGAACAGCCTGCCAGACATTTCCCGTCTCCCTAATGTAACAGAGGGCCACGTACGCCTACCCTCTTCTGGTCTCTACAACTCCTCTAACTAGTCTGGGTTATTGTATCTGTCTGGCTACAACTCAAGCTCGTTGTTGTACTTTAGGCTTGTTCCCAATACCTGTGTTTGCCCCACTCTCATTATAAAGTTATTAAGTGGATGTGTTTTATTATGTGTACTTAATTGCCATTGAACGTTTGGTTAGCGCCATTGTCCGGACAACATGGATTTTGTAAATCTTACGAGCTGTGTTTTAAAACCGGTCATCTTATCTAAAAATAGCAGTTTTATGAGAAGGAATGTCAGGTTGAGTGGATAAGCTAAAGTATTGTCATTAAGTCTATTCAAACTTAAGAAATGTGATAAATACTATTGATCATTTCAAAGTCTTTGCACAACAAAAACCACTCCACTGTGTTGAGTGAACATTAGTTTTGCTGTGTTGTGATCGTACTTTTGTTTTTCAAGAGCATTTCAGTGTGTTTTTAATTTTTGCTGAAAAAAAAAAAAAACTGGCTAAATCTGTATATCTGCTTACTACATGGTTTCTTTCTTGTTCTTTGAAGAGCTTATTTTTAGGATCTGTTGTAATATTTTTGTATTGGTGAATTTTAGTAATTAGAAATAGAGAAGGTATTCATAACTGTCTCTTTTACTTGAAATTTTAAAATATTGATTGTCAATATTTTAAAAAGAGTTCCATCAGAAGCGTTAGTTGAGGGGTAATCCTAAAATGCTGCAAGTAGAAAATTGCATTTTCTGTATTAATGCTTAGTTAAACAAGCATTTATAGGACCAATGATAAACACAGCAAATGTTTCTTTTAACCATTTGCTTTATTTCGCCATTGTTATTTGTCTACAATGTTCATTGGTAATGTTTCTGGAAATAAATAATCATGAATACGGTACACAATGTTAATTGTTTTATAAGTTATCATCATTAGGTTTCTGTGATAACTCTATTTCCAAAGATGTTTGAGTGAATACAGCTCTGCAGTGTTTTTGGAGCTTAGAGATACAAGCATAATTTAGTGTATTAGTTCACTGTATTATTACTCAAACGTAAGCTTATCATTTCCTTGAAGGGACTTACATATGACTTCAATTTATAATTTATTTGTCAATGTGTTTCTTAACATCAACCCTTTGTACAATGTTTAGATATGTGAGCCAAATAAAAAGAAAATGCGAATGACTTTTTAAGGTAATTCATAGCCTGGAGGGGATTGTCAATGTATCTTGGCAAATTATTTTAAATACAGCAAGGTGCTTAGATCACTGCCAAAAATACAATTGATGGGAATCCCTAACACTGCTGTAGATATGAATTATGCTGATAAATGGGCTGCATGGTGGTTAAGTGGGTAGCACAGCAATAAGGTCCTGGGTTCGATCCCCAGGTGGGGTTTTCAGTGTCCTTTGTGGAATTTTGCAAGTCCTCGCCGTGTCTGTTTCTTTCGAGAAGTCTGGTTTCCTCCCACATTCTAGAACCACTAAGATGCACAAACCAGTGCATTGTAATGCCAGTCCCGAGCCAGATCGTGATGAGATAACAGGAGCAGCCAAGCCAAAAAATAAAAAATAAATAAAACACACAAAGTAAACACTGAATGTCATAATTTTAAAACACCAAAAAAGTAAACATTTCAGACAAAAAAGGTTACTCTTTTGGTGCCATTGTGTCTATCAAATAAAGAAGAACTCTCAATTATTACTGTGACACCATACTTAGAGTCACATGGTTTATCAGCACAAGGCAGTCTGGTGCACTTGAGGGAAGTTTTCACAACAGGAGGTGCTGAAACATTTTTTTCAACATGAAGAGCAGTTTACATTAAATGCTTTTGTTTAATCTTTTCAGCTTTAGAATGAGTATATTTGTAATAGTTACATCAGTAATAACTTCTGGATGAGATCTGCAAGGTCTTTGTACTTTTTTCTGGTTAAACAAAAACCTTCACTAAACTGATGAATCGAATAATGTACTGTGTGAGGAACCCAAATTGTGTGAACTTTGTTTATAGACCAAACAGTCCAGTTAAGACATTGTTACACAACGTTTCCTTCATTGCTATTAGAGGATGAATCATGATTTTTTTCAGACAAGATGCCGCCCAAGATGTATAACGGACATGTAGTCAGAGTCTATCTTGATGTGCAGGTTCCTGGTAGTAGGGCTCAACTGAAGTGGCCATTAGGTTTTCCTGTATTAGCTCTTTTGGATTTTTATAATATGGCAGGTGTATATAAGATGGTCTAGCACTGTCGCCTCACTGCAAGAATGTCCTGGGTTCGACCACCAGGTGGGGAAGTCCGGGTCATTTCTCTGTGGAGTTTGCGTTTCTCCCTGTGTCTCTGGGGGGTTTGCTCCAGGTGCTCCGATTTTCTTCTACAGTCCAAAAACATGCAAGTGAGGTAAATTGTAGATACAAACTGTCCATGACAATTTGTATCTCAGCTTGTGCACTGATTAATCTTTTGTAATGAATAACTGTTGACTGTCATGAATCCAGTGCATTGTGTTATTAGTAACAAAAAAACAATTGATATTTAGGCTAATAAGAAAACAACAAATATGGGCATGATTTATACAAAATTGCTAAACTATTTTCCACCTCACAGTTATGCATTCACTTGATCAATGTGCATAAGTTTGTGTTAACTCTGAAGCCTGTTCTTAGACACACTAACAAGGACTATTGCAGGACACACACTCTGCTCAGCAGAATGTTGAACTTGTCAGCAAGCTATAAAACAGTTGTACACTATGTTTTACAAGTTATGGGGATGTAGTTTGGCCTAGGTGTTGTGCTACTGTTTGTAGACATTTGTTTTGGGACATCTCCCATTAAATTCTATATATAAGTACTAGACTGTGCAGGTATAATCGCACTAGCACACTTATACTACAGATGAGAACATTTTCCCCCTCCCCACTCAGGAATAAAACTGCTTTTAATGTAATCAAACAAACAAAAACTAATACATGTATTATGTATAAATATTTGTAATACATGTAATACAATACTTGCACTTATTCTGTGATTAGAGGTGTTACACGTTTATTTGTTTATTATAACCCTAAAGAGCCCACTGTGACATATTAGTGACAAACGAATTTAGAAACGTGTTCCATGTGTTCTATATGCCTCCTATTTTCAAATCAGCGTCTGGGTCAAGTATGTGTTATATGTAAAAACAAATGCAATTAATAAATAAATAAAACAGAGCAAAAAACATTGTTCTAGTAGTTATAGTAAAATGTTAAAGTCTTACATTGCTTCTTCCTGTGTTTTATAGATTTTATAAAGGACAGTAGTACACGAGTTTTTAAAAGCTCACGAAATTCTTCAGAATATTAAAGTTGATAGTAAAGCAGTAAAGATTGTCGGAATGTAATTTGTAGGTAATGTCCGAACCCAACACACTCCCAGTTTGAACACTGTGGAGGTTGTGTGTTTGCTCTTTGGTGCTTGATGGGTTCTGGGTTTTTTGGGTGGATTGCCTGCAGCTTTTCCACCCCTCAGTGGTGCTGAGAGCAGCTCGAGTGTTTTTTTGCACACGGATCAAAGTCACACGGTTTCAGACTGAGAGAGCTGCTTATAACAAAGAGAAAACTGATTTGGAGTCACATTACCGAGGATGCAGCACCGGCAACGTTTACATTTCAATTCTTTCTGAACTGCAGACGAAGCTGAGTTTCTTAGGACTTTTTATATTTAATTAAAAAAAATTTTTTTAAATAATTGATCAGGTAGTTGATTTTGACATTTGACATATATTACAAAATACTTCTGTTTGGGATTCGGAAATTATAATCATAATGTTCAAGAAAGACCCGGAGAAGGAACTGGTGCTCCAGAACAAAGATGCTAAAATGTACACCATATTACGAGAAAGGTAAGGCAGCATCGCTTTCATCGTTTAACTTCGCCTTTTAATATAGTTATATTTAGATTATTAGTAGTTCATACAAATAGGAGCAGTTTGGGATGGGGGTAGGGTGATCTATTCACACGGGTGGCTATAGTTTTGGCGGTGCGCAAACTTTGCACAGAGCCCCATCATTAGGGCGAGCGCGCGAGTGCACGCGCACGCACGCACACACACACGCACACACACACACACACTCGTGTTCTTTAAATTTTTTATTGATATATATGTGAGGTTTCATTAAAAATCTAAAAAAAATGGAAATGGAACAATCACCATACAAGGTCCGTTGCAGTGCACATCTGCAGACAGCTGTTATTACAGCTTGCATAGTGGTCGGAACTTGTCATAAATTAGATGGTTGGTCAGTTTTCGTGAAAACAAACAATTCTTTATTTTAAAGTCATTTTTAAAATTTAAGTACCAGAATATTGTATCAAGTTTATGCCTTGCCCTTTTTTTCATTTGCAAAATATACATATTCAAGTATTCTTTATTTCTCTAACAGTGTATTTACTGCCTTAAAATAATAATTAAAAATTAATACAACTAGAATATATTTTTTAAATATAATGTGGTGTAAATAATAAAAGACTAAACATTAGATTGTTCTCTGTTAATTTAACTTTAATAAATAAAATAAAATATTAAAAACCAGACAATAACCACAATAAGATCCATTGATTAAGTTACCTTAAGGTGTTTTACAAGATAATAACAATATTATAAAATGTACTGTGATATGCATATGAACTCTAGTGCTGTGGTTTATCAGTGTGCATTGCTTATGACTTATGATTCCTTATTGACCAGTTGACATTGTTGTATTTCTCTGTTTCCAGTATGCCCAGTGGTGAGACAGTGCAAAATGACAGGAAGCACTGTCATGACAGCAGTAGTGCGTTTGCTGACCGAGAGCAAGAGAAAAAACTCGCCAGAAGACGCCTGTACATTGTCAGTGCAGTTTGTCTGGTTTTCATGGTGGGAGAAATCTTAGGTGTGCAAGCTGTTTTATTTTTTGTTTGATCACACAGTTGTGTTGCAACTGAAATAAAAATATCACATCCCATGAATGGTGTGGAGATTACCTACTGTATTTTATGTGGTTGTATGAACAGGTGGCTATTTTGCTGGAAGTCTAGCAGTGATGACAGATGCTGCTCACCTGCTTGTGGACTTTGCCAGTTTCATAATTAGTCTGTGCTCTCTTTGGCTATCATCCAGACCGGCTACACACAGGCTTAATTATGGTTGGCATCGTGCAGGTGAGTCTTTGTCATTCTCATCATCATCTTCAAGATGGATTTTTTACTAATTGTTGTTGAATCTTTATTATATTTTAGAGATCCTGGGTGCTCTGCTGTCGGTCTTCACTATCTGGTTGGTGACTGGTGTGTTGGTGTATCTGGCAGTGGAACGTCTTATCACAGAAGATTATGAGATTGACGGCACCATCATGCTCATAACTTCGGGCTGTGCTGTGCTGGCCAACATCATGTAAGTGAAAAAAGTGTTTTAACAATGAGTGTAATTAGAAATCTATTTTTAATCGTGGTAAATTCAACATTTTCTTTATTTTTATGTGTAGAATGGCACTCACCTTATTCCAGACAGGGCACGGACACAGCCATGGTGGTCTTAGCTCTCATGGACATGGACATAGCCATGAAAATCATGAAAATAAGAACGGTCATAGCCATGACCCCGAAGGACATGGATCTGGGAAAAAGATGCAGGAAAATGCCAGTGTGAGGGCTGCCTTTGTGCATGTGATTGGAGACCTTCTGCAGAGTGTCAGTGTGCTTGTTAGTGCCCTCATCATCTTCTTTAGGGTAAGACATGATCAAAACACTTTGGTTTTTAAAGCGGCGGAGTATTAAAGGTTACTAATGAACTGACCTTGATTTTTGTGTAGCCTGAGTACAAGATTGCAGACCCCATCTGCACCTTCCTGTTCTCTATCTTCGTCTTGTGTACCACCTTCACCATCTTGAGAGACATTTTGGTGGTACTGATGGAAGGTATTACAACCACCCTTTCTAACACAATCCTTAATATTTTTTGAGCCATTTATTTATACAGTATTTGTACATTTATTAGTTTATTTGTCTGTTAAACAAACACTTTCTTCCTAAACTTACACACTCTACGTAGTGAGTACACCCAGAAAGCACACAATTTAAATGTACCACATTACAAACACATTCTCCCTAAACTAACACACTGTATATAGTGAGTACACCCAGAAAGCACACTGTTTAAATGTACCTTTAAAGTATCTCAATCATTTATCTATTAAAACAAATTTTACACACCCTTGAATAAATATATACAGTATGTATAAATGAAGAGGGAAGTTTGTATTTGGTATTTTTTCCTATTTTCGTTGTCAAGTATTAACAGTACTATCACTAATGTCTAGTATCTTGCATCTGTCATTCAATCTTTACAGAAAAACACTTTAAAATCTTCATTAAATTTGACACTACTACATATCTCAAGTCTTTAAAATCTCTCTCTCTCTCTCTCTCTCTCTCTCTCTCTGTGTCCTGCAGGGACACCGGCAGGTGTAAACTATAAGGAGGTGAGGGATCTGCTGCTCTCCATCAAAGGAGTAAAAACTGTCCACAATCTTCACATTTGGGCCCTAACTGTCAACCAGGCTGTTCTTTCTGCCCACGTTGCCATAGGTAAGGATGAGCTTTCTGTGATTGTGTTAAAAAACCTTCTCATTACAGTCTTAAACTTATGAATATGGCCATACATTATATGTACGCCTACTTTAAACCCATCTCCAAAGTGACTGTTGTTGTAGCTGAAGATCACATTATTCTTATATAATCTCCTTTATCCGTCACTATAATATAATATTTGTTTTTTAATTGGGATGTTAAACTTGCTCATGGTTAGACGTTCAAATATTTGACCCTGTATTGTACAGTGGATCTGAGTACGACACAGCAGAAACAACCACTGAAATACAGCAATATTCTAGAAAAATAATATTCTGGTATGGTGGAAAGGAATAAAGAATAATTAAAAACAATAAATGTATGGAAACGATTTTTGTAAAAGTCACATCAAATGACATAATGTAATGTTTAAGCTGAAAACCCAAAGGGCACCCACTGATCAGATTTTATTTGGGTGGTGGACCATTCAGGGCACAGCAATGACACTAAAACTTTGACTACTAGAAAGACTGTAAATGATAGTGCATTGTTGTTTGGATTTTAAAACAACACAGTATCAGTACTCTGATGTGAACAGTGCAAAATGCATAAAGCCAACAGTGTACATAAAACTGTGCATCTACAACTAGTGTTAATAGACTGTGTTTCTAATAAAGAGGTCAGTTAGTTTAAACTCTTCGTAAAAATTCCCCCAAACAGTATACAGTACAATGTTAGTACTATGGTAGGGTCAATGTAGAACTGACAGGACTTTCGATGAAGTTATGAGGAGAGTCTCTAGAAAAACAAAGTTTATCTGTATAGCATTTGTATTAGTGAATACACATTTCTAACTGGTGCACCTGCTCAATGAGAGTAATTCATTGTGTAGAATTAATGTAATTACTTGGAAAGTTCTAACCAGGATGGAGCAGAAAGTAAACATGATTAAATGAGTTGTTTATTGCTGGTTTAATAATCTTAGTAACCAAAGTATATGTTTACCTCTTTAGGTGATGATGTAGAGCCACAGATTGTGCTTAGAGAAATCACACAGTCCTGCTTCGCCACCTTCAGCTTTCACTCTGTCACCATCCAGCTGGAGCAGCAATCAGACCAGAGACCAGACTGCAGCCTTTGCCAGGATCCCAAAATTTAAACCCACTAAAATGCTCTGAAGACATTAATGTCTATGAGTCCAGTGAAAAATGAAATATATAACATGTCTATTAGTCAGACTCAAAGTTCATTGAGCTTTTTACATTTGGGCAGTAAAATTGCTTGTTATCAGTGGGCCAGTGTGAAAATAAAATGTGAATAATAATTATATAGAGTGGCAATTTTTCTGAATTTAAAGATAAAAAAACACTGAAGGTCTACTGTATTTTCCGATTTCCTGTATGCTATTTCATAGGTATTTAGTTGGTATGGTATTTAACACTTCTCCCTCTGATGTAAGAACAGAGAATAAATGTATGTGATGTATTTATTTTCATTATTTAATTGTTATGTTATGCATTATAATTGTTGCATTTTATTGTTTACCATGTAAGTATTAAAGCTCAAATGTCTATGATTTCCAAACTCAATAGCCACATGTTGCTTTGTTATCTTGCACATCACAGTGTAAATGGTCTGATATTCTTCATATATAAAAAATTCACACATAAAGCTGTGTTTTTGGTTATTTCTGTCACTTCAGAGTCAATTCGATTATTTGGTTTCTTCACCCCTGCAAACTGTATTTTAGGATCACATATACTTTATTGTAGTAACATTAACTATGAATTCTAACTTCGATCAGTAGGTGTGAAACTGTTCATTTTGTTGTATTCTACTAAGGTCAGTAACATTTAGGCATTCATATCACTTATGACATTTGCTAGTGTAAAATATTTCAAAGTTATTTTGTATTTTTACAAATGTATGTACAAATTTAGCCACTTTTTAGTGGTGAAGGTGTGGTAAAATGTGCCGGTCCATAGTTTATTCCCATTGTGTGTCGATTCAGGATATTCAACTCTGACTAACGATAACAATTGTTCTTAAACCAGAATAATCTTACCTATTTGTAACAACAGATGATCAGTGTTAAAATGCCATCATTTAAACTTGTAACCTGCAACTGTGGCTAGTTAAATTGTCATGCTTCCCATTCAAACAGCAGGTCTAAACATGATCTTTTCGACCCCGGCATCTAAATAAGTTAATTGTCAGTTTTAACAACGATGAGATCAGATTGATCTTAATCTTATATCTTTTTGAAAGATCTTCAACTCTGTGACACACATAAATGTAAATTCCCTTGTCACCACCCTTGTTTTAACTTCAGTAATCATTCAGCTTCTTTTCAGTTCCTAAATGTTTTTCAGAAATGATATATCTTAGTAGATTTTAGTGATCTAACCTAATCCTTTTAGTGTCCACAGAATGAGATAGATCAAACATTGCATTGTTAAAAGGAACATTTCAGTTGATGGAATTTGGGTGGAAAATCAATAATAGCCTATTGTGCACAGAATGATTAAAATCTCCATTTATCAAGATTTTGCAGGTGTAGAATGAACAATAAACAATTGCTTTGAACAGTGTATTGCAGAAGTTGCTTTGAAGTTACAATGATCTAGAATGGCCTTGTGTACGAGCAATACTTGATCATTATTCTGTCTTTAGAACATGCTTTTATGTCCAGTTATGATGCCTAGGGTGCTCATTGTCGGTACTCTTATAGATGGACAGAAGTTAGAATGAGCCGTTTGACTGCTCTGTGACTATGCTGCCCTAAACAGAGAAATGTTTGATGCACGGTATTATAACATTTTCAACTCATAACCTGTTTTATAAGTATCCACAACTTGCAAAAGCTACAGTCTTTATGATTGTATCAGGTGACACATCCTTCATGTCCATTAGCAACAAGAAATCTTGGTTGCCCAACAACCTCTTGGAGATTTGTGTATTGTCTATATGTCTGTGTCTTCTCAAAATTGCTTCTAGTAAGTACTACACTCCCTGTTATTTTGGATCAACTTCAGCTTTAGTCATCACCAGAACAATTAATCTTCAACTCATTTTTGTTCTGGTGGATTCTACATGACCGTATTCTACAAACTCTGCCAACAGGTTATGGGCCAAGGATACCCAGCTAAATCAGGTTCGTAAGTGCTAGAGCTATGGGCGAGGAGCAGGGGTCGGCCCTGGCATTTCAGACCAGGCCGACACACCACATTCAATAATGTACACCTTTTTGGTCTTTTAAATGTGTATTTCAGCAATTATTGGAAAGAGGCACAAAGCTGCATTGGCACAACATAGGCAATAGACAAAATGATATAATTTTAAAAAGTGATTTTCTTTCATTTCTGAACATTGTCCCTAACCACCTACATAAAATCTGTCTGACATACTTTTCCAGGGCCACAAAGTAGCTTAGCCATGACCTAACCTACTATTCCCTCCACAAACAATAACAGTAAAATAATGAAATTAAAAAATATATAAATACATAATTACATAAAAATGATCACTGCTGACTTACTCTTATTGTTGGTGAACGGTGATTTTAAAAAGTGTTCTCAAATTTAAGACTATTTGATAGAAGACATAAAAGTACCAGTAGGTGTACACAATGTTATATAAATATCCTTTAGTACTAAGGACATTATAAGCTTATTCCACCCGCATTTACAAAACAAACTAACTTGGCGAATGTTATTTTATTGACATTTTATCATTTTCTCATTTACTAAGGGGTTGCTTTAGCCTACTCATTACATAACCTAAGTGTTCTGAAAGCAGTCCAGCTTATCTTCTGTGGAGATCGTCAAGAGCACCTAATTCCTTGGTGTTCACCTGGCAGAGCATCTCAGCTGGACCCTCAACACCAGCGCCATTGCCAAGAAAGCTCAGCAGCAGAGGCACTGTGGTCATAACCTCAATCAAAAGATTCTACAGGATTTTAAAAAACTAGAGAGAAAAAAGGAAGAGGCATTGGTTGAAGATGTCCTTGCTCCAAAGGCAGTGGGTTTTTTACTCTTTAGGTAAAAATGGCCCCAGTGTTCAAAGAGAGTACTTATAGTTATGCACTTAAATGGTTAAATTACGTTTCAATTGACTTAGTTTCTATTTTTAAGTTCATTGTTGCTTACTCCACACAACACATTTCATTTAGAAATTAATTTAGTGTACTTTATAAGAGGATGTGCTTATTATTAATAACGCATTTCAAGCTTTAAGTTTGACTAATTGCTTTCTTTTACTTAAAACATTAGCACAAAAGTAAACACCACTGTGGCGAAGCAAAATGCTTTACTGTGGCGGACTCTCGTGGTCAAACTGAGTAGTGCAATGTCTCCTATGTGTAAAGCTTATTTCATAAATAAAGTAAATAAATAAAGTTAACGTAACGTAGATTCTCGTCTTAAATGTAAATTACAGAATTATCTATCTATCTATCTATCTATCTATCTATCTATCTATCTATCTATGTGTGTGTGTGTGTGTGTGTGAGAGAGAGTGTGTGTGAGTGTGTGTGTGTGAGAGTTTGTGTGTGAGTGTGTGTGTGAGAGAGTGTGTGTTTGTGAGAGAGTGTGTGTGTGAGTGTGTGAGAGTTTGTGTGTGAGTGTGTGTGTGAGAGAGTGTGTGTTTGTGAGAGAGTGTGTGTGTGAGTGTGTGAG
>JAYDZG010000015.1:14371753-14382300 GCA_034509265.1 Microcambeva bendego | reverse complement strand
GGCAAACTCCAAGTGGGCTGTCTTTTGCCTTTTACTGAGGAGTGGCTTTAGTCTGGCCAATCTTTTTTCACTTTGTCATTAAGGGGTATTGTGTGTAGAATAATAAAATGAATGTAATTAATTTTGGAATAAGGTTGTAACAAATAATGTGGAAAAACCTTCGTTCTGTGAATACTTTCCAGACACTGTATGCCAAATCAATAAAGCAGATCACGATCTGTTATGGCGACCCCTAAAAGATTCAAAAACAATATGTGCACTGTTTAATTAGAACCTTTATGTTTGCAAGATTGTATAATACATAAAGCTCTGTTAGATAACCAGTCTTGTTTTAATGAAGAATGTAATTTGTGCTAATGTTATAGACTTATGCACACAGTCAGTGACTGAGCATTATTTTTATGCATTGCCATCTGCCTGATGCAGTCGGTCTGTTAATGCATTCTTCACATTCACATTCATGGCACTCAATCTTTGCCTCCTAATGACTTTGGTAAAGTCTGCATCTCTGTTCATTTGACAACTAGGTATATTCAGATTCAGAATTTGAAACACCATACCTTTTGGGGGGACCACTGACTGGACATAAGGGCCAATTGAAATGATAATAAAGTGCAATAGTGTAATCTAATGTGATGCTTTTAAGTGTCATGGTGTTCATTAGGGGAGGGTATGCAAAGATTGTATACATCTTTATATTTTAGTATATTCTGTACTGTATCATCATGTTCACTCATTTAGCTGAAATGCAGATGCTGTGAACTTTAAAACCATTCAGACCCCTTAAAATTTTACACTCTTGCCATACTCATGAACATCCAAGAGGAAAGATCTGAGATGGCACCTTTTATTCTGATGGAGCTTTAGAGGATTTTTCATGAAAGAAGGTTGAATTGTGTTTCATCACTATGGGTGACATAAATTGAAGATTGATAGGTGAAAAATGGAAAGTATATCTATTTATCTATTATGGATCTTAATACCTTCAGAATCCACTGTATAAATATAATGCAGTTTTATGTCATAGTGGATATAGAAGAAGCTAATGGAATATACTGGAAATAGTGCTTAAAGCTCAGGCGGCTAGGTGTCTAGCCTTGTCTTCAGTGCTGAACTCCTGAAACTTATTCAGAATCAGCAACATCTACATTACTGTATACTCTATTACAGTTTCTCTTTTAGATTCTTAAATCACCGTGGTAGGACTAGCCTACCAAAAATATATCTATATTTAGCTTATTTAAATAGACACAATAGATCAGGATTAACTTTGTCATTTTCCTATACATTAAGGTGTATACAAAAAATAATTTCTGTGCATTTGGTTCATGCTAAAAACTATTTTTCAGTTTTTGCAGATGTTTTGCAGAACTTTTTGTCCTTAAAGCAGAATGACTTATTTCATAAAAAAAAAATAAGAAAACGAGCAAAGTCTTGATGTCTCGAAATTCAATAGCCTGACCTTACAGCTGACATATTAGAATGAACTAGAATTTTAATAAGCCAACATGTGATCAAAAGCCCTGTCTCAGACACATTATCAGGGATGGCTTCTCTAGAGCTGTGAAGGAGAGAGAAGCAGATGAAGGGAGAAGGAAAATTAGGCAGCGTGTTCTCGCTTATGTGACAAAGTAGTCCAAACGGAATATAATTAAAAAAATTATCTGTCCTTGATAAGAACAAGCTAATGATGGTTCCGTGGCTTCACTGTGCTTGGGCTGATGTGATTAATTTTGGCATTCAAAGGGTCTTTTAAGTGTGCACTGACTTAAGAATTAATACATAAGAAATTATTGGGCCAAGGCGATCTTTAAAATCAAACAAAAATGCATTGTAATAACATTCCTAATTTAAAAAAAAAAAAGGTTTCAATAGCTAAGCTACACCAACAGGTGTACCACAGGATAAGGAAGTGACAAATCCTTGAAAAAAATAAAAAGTCAGTTACTGTGTAGCCCAAGAGAAATTTACAATTCTCACTACTGCTGATGTACTGCAGGGTTTAAATTCTGACATTTCAACAGTTCAACTTCTACATTCAGACATAATTGGCTGTCTTTATCTTTTAAGGTAAATTAAAATATTTTGGTGGAAGTTATATTTTTCAGTTATTGTTGTATTTGAATGCGGTCACATCAATATTTTCCAACCAAGGTTAGTTAGTAGACCCAAGAACCAAGCAGGAAAAAGGGCAATTGTGCTGTTGCAGTTTGTGCTTCTACCATGTCATGGAAAAGTTAGCCCTTGCTCTAATACTTAAATTTAATGTTTTGTTTATTACTTTTTTCTTCACTGTTCAGGAGCACTTTGTGGAGTACGTGAAAGTGTTGTTTAAATATATGTTTACTTACTGTGTCTGATGGGAAGGGACCGCTGAGAACCAAACATGAGCTGGCATCCTGTGCGGGGTTTGTTGTGTTTAGTAATTCTGTGGCGGCATCAACCCTGGCCCAAAGAAACTTAGAAACATCATCTTCGAGATGCACGCACACACACAGCGCATGAAGATAGCAAAGACAGGTGAAAAATTGCATGAGAAAACAAGGAAAGAGGAACATCTTGGTGAAAAGTAGTAAATTTAGCTTCTCTTTCATGCTACATGGTTGAGAAAGCAATCCACTTAATGCCTTGAATTAATTTCCTGCAAAATGAAAGTAGTTCTTTCTTTGCTATGATACATTTTAATCTTAATCAATTTTTATTAAGTACGTTATCTTATTATTTATCCAGAACACATATAGGATGACAATGTACTACAAATAACATTTAAATTTATTTCATGTGTTTATCTAAAGCTTATAAGGCTAAGAATATTATTTAGCATATATATGGTGAAGGTTTGGTTTTCTCTACTTGCACATGATGGTGTGCTTGATCCCCTTTTATAGTTATGCCTACAAAACAATTCATCCTTCAAAAATAAAAATCAAGTGTTTCTTTTGGAGCCATACCTATGTACCAATTACCCAAATTAGGGTAAAACAATTCTGGCAATTTTTTTTTCTTCCAAATTTTAACCATTGAACCATATAAAAAGGCCACAGGTAACATATCTTGCTTTGCACAACAGTAGAAACCAATACTAGACAAAGAGAAACCTTTACCAATGAGGGCTGCACCACTTTGTTCTTGGTCTAAGTCGCAATAATCATCTGGTTTTGAAAAGAGAAAAGGCAACTAGACCTACTCATACTAAGATTCTCTGTTTATCAGGTGTATGCTTAAACTAGAGTATGGTAATGTCTACTACGGAAGCACTTCTGTAAGTCACACTGGATAAGTGTCTGCTAAATGCTAAAAATGTAAATGTACTCACTGAACTGAATCGTGTTTGCCACTGTATATACCAGAACTTATTATGGTAACATTTAATTTCATCCTGACACATGCACATCATGTTGAAGAAATGATCGACCTTGCTGGAAGGAGGCCGTTTACACCAGCGGTCACTGTAAACACAATAAGAGCAGCAACAGCATACATTTATGACAGCACATTTTTCTGCCATACTGTTTAGCAACATCTGTTTTGTGTTGCTCCTGAACTCAGCACTGGACCATCTCCTGACAAGACATTTAGAATGCATGAAGCAGCTACACAGCATACGTTCAGCATAATTCACTGTGTAAAACAACTGTGATAAGAATGTGCAAGTTTGCAATACTATGCTTTCACTGATACTTTTCCCTGAGCCTATTACATTCCGTCATTCACAATGTTTGGTTTCAGTAGATGCCCTAAAATTCATTGACATTAAATAAGCTAAGCTGGCTTCAAACTTGCCAAATCACGGCACCAGGAAAACATCATCATAGGTCATTGCAGTCAGAAAGGTGTTCATAATAATGCTATTTCTTGTCCCATCAACAGCTTCCTTGACACAATGCATGATACACTTCTGCCCCATCACCACTGAGATGGACAGGAGCAATATAGGTTTATTGTTTTCAAGGTCAATGTAAGATTCTTCTGGCTGCTCAAGTACATAATGGCTTCACTGAACACACGTTTTTGACAGCACTAATTGCTGGTAGCTAAAGCTACAGCTACAAAACTTTTTGGTTACTCAAAATCTGAGGGAAAAAAAGAGAAAGTTTACAAAACTAAAATAAAATGTAAAAGTTTAGAAAGATTTAAAAGAAATGTAAATAACTAAACAAATGTTTGCAGACACACGACTAAGTCAGCGATCCATGTAATTATTTCCATTATTCCTACATACTAATCTGGACTCAAACTGCATTTTCTAAACTTTAAAATAAAAATTCTTGCAGATAACATGAAGCAAAAATAAAGGAATGTGTGATTCTGTTTTAATAAATAAATAAAAAAAATCACAAGCATCCCCATACTATCAAATATGATCTTTATTCATTTTCTTATAAATCAATTATACAAAATTGGCATTATTCTATTTTATTTATTACTTCTATAAAAGTGTTTTGTTAATTACAAGAGAAAAGGTTGGACGATAAGGACAGGAGGGAGCAAAATTGTCTGAGAAACAACAAACAAACCTAAACCGCTCATGCAGGTTGGGTCTAGACACAAAAGCTGAAATGAACAATGTAGTAGGATGTATGCAGAGCTTTTTCCATTTATGTGAATGTTACCTTTATCTACCACTCATGGCCTTTATCTACGGCTTTAACTTTTCTTATCGTAATAGAAAGATGAGAGCAATTCAAAGCCAAATTTAATCAAAGGCACGGCAAGCAAAGGTCACTGCTCATGTCCAAGTATATGCTCTTTTTGTCTCTTATTGCTAAGCACTGATGACGTTTCTGTCCCACTGATGTAAAAATACTTATAACGACTGTAATAGCTGAATAACAAACAAACATACAAAATGTGCATCGGAAAAACCTGATAAATAACCCAAAATGAAACGTTAAACTAGAGAAGTTGGTGTAAAACCATTTCCTTTATGTATAAGGAGTACAAGTCTTTGGTGACGGATCGTGCTGGGGCAGCAGCCTTTGCTTTTGAGAGGTGCCAGTGAATCATGAATCCTTTTAGACAAATTGGTAACACTGGTCAGCAAGCGCATCATATCAGACGGGTTTAGCGTTCGAACCGAATCAGTATAATAACACAAGGGCATGTAAGGACAAGCTGAGAACATTAGGCTTGAATAGTCTGTCATGATTATTCAATCACAATCTTTCAAACAACTATGATTGTCACACTGCAAGACGATCCTGTAATATAAATGTCTGTAGTTGGTCATGCAACTATGACTTCAATCAAATTAATATACCTATGAATTTTTATTATAGTGACAGGCCTCGTCATGCCCATTTACAATGCTGAAATTTAAAAAGGGGCGCTGTATACAAAATAGGTATCTGACGCTGTACAAATATTCAGCCGAGTGAGATCTAATACTTTACATATTTGCAAGAAAATAAATACGATACATTATGTACAGCACTTTTATTAACGTCGGTCATCGATCTCTTTAAAACTGTGCAAGGGTAGAAATTATAATCTAAATGATTAAACCCAAAATAAACTTTGTAAATCAAGACATGATTATTAAACTTTAAAAGACACAGTAACTGATAGTTGATCAGTTGTGGCACATTGATTCATGGTAGCTGAATACCCATTGTTAACGTTAACCATTTTAACATTTAGGGACGGGCAAAGAAACAGTAAAACATTCCGCAAAGGAATTTCTGCTTTGCACCATGACTGATTATAACTGCAGAGCAAAGTAGCTAAACCTAAATCACGTACCAAGATTGCCACGCCAGGCACAAATATAGCACACATGCAAATGATTCAGTAATGCATTTAGATATTCTATATTATATTTAGATAGCCTGATGTATACTTCTTCTACACTGTCTGCCAAGGTGCTTCAGACGTCTCTTTCTTTTGATAATACCAGTCCAAATTTGATATGACATGTAAATAGGTGTTCGATAGGAATCACGACACTCCAAAGGATTCAAGAGGCACAAAAAACTGTATTGAAGTGAAAAAAGTCTACTTCATTTAAGCAGGTGATACACCTGACTGTTAAATCAATAAATCAAGGGAACAGTTGTATAAAGTACATGAATTCTTACAAAAAGTGTTTTTTTGCTCCATCTTTAGCCCTACAAATTCTCAATGACAAATTTGTTTTAGTAAACATCAACATTTCAAGAGCAAAAAAAGCTAAAATCTTCAACCAACTGTACTCATAAAGAAACAGTGGAATTAAAAGATCAGTTATTTTTCAGAATCATGTAATTGGAAAACGTCCAATGTAAACAGAGCCAGTACCATGCAATGATCCTCAAGTTGTAACTTAAGCTGTTTAGTTCAGTTACATAAATACCACATCTGTTTGTTTTTTTGAAACATATTCATCAAATGTGGACATTGTGAATATCAGGAGTCCGGCATGTGCAGAACCGGTGTGTCAATCTAATATTATTATATCATTTTGTTGTGTCTTAGTGGAACAGCTGGTAGAGGGAAAAATCCCACCGCAAGATGGTTTTTTATGGTTCTGGATTAGATCCCTGCTTCTGTGTCTGTGTGGGTTCCGGCTTTCTCCGCCAGATTTCTCGCACCAACCGAAAACATTTAGAAGGTGACGAGGCTAATCTAAATTTTACCCCAGGTGTGATCGAGTCAATGAATAATAACGTTAGGGCTGCGTGTGATTCTGCTTTGCACCCATTAATGATTCCACACGGAAGCAAACACACCCTGACCCTTAAGTTATTAGTAAAATGAATAACTGAACGAATGGCGTCTGATCACGGCGCTTTAACGAAAAGAACAGCTGGATCACTGCCCTTAAATGCTGGTCCTTCAAGTCATTAAACATTTAAATATCTGTGCAGGCAGAGAGTGGTACATCGACATGCACCTTTTGGGTATGGGTTAGTAGTGAATCGCACCACAGGAAAGATTTTAAAAAATGAAAGGGGGGGTAAAATAAAATGAACAGGTAGGTGATGACATGTCCCTGAATAAAAACTCCTTTTTTATAAACAGCTTGTTGAAAATTGGCCACAATGAATCCGGTCACATTTAGTGACAAGTGCTTTGTCTCATAACTCAGTAGCACTTCACAGGCAACTCAAATGGCCTATTTTATCACAATATGCTTTCAGTTGAACATTCTAAGTTGTCTAAATGAATTCAAATGGCCCTCAGAACCAGTAAATGAAATATAATGCATAGAAATCTTAAACTGTAGTAAAAGGCAATTTTTTATATTGGCACTGAAAAAAAAAACATGAAATAAGCTGAAAAGTTATTATACTGATAATGAGGATGGAATACTCCTAACAAACAAAAAAAAATACTTGTCGAGATAAAAATACACATTCAACACAAGTGATCATGATCCCATTGTTAGTCCTGGTTATGTAATACGTCTCCTGTTGGTTGGTAACCAAATCTGAGTGATACTTCCTCCAAGGAGTACTAAAGAATGATACAGATATGGTATGCTTAAGACTGAAAGCTAATGGAGGCCCGTGATACAGAACAGATCCGGATGCAACTTGATGTGGATGTGAGTGAAAAGCCATTGTTGCATCCCTCCTGCCATCTCCTAAATTCTCACATGTGCTGGCAAAAATCATCAGTCAATTACAGCATTTCAGTATAAAACAAACAAACAAACCAAAAATGTGCACTGGGTGTGTAATGAACGTCCCCAGCCAGCGCTTCATCCGGCCAGGTAAGTCAGCGGCATTTTATTTGGTGGAATAAAGGGACGAAGTGGCAAATGCAGTCTTCGGGGTTGTGGGTTTCCTTCTCTCCGGCGAGTCTCCTATCGCCCCCTGCTGCACGCTCGACAGGGGGTACTCGTCTGGTCAGAGTCGCTCGATCTCCCTGTATTTCTTGCGAAGGATAGAAACCTGGTCTTTAAATAAAACAGGGTCCAGTCTCATCTGTGAGTGAACCAGGGGCATGGAGCCAAACCAGCTGGCAAACTTGTTCATGCAGGTCTGCCGCTGGGCAAAGTGGTCCGGATCTGCCCAGCGTGACGCCCGGGACGACTGTAGAGAGAAAGAACGGTTCAAAGTCAGACTGGTATAAGTGTAGGAATGAACCAATAATAATCATGCATTCACATAAAATTCATTTAGTAGCGGTACCAGAGAAATCTGATAAAATGTATTTTTAAGTTCTTCAACTTACCTGTCCCATCATTGTCTCCTTATACTGCTTCTTTTGTGTGACCTTGATGGGCGGAAGCTTGGTAACTGCTGAAACCAAAAAGTTCATCAGGATGTCCTCACAGTTAGCGAGCTGGTCCACCATGTTCTTTAGGCTGCTGGGCAGGAAGTGGGTGTATAGGTAGTGGTAATATCTGCAGAACAAAACTAAGAATCACTTTATGCACAAGAATAAGGCTCATTAGGATAATGGGTGGGAGAAAGATGGACAGATAAGACACCAGTCAAAAGACCAGATAAATTTGGCAAATGAACCGCATCACAAGATTTTATGTTAATAAATAAATGTCACTACACAAATCCCATATTAAGAAATTACTGAAAGCAATCAACCACAATTCAGTCGGATATTACAGCAAGAAAAAAGTAAAGAGTAGGTTATAAGTGTTAAAATTTACTCTTCATGTGTGCAACCTGCTAATTAACGTTCAGACAGGTTCAAACGTGAAAGGCACAAAAGTCAAACTCTGCCAATGAGTGCATGAATTTTAAAGTGGTAGTAATGCTTATTAATTCCTGGTCATGTGTTTCAAGATGACATGTTGGGTGGGATGTTTTTCCATTTGCACATGTGCCAATGACTGGTTATAGAAGGTTCATATGTTAGTCCTGGGTCTCTCAACAAGCGCGCCCACCTCAAAATATTTCCGACCTGTGGAGTAAAGTGAGACCAGGAGAGGTGGGGGTGGTACTTAAAACTGAGCAGGATGGAGTGCTTTGGGTTTAGAAGTCAAAAACACTTCTAATTTTTTGCAAGGCTCACAATGACATAATAAACACAATAGACCTTTTTAAAGGATAACAACATCTAAACAACTAGTAACAATTAAAACTAAAATGCATTTACTAGATAATCTCAGCCACACAGCAAACACTCCTGCGCTATTTTGTCCAAAAATAAATGTCACGTGTTATTAAAGTAGTCACTTCTGTTTTCCTTTGCAAACTAATAATATAGTTTGGTTTATTGGCATATCTACACTAGGGTTATTTTATAGCAGGAAAGGTTATCCATTCACATTTTCAGCATTTAGCAAACACCTTTATCAAAGCGACTTAAAGTACAGTACACAGTCTGAGCAATTAGGCTTAAGGGCCTTGCTCAAGGGCCCAAAACAACAAGTCATAAGGTGTGAACCGGCAACCTTCAGATTACTAGTCCAGTACCTTAACTACTAGGCTACGGCTGGTTATAGTGTGCTACAGTAATGTTAATAATTTGTCGATTCTCTAATTGGCCTGTTAATAATATTATATATAAATGAATTGTTTATGAATATAAACAACAAAAATATCTGCCTATCTGAAACAAAAAAACAGAAGTAATGTGCTACTGAAAACTTACAACTGTGACTTTCCTACATTGAACCAGGCATGTTCAATAAATGATGTGAAGGTAAACATGCACATTAATCACCATACCTGTGGTAAATGGCAGCTCCAGTCAGGACCATGGAATAATCATTGGTCCATTTGGATGTATAGCCCCAGCGCTCTTTGTTACTGTCCCAGAAATGACTGCGGGCCGGATAGCCGACAATCCTCTCAGGAAAACTCTGCCATACTGTAAAAGCAAAATCCACCTGCAAAGTAAACAGAGTAAAAACTCAGTATGAGCAGGCACAGTGCCAACGCCTCAACTTCTTTTAGCCGCACATCACATAGAGCTAACAGCTGGTCAGATGACTGTTGATTTCCATCACTACAGACCTTGAGAACTTTACCAAGCACAAGTGGTTAACATAAAGCAAGCTGGAGTACACATTCCTGAAGCACTGCTGTCAGATGGCCTCCTTTTTCCTCAGATCAAAGCTTTTAAACAAATAATTACTGAAACATCAAACGCATAAAAGTCCAAGCTTTGGCAGGATGAAAAATTTAGAAGGAATCATCAGTTAATTAAAAAATCCTTGACAAACACTATGCTTAGTAAAGTTTTCTGATATCTTAAGTTAGTCAGAAAAAGCACTTTAAATGAGAGGTGAGGTAGACTGGAAAGTCATTCAAACCGAAAGCACCGCTTCCATTTACAGTGAAGAGGTTATGAAGAATTAATGTGTGTGTGTGTGTGTGTGTGTGTGTCTTCTGTTTGAATTCTGTTTGCATTTTTTCTTAAAATGGCTATTATATTTAAGTTAATTTATTTATAGTAATAAATGTACACCGACTTATTTTCTTTAATATCCACTCAGACAGTCACATGTGAAAGCAGCTCAATGAATAAGATTATAACCAAAAACTTGAATTCATAAGAATTAGTAAGTGACCTCGGCCATTGTATCAACTCTGGATTGGATTTACGGCGATTTGATGAACCTGTAAATAAAAACAATTCACATGCTCTATAATTGC
>JAYDZG010000015.1:14352326-14365593 GCA_034509265.1 Microcambeva bendego | reverse complement strand
CTCTCTCTCTCTCTCTCTCTCTCTCTCTCTCTCTCTCTCTCTCTATATATATATATATATATATATATATATATATACAAACAAAGCCAATGAATAGCATAAATGGCAGTGTAAAAGATGTTAATTGCCTAACTTCTCATGTTATATAAAAGAAGATTATTTTCTATCATTAATGGCATATTTACCACATTTAGATGGTTCCTCAAGCTTGTTGTGCCACTATGATATGCAAATTGAACATCACATTGCTTTTGTCTTGTCTGCGCTCAATTTAAAATGCTTCTAAACAGATGATCTTTTCATCATTTCACCTCTTATACCGCCATTAACCTAAAATGAATCTAGCGAGGTACAGATAATGAAGCAAAAAAGAAAAAGAGTATCCGAATACCAAAATTAAAAACCGAATACTCATTTAACGAGCGAATATTCAAATACCTGTATATTCAGGGCCAGCCCTATGAAAAACCTTCTTTACAATATCAATCAGTCTACTGCCAGTGTTGGTCTATGGATTGCTTGATTATATGTGCATGCACTTCATTTTACCCAGCTGTTACCAACAGGTGTTGCCAAAACTTTGGAAAACAGCCAGAAATCTGTCTAGTGTTAAAAATGTTACATAAACACAGAATCTGCTTTTACACTGAGATTTTAATTTAGCCAGTGTGAAAGCAGAATGTGTTTGAAGGTAAAGTGACACATGCATACTCTCGTCGGTCACAGTTGGAAAGGACCTGCTACTGCCCTTGTGGGCATCTCGCAAGGAACCCACAGACCTTTGGGAATACACATACACTAGTCTGCAAACAGGATCGCCACAAGCACAAACCAAAGACAATGTGGCACTCCACTACCCTCACTAAGAAAGCAATAGAAAGCATATTCTGTATTGCATGCTATACAGTGTTTGCTTATGAGATAAAGAAATTGGGAGAGGAAGCATGCATTATTATAAGTAAAGAGTGAGAAAGAGAGACAAGTTTTGACTAGTGGTCCAATAACTTCACATCTTAATTTAGCATGGAATATTTAGTAACACTATTCACACCTATTTATTATGGATGGAAATACTTCTAATTCCTTTGAATCCAATAACTGACCGTCATTAGTCAATGGTTAACTGTAAATCAAATAAAGCAAACAGGGCAGTAATGTAACACGAGCATAAACAAAATTAGCAGATCCAGTTCAGTATTCAGCCTGTATCAGTCCATAGAAAACAATTCATCACAAGCACTACCTAACATACTAGAAGAAAATCTTCAAATCCATAAATCAGACTGGGCAACAATGGGGTTCACTTTAAACCAAACAATGACCATTAAATAAAAAACCTCTAAATATCCTTGAATGGCCAAGCTAGGCCTATGCGAAATCGCTTTTTATACGTAAGAAAAAAATAGTGATTAAGTGTAGATTGATGGGTAAAAGTAATAAAAAAATAAATAACTATTCAATGTCAATCCACAACACAGTGAAGTGTGCAACAACACAAAGATTGAGGTTAAAAGAATAAAGCAACAAGATTTGTGATGCATTGTGCTTGGTAAAATAAAATGCTTCACACTTCTGACGTTGCATCATGGTAAAACACCAATGTGAGGTTTTAATTTATTGACTTCACCAGACTTTACTGATGCAATTCTTCACAGCCTTCTGATTGACTAAACATGGGTGACAATGACATTCTACCAATTATAAAGATATACAAGCAATGATCTAATACACATGGTGCATGTAATTACACAGGCGAAAACATTTTTGGTTTTTGCCACCTTAGCACATATTTGGCTATAGTCGCAACAAAGTTTACAATGTTTAGATGGTTTAGTTCTTACTTCAGATGTTCAAAGTTCTGCCTTACAAGGTTGACTGTGAGGCAGTTGAGTGTCCAATACGATAAAGTTTTGTATAGCTTGCTGTGTGTACCTTGTCTAGTCCCATTCTTCTTGCCACATGGACCATAAGTAAGTTTTTATTGAAAAGTAATTGTCCGTTGGGGGTATGTGAGACATGATGATGTCTTTACCAGCTTTTATTCCTGTAACTAAGTCCACCTTTCTGTTTCCTGGGAAACTGCAGTGGATTAATATCTAGCAGAAGATTTGTTAACATTTTTTATTTGGCTAAAATGTTGTGTTTCACATTGGTGCCATAGCTTGTGAACAAGATTAGGAACCGGAACAAATTAGGAAGAACTTATGAGGGTTATCTTGCCTTAAGTTCATGGATCAGTGATGTGGTAGGTGGACGCAGTGGTGATGTAAGCTGCTCCGATGTTACCTCTGGTGTGAATTCATTGGTGTAAGTTATCTGGTGTTGAATATCTAGGGAGATCTAGTGTTTCTATAATCTGCATTGTTGGCAGTTGGTTATAAGACATATCAGTGTATGTACTGGTTGTGGAGGACCGCTTGGAATGCTGGGTTTTGATGGTGTACTGCAGACCTTTTTGTTGCCTCTTGTGGAGCGAAGGTGTATCTGCTTCAACCTATAGGATTTCAAAGGGTGTTGTTTCATTTGACCCTAGGATAAGCCCACGTCCTTAATTATGGATGGCAGTAGGTAGGTTCACTCGTTTTTAGACTACACTTTGGTATAATTGTTTCAGTTGGAATGGATCTGCTGCTCACAAGCAGGTGTAGCAATAACTTTGTATGATGTTTAGTGTTAAATGAGGGGGTATACATTTACTGCCCATCAGCAAACCTTGAAATCTGGCTTTATCTTCAGTTTCCATAATTTCCAGGGTTTAGTTAGGCTCTTAGTCTATAACAGTGGTTGCATGTTTTGGATTTAGATCCCAAATTTGTTTAAGATTTTAGATGCTGTTTATGAACAGCTCTAGGATACATTAACATTTTTGAATACATTTTGTTGTCTACATTCAAGCAGCTCATGATGTTTGGGTCGATAGTTAGTAGGGTTGTTTGGTGTGTTCGGTGTAGTATTTACTTAAAGCTTGCATTGTATGTTGTGGCCTTTTGGTTGAAGTTTCGATTTAAAGATCTGAGAAAGTTTTCCCATGAAGGTTTTTGGATTTAATTTGAATATTATTGGCCTGAGGTCTTTCTGAGATTTGATTTTGGTTTAGACCACTGGTTGTGGTGTTTCTGGGTTTTGGACATTGTTTGGTCAGCTATTTGTATTCCTCTTTATAAAGTCTGTTGGGTTTGATTGATAGTTTTTCTCCTCATCTAATTTACTGAACTAGGGCCAGTTCGCTCTCTGTTGGTCTCTGTACAGCGAGGTGTTTCATGTACATACAGAGGCCTGGGCGTAGGCAGGTGTTATTTTCACCAGTCATCATCTCTTATGATATACATTTAAAACATTTTACCTTTTCTGTCTTTTTGCTGCTACCCCAAAGGCATATTTTTCATATTATCATTAGTTTTTCATGAATCCATATGAAGAGTTCTTTTATAAGCTGGATGGATGGATGGTCTGTTGTTTCAAGCACATTCATATAGGTTGTGATCAAATTTACTCATTTTTCTCTTGTATACTTACTGGCTGAACAATCACATTAAGTGATCTATAATCTACTACACAAAAATATGTTTGTAGGTCTGTAGTGACTACGATTGGAAGGAAGAATTCAGTTAGAAACTGTGTGAGGCTTGAAATATGATTTATGGAAGACGTACCTTGTTCTCTCCTTCGATCACTATAACAGGCACTGAGGTGGCAGGCCATCGGTGCTTGGCAGGTAAAGGCTTGTCACAATTCCACAATACTATAATCTAAACGATGAAAAGGGAAAACATGTACGGAGTGTTAGGGGAAGAGAAAAGCATAAACAGAAATAGTAATGAAAAAATAGGATCTCATATGCTTTTTTAATGTTTCTTTTAATCATACTGCCATGCTGCAGTGGTCCTTTGAGAACAAAATGCATGGCAATTGATCTCAATGCAGCTTCGACATTTTGATACATTTTTACAAGCTTTACCGAGCTACATTAATGAAGACTAGAAAACGGGCAGTTGTAAAATGCCATGAAATGCAGTATGACTTGATCGCTGCACTTCTACACACCAAGAAAATGACCGCACCAAGATAATTTGTTTCCTCACAGTATCAAAATAATTACACCAATCTTCTATGATTGGATTTGTTAAATCGACACTCTTAAATGTTTAATGGAAATGGCTTAACGCTCTGGCAGGCTTTACGCTGGACTATGAGAAACGCTGGCTGTGGTTCTGACCTACAGCAAAATATTAACAAGAGCTCTCAAAAACCTGAACGAGTCCATCTCAACACACACATTTCCCAGCTTTCACTCTGCAAATGCATTGTTGAGGTTCAAACGTATCTTGATTACACATTTTACCAGATTGGTGGGGTAAACAGTGACGTGAGTAAAAATAAATCTGTTTCTGCGATTAAGGTTGTTGAGAAGCACAGAGAACGCAGTTACTGAGGTGTATTTTTAACACTGATTAGCTGCTACTTCCTCTGACGCTAATTGGAGAAGCTGAAAGGCAGATGGTATCTATCAGCTTCCTCTTGTTTTGGGGTGAAGGTGTGTGTGTGTGCCTGGTTGTCTCTCACTAACAGGAATGCTAGCTCACAGTGGGACGCCCGCCCAAGCTAACTTGGCAGGACTAACTCCAAATGCAGCTTTCACTTTTTGTTTATTTATATCTATGCTTCCTCCGGTTTCACTTCTCAGTGTAGAGAATGCCTCTGCCTGGTGAAGGAAAGAAAAGGGAGCATGCATAATTGCATTTCTTCTTCTTTACTGCACAACTGAATGTTTTATTCAGCCATGAAAAAAAACATGCCAGTTCAAACCCTCAAGCCAGGAGATGGACAAAACCCGGTCATGCTTTAACACCTTGCACTATATACAGTAGCAATCGGACATACCCCCTCAACCCAGAAAATAAGGAATTAGTCCCTAAACGTTTTTGCAGTTAGGAGTAACTTTTAATAAGGTCAATACTGCTGCAAATGAACAAAACAATTGTTTAGCAGGATACTATATTAATACTCGAGGTGTGAAAAGAGCGCCAACCTCAACAGGACGACAAAATAAACTCTCATGTCACTGTGAAGAATGGCTCAGCTTATGATGTGAAGAATGACACCCCAAAGATCGAGCATGTGTGTGGATTCTGATTGTGACTAGCATCACTGGAGTCACAAGAATGCCTTCTATTGTGAAACAGATCCTTGGTTATGACTGCACTTTCATAAGCACACTTAAGTCAACCAAAGCTTGGCTATGGAATCAGTCCTGGGATATCCTGGAGTGGCCCACTGAGTCTCCACATTTAAATACTATAGAAAAGATTTGGTGGGATTTAAAGAAAACAGTTGCAACCCATGTGCTGGAAGCTTTTGTGCAAAATAATGCATCAATAAAAATTATTTCTCTGTATACCGAGACTTCTTGCATATTTCCATGTTCGAGTCTCATCACCAGAATACCAGGGTAGTTTAATGGTTTATGGTTAAGGAGGGGATGGGGGGGGGGGGGGTTAATATTTCTGAGTCCAAACTGTACAATCATCCATCCTAATCCTTTCTGCACCCTTTCCTTTATCTAGCTCAATCTCGTTCTGCCTTTTCTCTCATTCTCTAAAGCACAATCAATACGTTTTGGTTTCCAGGGCTGCTGGATTTGCGGCAAAGATGGCTACCATGGTAACACAGAGGGGTGATCGAGAGGACTAAGTTCTTATTTAGTCACAGAGGATCAAACCTGGTTTATGCAGCAAGAAGCATAGAGACCCTGCATCTACATGGATAAACAATCCACTTTAAACCACTTCTGCTGCTCTCGAGTGGCAGACAACTCAAGCCAAACAACTTCCGTGGTAATAACTCACAAACTTTATGAACCGCAGATGGCGAACCTCCGTTTAACCGATTTAAGCTGGAAATTCGGCCTTTTTGAAGTATTTATTTTATTTTGTCTCCCACTTTAATTGCAGCCACTTTTCCACCTACTAGCTATGTTTTCCCTTAACCCTGAGTGATTCCAGAATTGTCTTCATCTTTTCCAATATTCATCTGGAATATATCTAACAGAGCATTCTCTCCACTCAAGAGCCAGCCTTGGGCATTAGTTAAGCATTGCATCTAATAAAATAGAACAAGGTGGGTGGTTACAGAACCTTCTGCTGAAGGTTCATGTCTGGTTCAAGTGCTCTTAGGAAACCACAGCCCACTACTGTTGAATCCACCTGCATATTGTCATTTCCTGTGCTTAAAATCTAAGCACTCAGTAGAATAATTTCCACTAATGTGAAAAAGTTAGACAGTAAAGTATGCTTTTGAATGTTTTACTCAGTCATCACATTTATTATTAGGGTATTTGAGACCTGTTATCCTGAAAACAATTCACTTAATTCAGCACTTTCAGAAGCTTTGCAGTATTTTAATAAGCCAGTCGGGATGATGTTACCTGAGCACAATACTGAGACTTGGAGACTGCCACCAGGAGCTTAAGGATGGGCTGAGACTGAGACACCAGTGGTGTGACTGCATGGATGACTGCAGTGAACCTAGAGTACGGTTTAATTCCTACAAAAACAAACAAAACAACAACAAGGCAGATACATTATGCTTTTTGATTATATCTAGGCAACAAACAAAAAAAATCTAAACCACACAAGAGGTTTGCACATGGTACAAACAAACCGATGGCGATTAAAATACCAACAGGAAGGTGACTGGTGCATTGATGATTACAGTTGTAAGTAATTGTTTCCCATTCAGTAAATTGTTTGATGAATTTCTGTTTTTATTTGAATTTAAAGGGTTAAAATAAAATCTAGGCTTAAACACAAGATGTTTAAGCCAGTGTGTTGTCACCATACAGACATTTTCTGACCACCAATGAGCATTGGCTGCCCATGACTCTGTTGCCGGTTTACCACTGTTCCTTACTTGGAGCACTTTTCATAGATACTGGATACTGACCACTGCAGGCCGAGAACACCCCACAAGAGCTGCAGTTTTAGAGATGCTTTGACTCAGTTGTCTAGTATGTGTTTGACCAAAACGAGCAGTGTTATATTCTATTTTAATTATTATTCTAGTTTATAGAATAACACTGCTAATTTTGGTCAAACCCATCCTCAGAAATAATAAAACTAAAAGAACTGATTGTTAGACAAAACATATTTGGGTTTGATATTAAAAGATGCATATAAAGATCAACAGTTCAGCTTTTATTTACATCATACACAGTTCAGAAGATAGCACCTTTTAGTATTAGAATATATCAACTTGAAAGAGATGAAAGTGAAAAAGGTCATGTTTAGTTTCAAACCCTTTGCTTATAATAACTGTATAAAGCCTGAGACCCACTTCCAGGCTTTCACTGCAGCCTCTTTCAGGTGGTGTTTGTTTTAGTCTTTAGGAGGCAACATCCATGTGCTGTAGGATTTTTCATCCTAACGATAGCTTGTTTTTCACCCATAGACAGCTCTCTGATTTTCATTTGATTACTCTTCTACCTATAAATGCACAGGCAAGACTTAAATCTGAAACTGAGTGAAGACATTCAATAGTATTTGTTGTCTCAAAAATCAATATAAAAGGCCACACCTGAGCTACAAAACATGAATGTCACATGTTCCAATACTTTTAGCAGTGTATTAGATCAAGGTGTAAAGACCTGAAAATAAAGGCTGAAATGTTGATATTTTATCTCATGCATGTCAAATCCAAATACTTTTAGTCTACGGATAAAATAAGGGAACTGGCCTCAATGTTCCAATACTTTTGGAGGGAAACATATGTACTGTATTTATGGTCTTATAGTAGATTATTCAAACCAGGAGATTACTTTATCCCTTCTATATCTTTCCTAGACCATTTCATAAAAATACGTTAGACTATTATGAAATTAATTTTCCTTTCATCATCTCCAATTGCTGAAATCGAGGCAAAAGACAGATAGGTTAAGATCATTCATATTTGCTGAAGCACTTTTATTTTACTCAATCAAAATCTATTTGTTGACTGTGCTTGTGATGAATATTGCAGATTAAAAATGAGACATGCTTGAGCAGTTTCACAGTCACATTAGCGACAGCAGTGATGCATGACTCGGATCCTCACATATAGATCTTATCATCCAATTACATGGGCAGATTCAGTAATACATCCAACAAAACACGAGTACTTAGCTCCGGGTCTAAATTTGGATCTCCGGAAGTGGCAATGTGTGAGTGAATCATCTTCACAGCCACTTAAAAGTCATTAGTGGAAGTTTAAAAATAACAAGGCAGATACTCTTAATGGACAAACGTACCAGGGCACCACTTCAATTTTGCATTCCTGTTTTATATGCTTACAACCATATGCCAATGGTTTTGGGAAGTTGGGCGTCCTAAGCCCAGCTGTAAAAAAAATCTCCTTTGACTGACTGGGCACAAAGTCTCACATAAAGACTTCAAAGTCTTGTGAGAAACCTCCTCAGAGGCTTTTTGGGTTGAAAATATCACAAAAAGATCACTATATCAAACATGCTCGTGGTCAGGTGTCCAATTATTTTTCATTCTACATGTAGTGTGAGTGTGAAAAAAGAAAAAAATGACTCAGCTACCACCCATGTAGATGTGGGTGGTGTGGTGGACTTGGCTGCCATCAACGTGATCTGTAAAACCAGGCTAATGAGCACATGTTGGAAGACCAAACTGACCTTTAACCTTGAGTTCTAGCATTTGTTTTGTTTTCATGCCGCCTTAATGAAAGAAATAATGCATTTGTTTGCATAACAATTTTCTGCTATTAAAGGTCTGTGAACAACGAGGCCGACCTTAAAAAGTAGATCGCGATGACCTGTTAAATAAAATAGTGTCTCTCAAGCCTCAAAAGTGTTCACTGCAGGAATATGGATCCTGGACTTATTTACATCCATTGTGACCCAAAATAAGACATTTGAGACCTTCCCAGTGTTCCTGGGATCAACACTGATGACAAATACATAATTCTGTCAATACAGGAGAATTCAAAACAATTGTGTGATACCTGTGCAGACTTACCGAGGCCAGCGTAGTAGAAGGGAAAGTCACCTAGATAGGTAGAATACTGGGACAGAGTAAAGAGACCTCCAGGGTGGCTATTCCACATCACACTGCTCCTGGCTGTGTGCTGTAGGACCCGGTCCTGAATGATCTGCATTCACAAAAACAGACAAACAAAACAAAAAATCAAACACATTAAATTTAAGCCTGATTTTCCATCTGGTGACAAACTGTGAGACATGTTATATTATTTCGCTCTATCAGTTGTGATATGTCCAAATGAATTAATTTATGTCATTCCAACATGTTTAATATTAGGCATTTACTAGATGTCATTACAGAATTAGAACCAACCGTGTGATGTGGAAGGATCCACTAACGCCTGGTAAAACTTTATGCCTTTTGGACGACAAGCCACTTTCGATGGCAGAAGTGAGTAGCTCATGAAGGACGACATATTTCGTTATATAAGTGTAGAAGGCACTCTCAGCCGATTGGATATGAATCCGTACTTGCAGATCATGTACGGTCTTACTTGTTGATCGTCTTCCATGGTGTGGATTGGTTCTTTCAGCAAGCCAATATGAAATGTCACACGGTTAGAAATGTCCAACACTGGTTGAAAGAGCATGGCCAAGACTTCAAATACTACCATGGGTACTTAACTCGACAGACCCAACTGAGGATCTGTGGGACAAGCTCAATCGTCAAGTTTGGTACTCTGGATATTAGCTGGAGGTCATAATCATGTCACTCGACAGTGTAGAATCTTCAGTAAAGTTTAAACTGGAGACTCGTTCCACTTGCATCTCTCAAATCATCCCTCCTTTCTAATTTTAATTGCAAAGTATGAAGAATTCCACACAGTTTGTGTGTTGTCCAACCATTTTTCAAGCGACTGTGTTCTGTGTAAACAATAGAAGACGAAAGGTTGTGGTCCTGAGAATTAATCTTCAAAGGTCAAGGCGCACAAGATTTAAATGAGAATAGGCTGGCTATGATTGGAAAATAAGAACAAATATACAGTACATTTAATGGACACATCTTTAAAAAAACTGACAGCTGTGTTGGATCTAATTAAAATGTCAAGTGCTGTGTGGCCTCAGCTTTATAAAGAACTAGTTCCTGTGCACCCAACCTCAATCTGTGCCAGTCTGTTACTCTTGGTGTTCAGAAGAGCTATAGCTTCAGTGGCCTTGAGTAGGACCCTGAAGAGTCAATAGCCCCATTAAAAACAGACACAGGTTGAAGCAATAGTTTTAGAGCTTTATATCGTGCCTTTCAGCATGATGGCTGCCTGGCCCGGTGACAGTGTAATGGTTGGCAGCTCGGGAGCCTCTGCTTGAAGGAAGTTGAATGCCTTGGCAATTGTCTATTCTAAATGCTAGGCCTTAGGCGTTCTGTAACGCAAGTGACAAGAAAGGGGGCATAAAATTTCATTGGAGGTAGCAAGGAGTGGAAGAAACTCATTTGATTGCTTCCCTTTTTGTTTGGTTGGCCCCCGGAGGGCAGTCAATAACCATTTGCCATAGCTAAAAGATTAACTCATCCTCTTTTGCCCTGGCAATAAGAGCACTTGTCATCTTAAAAATGGAATCCGAAGAAAGGCTGTTACTCTTCCGGGCTTGATGCGGATGCCTTCAGGTCTGGTACAACCCTGAAGGCATGTGATTGACGATTCAATTTCCTGACAAAACCGTAGCAATATTCTTAGTGCAGCAGGATAAATAAAAACAAGTGCTCAGAACCGACAACCTATGATTTTTGCCATGGCTTGCCATCGCCAGTGACAGTGTAAAAGACACTGACAGAGCACCAGCAAGTTTAAAGAATATATCTAGAATCTAAATCTCCATTCAGACTTAATCCGTCAGAATATACTGGCTTTCATAGTAATGCTAAATCTCTGATGTTTTGCAAGGCTTTACTGGGTTGAATGATTTACACATGGATGACCTGGCACTCATGATCAACAGTCCTGTAGACATATGATCTGATTAAATTAAACATTACATGATAATTGAGACATTAAAATCACTTATGTTTATGTTATTGTCTTCTTAATTTAACCTCTGCTCATCATAGTCTGAAAATATCCAATTATCCTATTACACCTTCAATTAAATTTTTTTAAAAGTTCATTTTATAAAATTTTGATTTAGTTTACAGCAATGTGATGAAACATTTCAAAACACAATGAAATACATATTTTACCGAGTACAAATTGTTTGTAGTCGTACATCGATGAGTGTACCTCTTCCTATCTTATGACCTACCCCCGGTGTGCTAGACTGAAATGTCATTGCAATCTTTTGGGTAGCACAGCTAGCCCATTGGGGAATAAACCATAGCCCATTGCTGCTGACCCATACCGACCACTAACACATATCTCGTTTATGGAAGTGAGTCCTTCCTGCAGCTATTTATAGACTGCTTTGCTGCAATTTATTGTATTGGAATTTCTGTGGGTGGGCATAAAGGTTGAGGTCTACAATTTTATGTTTTCATAAAGGTGAAGTTTTCAGATATCAGGTAAGGGGTAAATACACGTATGGTAAACATGGCCCTGTAAACAGCAACACATGGCCCGATCCTGGTTTCATAACTGTGATCCCACATTTACATATTGTTTACGTTAGAAAATGATCTGTACCTGTACTGCTACTACTTGGATCCAATAAGACGAGTGATAAGCTGTGAATATTGTCATATTATGTATAAACAGACATGGGGGGAAAAATAAAAGACCACTTAAATAAATATACATATATATATAATATAAAATATATATATATATATATATATATATATAATTTTTATTTCTGGGTATTTGTTTTACTAAAATGAGCAGTGTTATTTTGTTCTATTCGAATTATTATTCTAGTTTATAGAATAAAACAATACGGCTCATTGTGGTCTAACAAACACCTATAAACTGTAAAAATAGAGCAACTGATCATTTAAGTTTTTTTTGTCACTCAGACTGTATGAAGTTCAGCTCTGTTTGTTATTTCCTGGGTAGTAGACATTTTTTATTCTATTTTTTTTTTCTATAAAATTTTATTTCATGGTTGCTACAAAATTCACATATTGCCAAATATGGAGCAATCCAGAATTGTGAGCTTTCAGATTATTGCCAAAATAATAATTCAACTGCAATCGGATTTAATACATACGCAGAATAACCAGATAATCTGAGATTTTAATATGAAGTGGTGAAGGTTTCACACTCATAAGTTCAGTCACCATTATATCAGACACTTGTTGTGTTACCAGGATTTCCCAGCGGGGTGGCACAAGGAACACTCCCTGCAGGTGTACCCTCCGTAGTGATTGTTGCTAATTGTGTGTGCATGTGTGATGGAAAAAGGAAGTCTCTGCAGTAATCACTCACTTCTATGGTGGTAAGTACAATCTTCTCCACTGATGAGAAGTAAGCCTCCCACAGGAACTGTGTCTGCTGCCTCAGAGCCAAGATCTTATCCTGATGGATGGAACGCACCGTGGAGGGGATCTGGAGGACAAAAGAAGGAGGTGAATAAATAAGAAGAATGGAGACGAAATTTAATCACTACACTATTGGCAAGAGGGAGCAAATGTAGATTCATACGATTTCTGGGCATCTGAGAACAAAGCTCTCTTTGGAATTCGTTGATTTTGGAGAGAGCATAGCAGTTTAAATGCTGAATGTTTTCAGAACAAAGTCATCATTCATTTGCATTATAGAATAAGCATCTACGTAAAAAAACGTTCTTAGTGAAATAGACATGAAGCCCATGTTGTGACAATCAACCATTTAACATAACATTTATTTATCTGGATTCCCACACTTGGGTTACATTCATGACATGAAACGGTAGTGATTCATTACACAAGATTGACAAGTTATAGTGTCAAACACAGTCGTGAACAATTTAGTATCCGCAATTCTCTTTGCATGTCTGGGGAGGAAACTGTGGGAGGAAATCAGAGCAGGAAACTCACACAGGACTTGGACTGCTCCTGAGAATCTGAGAATTTGAGACAATAATGCAACACACAGAGCCATGTGACATTGTTGAATAATAATAAGAAGAAGAAGAAGAATAGCAAAACAAAAAGAGAATGGTAAAATATCTGATTATAAACTCCTACAAAGTGAATGTGCAACATGTGGAAAATAAGGATTAAGTAGATGGGTGGCACGATGGCTTGGTGGGTAGCACTGTCACCTCACAGCAAGAAGGTCCTGGGTTCGATCCCCGGGTGGGGCGATCTCGGTCCTTTCTGTG
>JAYDZG010000015.1:14293678-14304778 GCA_034509265.1 Microcambeva bendego | reverse complement strand
GCTAGCTGGTTAAGTAATCTTGTAGTAAGCAGAATGTTGCCACTGTTAGGCCCTTGAGAACGGCCCTCAACATACCTTGACATTTATTACAATCAGAGGCCGAATGGAGACACAGATGACTGGTTATCTGTTGTCTCCTGCAGTGGGTATAATTCATTTGATAATGGGCAGTAAAAACCATGGTTTATCACAGGGCACACATACACACACTGGGAAATTTCCACTAACTCCAATGGGCCTCAATGTCTTCGGAAACTGGAGCACCCGGACGAAACTCACACAGACACCAGGACAACATGAAGCTCTTCCATATAGTAATAAAAAAACTATTATTATTTCTTGTTGTATATATATTTTGAAATATGTCCCTATGAGATGTTGTCACTATTTCGATAGAAAGTCAGTATTTTGACATTTAATGTACGAATGCAATTTAATTACTAACATAATTACACAGCCACTTGCCCACAGTTCTGTAGAAATATCACAAGGCTAATGCTTTTTCTTTCCTCTTCTCCAAGGCTTCTAGACGAAGATCGATTTTGCCTGGGAGTTAGACTCCTTAACTTTGTGTTTTAAGTGCCCTAAAGTAGCATTACCTCATAGCAAGATGCCTAATGACACACTCAAGGAGTGGGATGTTGGGAGCAATTTGGCAACCCTGATGCTGGCGACCTCCCAATGTTTCTGAGCCTGGTGGAGAGACGCAAAAGTAGTTTGCACACAGATGTGCAGATGGATTTTCTTGAAGCCCTGGTCAAATGTTTCATGAGTTTTAGAATCTAAAAGGGAATGAGAACTTGAGTGACTCTAGTGACCTTCGTGTTGTACTGGATTACATGACTGATTCTGAAACAGCAGCATCTCTAATTATAATGACTGTAGAGGATATCCCTGTTAAAGGCGGGAGGTTTGAAAGTAGCCAATCAGAGAGCATTAATCATTTATCTTTGCAACTGATTATCTGCTGCCCTGTGACACCTCTCCGGCATTCCTGGATCATAACAGTTTACCTGTTATTGTCTTCATCACCCTTTTAAATCATAATTGATCATTCATTATTAGTGAGTACTTTTTATTTTTACTTTATTTTTATTAAATTACAGTATTCAGTCTACTTTTTATCAAAAACATACTTACATGAATAATAGTGCATATAGGATTAACCTCAGTATTTTACATTCTGGAACTGATTTACATTGTTTTTATTTATTAATTTTGTAAGTGAAATGTGTCAAGTCTGGTTTAAAATGAACATAGTGATTTTGGGGAATATTTGGAGCTTAAACTAGAAAATCATAGGTATTCATTTATCTATTTAATTATTTGCATTTTACACAATACACGAGTGCTCTAGTTACATAGCCGCCCCCCCCCCCCCACACACACACACACATTTTTGGGGGTTCACTGTAATGCTTTTCTGCCTGTTTGTCTTAAAAACCAGATTTCCTTTTCCTCTAGTCCTGCTGACTCAAATGTTCCTCATAACAGGTTAGAATTCTATCACACATCCAAGGTAACGGCTTAAATCATGTCCCCACGGGCATTAAGTGGAAAAAAGCAGGAAAAAGCAGCTCAAAGAAATGTGGACCTAATCAGTCCGGAGTGTGATTAACGTGGGATGAATTACAGTGACTCAAACGACTTCCTTTGACCCTTACGTGAAACAATATCATCCCATAGTTCAAGCTTGCTCCAGTTGCCAGCTATTTTTGTTCAGGAAGCCGGCTCCACCCTAGACTGCTTTACTAAAAAAGGGACGTTTAACAGGACCGACACGGGGGCATGGTGACGACAGAACAGGTGCGAAGCTTGACAATGTCATTAGAGGACAGGGTGCTGCACTCCAGATATCTCGTGTCTCCCATAATGAGGATCGGCAGGTCAACGTGTTCTCTCACTCAGTTACAGCAGACCTCATAATTAACTGCTTTTTCTTGTCTGAGGAAAGACATGAAGATTTGAACTATATCCCAGGTGTGTGGACTCAGTGGAATGTGACGGGTTGGCATGAGGTCAAAGAGACTCTCCCTTTTGGGCCAATTACTTGCTTTAAGTCCAAAACCAACCTTGACAGTAGATGGTCTTGCTAAAAAAAAAAAACACATGGCTTAGGCTTGCACAATACACAGTTAGGTTGCTTTAAAATTTTTCTTTTTAAAGATTTCACTCATCACCGAGGGCTACATCTACATTATGGTGGCCCTCAAAGGACTGCATGTTCTGTGTCGTACTGTGACTGCAGTCTGCCTGTTAGACATTTTGACACCAAACACGAAGTTTAGCATCCAGCAAAACCAACAAATTTAAACTGTATATTTATAATGTTTTTCTTTACCAGACACACAAATTGAATACGTTTTTCCATCATTCAATGAATTACCTTCTTACTGCCTCAATTTTCTCCTCTTGTTCATTTTGAACCTACTTAAATATTTCTAAGCATCACTTGTTAGAAAAGCATTTCAGTTAAACCCTAAACTAGATACACCAGATCTAGTGTTCCCACTGCAGGTCACTAAATCGGCACTGACTGTCGGAGATGCTGATTATGTGCGATTTGACAGTGTATTATAAGACAATCATGTCTTTTAAGCCCTTGAGAGCCACATCAAATGATGCAGTAGGCTGGATTTGGGTCTTGAGTATGATAAGTGTGGTTTAAAAGATATAAATTGCCAGGAGGAATGTAACGATTCACCAGAAGACATTTAAGAACCATTTTGGGCCGCAATTTGAACTGGGGATTAATTTAAGATAAAAAAAGAATTGTATTATGAACCCAGTATCAGGAATCGTATCGCATCCTTTGAAAAGTGTATCATTACATCCCTAATTGTAAAGTGAACATAGACTCGCCCACTCGTTTTTGCACTATTTTATTCTACTTTAATTATATAAAAAATGATTAAGATATTGCATTTTAGAATTGAAAAGTAACCCGGATGTCCACGACTGTGGTTCAAATACTACTTGTCGAAAGTGTAACAGTCAGTGCCATTTGGGACACAGCCACGTAATTTGTGTGATGCCATTATCCCCACATGTTACCGGTGGTCCAAACTTGTTTCATTTCATGTTTGGGGAGTTTTAGCCCTCATGCAATCAAAGGCTGTTGTGCATCACTAGATGTACAACTAGTCATCGGGGAACTAGCACCACATGACAAAAACATTACAATGGATTTGAAATTGGTGACATGGCCCTGTATGTGTTTCTCACTGAAATTCCCACTAATAAAGACACAATATAGGGTAGTCATAAGCATCGCCTTGTATAAATTATACCAAGGGCTGATGTATAGCTAGTCCTGCACAAGTGCAGGCAAATGCTTCAACAGTCTGCCATCAGCAATCAAAAAGCACTGCTCTGTAAGACAGATAAGCTGTGACAGAAATTACCATAATGTAATAGAAGAGAATACCAACTTGATTAAGATGAAGTGCTTTCTGTTCTCCTTCTGTTCATTCCTCTGTATAGATCACACACTGTAAGTGGTAAATTATTTAAGATCAAGATGATTCCATCTGGATCACACTTCATTAAACAGAATGTATACATGACATTTAAAATCTGCAGTGTATTAGTAATTTTAATTTACATTTCTTATGGTGTTAAGCCAGGTCAGACTAACATCGGCTGAGACCAGCAAGTCACCTGAGGTTCTAGGGCATGAAATACAAAAACTATAAAAAAAAAAAAACATTATCACTTTAATGCCACTTCTCCTAACCAACATATTTGTAGTTATTCAACTACCAACGGTAGTTATTCATTACATGAGTTTCATCATTACACAAGTTAATGTCAAACAGTCATAGACAAGCCAATCTCAAACTCCCCTTACTTGTATGTTTTTGACTGTGCGAGGAAACCGGAGCACCCGGTGTAAACCAACACAGACACGGAACATGCAAACTCTATACAGAATGGAGCCCAGGACTGTTTTACTGTGACATGACAGTACATCCCACTTAACCCACATATGGCTCTCCCTAACGAGCACGGACCCAGATGTGCAAAAAGAAATGTATTCAATAAATACGACTGCTACACCAAACAATAGCTAAAATAATAGAATTTGTTAGCTTAACATCAGTAAGATCAAAGCTGAAAGGATCAAAAGATTTCAGCTGTGCTTTGACCAGCCAGAGGTCTGCACAGATACATGGTTAGCTGTGTAACTTGTGTGGCGAGGAACAACAGTCGAGTGAGGATTCTTCAAAACTACTGCAATCAGGCCTCAAAAGGAGGCTAATCGCAGAGGGCATAGTGATGCTCTTCAAAAGTGATATTGTGCACTTGCAGCAAGATGGGGTCAGCAGCAACACACATAAAGGACAATTTATGACCTTCGTGGTCAGAGATGGGGGTAGCAACAGACTGAGCAGGGCAGCAATCGGATACGACTTGATTGGGTGAAAAGGGAATATTAAACAATAATTATGTGCTTCCAATACAGTACACAGTGACACAGTGTTGTTGCAATGGGCGCAGACTTTCCCTAAACTTCTGATGCAAAGTCAAATCTATAAATAATATGACTACTTCGCTATGTAAAAGCTCCAGCGGCCTGCACACGGTCATGACCTCAAGCCCATAAAACACCTTTGGAAAGAATGGAATTGTCAATTGGGAGCCAGACCTTTTCGTTCAATACCTAACCTTTCAGATACTCTCGACTAAATTGACAAAAGCTATTACAAAGCCACTCCAAAAAACTTTCCAAAAAGCCTTCTGGGTGGGGAGAGGGGAAAGGGGGAGGGGTTTGGGGTTGAAATGAGATATCCAACTAGCTTCAAGTCAGGTGTCGACATAGCTCTGGTCAAACAGTGTATCAAGAATTAACAGAAATGTATTGCTGTAGTGTCTGAGAATAAAGTTATTTCTTTAAAAAAATGTCTATCCTTACAAAAGTGAAACATGTAAGTCTTTATAATACTCCCACTATTACCCTTCAGAATTACTTACATGTGTTCCAGTCAAGGCTGCTGTATTTAGATACAGAATTCAGCGACCGCTCAGTCGGTGCAGCTGTAAAACACACATCTCGAGTCTCAGCTACCCAGCCGAGTAGCCACGAGCACGATCATCCTGTTGTTCACATAGGGGTGAGAGGTGGCCTGTCTCTGTAATGACTGATGCAATTATGATCCTCTGCTGGCATTTTGAAATCTGCACTGAGACGAGGAATAGTGCATCGACAGGAGTGTGTCTCTCCATTCACAGTGCTGATTTGCATGTGTATTGGACACGGTACCCACAGCCGAAAGGGCTGAGTGTAAGCTCAGTTCTCCTCAATCCGAGCCATAGTAGGCATTAGTGGAGAGGAATGTGCTAAATTAGGAGAGAAATGCATCAACGAAACCAAAGCAGAGCATTAGTGTGTGCAAACTTTTTTCTTCTTCTAATGAAATATTTTTGACCTGATTTTATAGCTGAGGGACTATATAGTGAAAGTTAATTTCCCCAGAAAACATCAGTAGCTGCATTTTTAAATTGCATACTGTGCACTAGCCATTAGCTTTGTCGAGTCTATATACATGATATCTACTTCAATCAGAATTGAATCGTTCCTCTTAAAAAGGAAATTTCTATGAAATTAAAGGTTTAGACCTAATTTGAAGAGTCTGAAGAGGCATTTTAAGATCTATATAAAAGACAATGATATAAAAAAAACTAAACAAAAAGCTATAATTGTGACTGATTTAACAGTTCATTAGTGCACATTAACCTGCTTTTACTTTTAAACCCATCTAACAGGGTCAGTAAACCATTAAACAAGCTCCAAGACAGATTTTAGCATCTGGGCCAACTTGGCTCATGACAGTGAGCTGCACAAAGTTATTTATGAGAAACAAGACTTTTACCACCACTTCTCCTTTGGCAGACAGCTTCAGTTGGAACGACTACACTTTGTATAGCTCTATATCTTAGTAGTCCACACACTGAACTTTTAAGAAACTTGGGGGCTGGCCCAAGCTAAAACTTTCTCTTTTAAGTGATTAAGCGTTGCACATTGGGTTTCATTATATCAGACCCATAGCAATAAAGCGTAGATAGTTTATTTAAAAATATATATCTAAAAAACAATGTGAGCACACCTGTATGGATGAATGTATGAAGGAAGATGCTGTGCAAAATCGTGATGACAAATAAATAATACACAGCTGTTGAATAATTCAGCTGCATTATTGCAAGGGTTCCACATCACCGACTCCATTTAAAACAACTTTTGGCCCAGAAAAGAGCACCAGTGAAGCGGACCTATTTGAGTCCAGATGAGAAACATGAGGATGGAAGAGGACATAGAATGTGTACAGAATAGCCAACAAAACCATAATTTAGAGTGTTCTGTTTATCCGAATGATTTGCACAGTAGGGAGCTTTTGATGCAGAACAACAAAAGCTAAAAATGTGTTTTATGCCAAGGGTGGAGGGGGAACATCCATCAAAATGTAAAAACAAAGTCAACATCATTTACATGTAGAATAGCGCAAATGTCTAATGGGCTAATGTCTAGAAATAGGGCAGTAATGTTTCAACTGAAATACTGGTCTGAAAAACTAGTTCATTGGCACATATACAAGTGGACTGGTAAGCATTTTTACACTAACAGTAAAGGGATTTGTTAACAATGTATTGCACATATGTATATGCATTAACTATTATCATCAATTACACATGAATTTTGTGACTTTGTGTCATCTTTCACCCATCTTCAAGTATTTCCTAGTCTCTAATGTGCATCTTGCACTTCTGTTTAGATGCTTCTGTGTTTAATTGGCTCTGTACTTGTACTCTGCACAATGACAATGAAGTTGAATCTTATCCAATTAAATCAAAATCTGCTAACACAATTTTGGCCTTTTTTGCACCCAACTTGCTGAAAACATCCTTCAATTCACGCTGGTAGCTTGGATACAGTGAATGTGACTCATGGAAGAAACTTCTAGACATATCACGGCTCTTCAAAATGAAAATGTTGAGAGGGTATTAACAGTATGTATTTCTCATTGTTGGTATGAAAGACCTAAACCGGTCATAACATCTTAAATGCATTGATTATTTCCTTCAATTGCTCACATTGGTATCTGGGAAGGCATATTCTAAATCTACTGTATATTACTTCCAGGTTCATCCGTTTTTGTTGGGGAGTCTCTTGTATTTTATTGTTTGTTTCTGGGTTCCTATTAATGGTTAATGGTTTATAAAGGGTTTAAGGATCAGTTCATAATTTTTGTTAAACTGATAAGACTAGGCTCATGTAACACCCGTCACCTCTGTTATGCCCTACACCTTCAGAACTCACACAATCTAAAACAGCAGCATTGCTTGATCTTAAGTACACAGTTAATTAATCATGTAAGGGTCAGGGCATTTCGGAGCCTAGCATTTGCACCATTCAATTGCAGAGCAAAATACAATCACGCCAGGCACCACACGACCAGCAACTCGAAACAAGTACTGAACCAGAACCAACAATACCCGCAGTCACTGTGCCACACTCCCAACATAAGGCCCATAATTATCATAAACACTGTATCCTTTTATCCTTTCTAAGAATAACATTAAGGGTATTTTGCTAGTATTTAAACCCCTGAAAAGTCCAATCACGTAAATCCTTTTCATCTCTACCATGAAAAGCTGGGGAAGTTTGGTCGATCATGACAGGAAACAGAAGTTGGCATCCCACATTCAAGCCCTGGTACCTTAACACTTGACTTCTCAATTAAAGATTGATATGATCAAAATCAATAAATCCTGAAATAATCACCAAAAAGAACCTCAATAACATTTTAAAGATACTGGCCTGTACCACTTTCTAAGCCCCACTAAAATTCCTCTCATCAGACATGTCACTGAGCTGTTAAAACAGGCAACTTTCAAATGAGGGTCAGTGAAGTGTCTGCAGCGCTAGTTTCATCGCCGCCCAGGGTTCAAAAGCAAAATGCAGGGATCAGACTCAGTTGAGACTTTGGCTGAGGGGGAGAGGGGAGCTCTAAAGGGCATGTGGGAAGTTTGGGCAGATTGGGGGTGGGAGACGGCTTTTCTTTGAGCTTTGAAATAAGAGGTGGGTGCTGGGATTAAGAAGTAGGGGGGCATGGTGTCAACAAGGCACAGGCTGCAAAGGAATCTGAGCAAACTTTGGCACAAAGGAGGCCCTCAGTGCCTCCGGCAACGGGAGATGGAGAGACGCATTTTACAGCAGAGGAAGTCGAATCGAGCAATAAAACCATGTGAGCCATTGATCAGCTCGGCCTCTGAACACTTTTACGGACACACTACCACTTCTGCATGTTCACAGGTTTTCTTCTGTAAGTCCATAGTGCTCAATAATAATAATAATAAAAATACAAACAGTATTATATTTCAATATTTATGAATTCTACATATGAACACAGACAGAATAAGATGTGACACATAAAACAAGACGTCATACATACTGCCACATGAAAAAGTTACACAACTAAACAAAAGTGTTCTAAAAATTTAAAAACTATTCTGCCGTTTTATTTACCACGTCTCCTGCCCAGTCAACTAAATCACACTTTGTCAGTTCCTTCCTAACTCACACTTTCTTAATAAACAGTAGGCGGTAACTTCGAGTGTGTAGTTAACATTGTATATATTGAACTGTGCACATGGATTAAATGATTCTTCAATGCAAGAAAAATACAAATTATTTTTGGTAATCAATTTACTTGAGGATTTTTTTAAGCCCTAATTGTGTTTTAAAGTAGTTTTTAACATTTTTTGTTTCGTTATATAAGCTCTATCTAATGTTCGAATGAAGCTCAAATATGTTCTAAAAGATATGCAAAGACAATGCATATACAAGTAAAATTAGGTTAATTCACACTCTACATCCTTTGAAAAGGTGAGTTACCAGAGTACGCTCAGATAGCCTGTATAACATTTGAGACAACACTGAGCCGTGACCGAGAAAATTTGACAGGAGCCTTAAAAATGTGAGGAAATGCCTGCAAGCCATTTCCATCATCATGTTTTTAACATGCACATTACACGGCTTTAAGAAGTTAATGCAACACTTACACTAAACAACATACTCTACTCACAAAACGTTATGGATGTTCGGCTTTCGATGGAAATGTATGGAAAAGGTTAAAGGTTCAGGCTACAGTGATAGATCATGGATGGATGGCATTTAAGTGGAAGCATCCCATGGTGATTTCCTCATTTTAAACAATACATTGAAACAAAAGCTAACAACAGTGGTGGGTACACCAATGTCAAATGTCTCAATAACCTGTCATATGGCCTTGAGCATCAATTACTTGAAAATTACGTCTTCACAAGTCGACAATAGTTAATTGTTAAGTGTCGTCTCTGTCTCATGACGTCAAAATGTGAACAGCTAAGAAATGTATTGGTCGATTGATGGATCAAAACTTGATGTGAATTTGGCCATTGTTGGTGCCTCGGTAGAGAACAGAAAGTTCTTAAAAAGTACTTAAACATTGAACAGCTGGACATTGAAAAGTTTAGAAACACTCATTAAGTTTACCTGTAAAGGATAAGAGTGCTTCAAAGTGCCAAGCCAAATATGCTTTTTGTGAGTAGTGTACATTTGTCATCATTATTTTTGAAGTAATGGAATAATGCACATTAAATAATTTAATATCACCACATAAGAATATCACATTTTCATAAGTAAACACATAAATGCAATATTTGAACTGAACACATGTGAAAAGCAACAATAGATCTAATTTATGACTAAGGTCGGAATAAATAAGAGAGATGAGCTTTGGTCTTCTACTTAAATGATTGCGTGTTTAAAATTGCATCAACTGTAAAAACTTAAATATACTATGAAGTATGGTAGAACATAGTTTGAGATGCAACCGATTAGTAAGTGCTGCCATATTTTTGTAATTCATCTCCTTTGAATGGGTTTGTCACTTAGTAACTTAATAAAGGGTCAAAAAGTCTAGCCGCTGTTGACCCAAGCTAGTCCCACTGCGTCCAGGCCAAGTCTTTTGAGAGCAATCCCGTCCTGATACTGATCGGTCAGGTACACAGTACCAAAGAAGGCTGAAGAGTACAAACAGAAGAACTGAAAGAAATCTTAATAAAGAAAAACTCAAACCTCACTAGGATAACATGTTAATGAGTGAACATTAGACATCTCACATGTCACACCGTAAGCTTAATGATAACCAAGTCAGTCACCCAGTCAAACAAATGAGGCTAGTGCTGCCCACAAAGAGCAAACAATAGCTAATTATGTTCTACTTCCCATACCTAAACCCACATAATCCCTCCAAATCCAACACTAAGGACCTCTTACAAAGGTGAACAATGTTAACCTTTCACATGTCGTACGAAGGTGTCAGTTTAAAAGGAAGAGAGAATTTGTTTACCACCGTTTTGGGTTATGTTGGAGAAATTTGATTTGCATAAAAAAGTAACAATGATCCACCTGCTTATTGAGGAACTCGTTTGAATACATGTACTGCAGGTATCAAATTATTAACAAAACCAATAATCAGAAAAAAAACATTAGGTTTAAATTAAAATAAAAGTCAAGAGAAAAGTAAAAACACACAGATTCTTTACAAAGCATAACTATAATGTTTAAGCTTTTTTGGGATTGTAGATAGACAACAACACTTCTCATTGTGTTGGTGACAAACAAAAACTGAGAACTTTTTTTAAAGGCTACTCTTCAAGGATTATTAATAAAGCCTCTCAAGTGATGAGAAGTCGACAGCAATCAATTCTAAGGGCCATCAATTAGTTTTTTTGATTTGGTTGTGATCACTTGATGTGTCCCTAAGCTTTAAACCAAGCCAATTTACTATTCCATTGTTAAATATATTTACTGTTACATGTAAGGTTCCACATTCAGCTCAGAATAAAACAGTAATTGTTAAGAGAAATCAGATATTTCCCCCTGAAGGTTTTCACATAGCGTTATATCATAATAATGTGAGGATCTAATTAATGCTACTTGAATGACTAAACACTAGTTATCATTATACTTGTTTGTTAGAATTTTAATGTCAACTCAATTTATTTGTAAAGCATTTTTACAGTAGACATTGTCATCTGTGTACTGACATTTGTTTT
>JAYDZG010000015.1:14273690-14287653 GCA_034509265.1 Microcambeva bendego | reverse complement strand
AAAGTATATAAAAAATGTTGCATTCAGGCACAAACCAAAGCATTTTATTAAACAATGTTAGCACCAGTGTGTGGCGATCTGTTTGTGTGTTGTCTGGCGTTTATCAGAGAAACTGTCGGTGACCTCAAAAGAAAGTTCTCAAAACTTTTGAAACATTTGAAACGTCCACCACCCAACAGTATTGAATTGTGTATTGTGGGAAGTTATCATTTACAATTTTCTCCTTAAAGAGTAAAATATAAAGAAGATCCTTTACTAATCCTGAACCTAAAGCCAATCAGCTACCTGGCACTGGAAAGCACTTCTCAAAAAAGCCAATTGCTAACCTCCCTCTTACTTCAGAAAACCACTTCATTTTGCACTTGTAAGCATCAAGAGCCTTCTTGACATGTCAGGGATACAATAAGACACATTCTGTGGCATCTAATCCTGTACACTCCACTACTGCCGCTGTCCATTTAAAACAGTACAACAAATGGAGACCGGACTTAATTGGTGTTACGATTAGTGTCGGTTCCCCAACAGAGAGTGAAAGGTAATGGAATCATAGTAAACATGCTTCTGTCCTAACTGTTCCAGGGATCAACTTCAAAATGTGTTTATATTTTAAATATATGATCATGTTGGTAGATTAAAATATTAAAAGTCTTTTCTTCAAGATGAGAGAGAACTGATTTTGCTTAAATTCATTCTATAAAACACTGGAAATTGCTTTTGGTAAAAATATCGAAAGAAAGATGATTGCCTTTATCTACATCAGGGGTCACCAATAACTTTTTCTCAAGGGTCACATTCGATGATCATCACGAACACAAGGGTCGGTTAGATATTTTGTCGTTATTACTATTATTAAGTGATTTGGTATTATTAGTATTATTAATTAATTAAGTAGATCTAACTTCCCATAGCAATTAGCAGAAGAAGTAAAATACAAGTAAAATCCGTTGGTCCACACGGAACAGAAATGTCAATTAACATTTATAGCACCAGTCATGTTTTACGACTAATGTCTAGTTCATACTACACGATCTTTTAACCATTTTCAGTACATGGAGGTTATTTGACAAGCGAACGTGTTGTGCCACCTCACATTCTGATGCCACCCGCAGGTTTTTGTGTAGTACCAGTAACGTGATGACAGTGGGCCATCAGTTGTGCTTCTGCAGGCCGTAAGTGGTCCACAGAACACCTATTGGGAAACACTGATCTACATGATCCATTTATGTTAAGTCTGCCGTCTCAGCATGGGCCGCATCGACAGAATGGTTAACAGTGGGATCAGGGCACACACATGAACGCATACATCCAGGAACTCACAAAATTAAAAATCATCTCTGATTTAAATAACGCAGCCATGCAACATTATGCAGGGCAATAATCACCCACCAGCAATTACGCTGAACACGCTTCTAACTAGAACTCTTTTCTAGATAATTAGATATACATTAGCATTTACTCTTCATAAATGCATGTGTTATAAAGACATGTACCAAAACAAACAGAAGCGGTAGAAATGTCTCACAAATGCTAGGCAAACAAATATTTATTTCGCACATTTAATATATAGAAATAACAGATCCACCCATCATAGGCTTTTTTGCATTTTAGACTGCTCTCTTTATATACAGTTGAGCTTTTTATTACTACACACTGTAGATTTTCTATACTATACAGATTTTCTAGGTCTTTACACATACAAGATTAATCAGATTTAAACAAATTTCAGCTTGATAAATGATGACAAATTAAAATTCATCAGGGCCTGGAGCCATTCATAAAATCACTTTATCGCTGGCATCAGGATGATTGAGAAATGTCAGGGCTTATTGCAAGGATGCCCAGGTGGAGCAGCGGCATTTTCCACTAACATACCAGAACAGAGAGTCTAAACTCCCTGTTTCAAAACTCATTATTGCCACCGGTCATCTGGGCAACAACCTAGGATGTATAAACCAGTACATTGTAGTGCCTGATCCAAGCCCGGATAAATAGGAGGGTTGTGTCAGGAAGCACATTTAATAATATGGATCAATAATGTGGATCATGGTCTGATGTCATGTGCCGGGAGCAGAAGGATTCATATGCCAAGCAAGATTAAAATAATTTCTCTAATTTAATGCATTCATTATTAAGCTACTAAACTCAAACGATCCCGAACATTTAAAACCTTAGTCATTTCATTATAAATTAATGGGTAAATATTTTAAGATAGACCAAAAGCTCTTTCCCAGGCCCTCAGCACATACATACGTATCCATCAGAGACTGAACACGGAGTCATTTAAAAAGAATGCTATCGTTTTAATGTCTTGAGACAACTAAACACCCAGAATAAACATTCATAATAATTTTCATGATCTGGATCTAATCCGTTTAACAATTTTTCCAAATATCACATTGAGATGGATTGGATTTCCTGCCCTTTCAGCTTAGTTGGTGACCATTGTGAGCCTTTGCAGGCTCTGAATGATTCCATTGTTTACTAATGCATGGCACTGAAGACTTCTCCGCTTAGTAAATAGAGGAATTTGGCCTGAAGTATTAGGGGTTTTTTACTTCATGTGTGGCAGATGATCTTCTTAACCACCAATCAGATTTGCAGTGGTCTTTAAGCAGAACTTTAATATATAATGTGGAACTGAAATACTGTGTGAGCTCTAAGCTCACAATTTAATTTGGGTCATAAAACAAAGTTGACATTTGGGAGTTCACGAAAACTCTTGAATGAGTATTAAACCCCCCTTTTCTAGATTTTGAAACACCCACTAAAGTGGAACATATGATGGAATCGCAGGTTTGATATTCAATATTAATAAACTGAGCACCTAAGTGGATCAGCAGTATTTTCTGCTAGCACACCAGTACCGACAGTCTGAACTCCGAGGTTGGCCACTCTATATTACCACCGGTCGGCAGGATGCTACCCAAGACACTAAGCCATACAAAGCAGAAAAAACAGAAGGGTTGTGCCTGGAAGGGCATGATGATACCACCCCTAACGAGAGCAGCCAAAAGTATTCACTCATCAATATTAATAAGCTGCTCAATATATAGTGATCAATTCTATATACTGAATAGGTCTAACCCCATTGGTCAATACATGAAGCTACACAATCACAAGAGCTTGAAACTTGAGCAAACAAAAGAAAGGAGTTAAAACGGCTTGTGAAATATGGAAGGACACAGTCATGTCTTATATTTTATCTGTATGGTAATATTTAACCCCTTAAGGGTTTCGTATGGATACGCAAACTTTTACAAGAGTTAAGTTAGAAGACCTTCATGTTTAATCACACTTTATTTGTAAACTAATCTACTCTGCACACAAACAAAGGATCCCGGATGCAGCATTTTTGCTTGAATCAGCTCGTCCATGTTGAACACAGCTGTTCCCGACACACTTGCACTGTCCAATTACCTTCAGCGAGTCCTGTTGAGAACCTCTGCAGAGCCATGGGAGGCCGGGATTTGATGCCAAAAATATCCGTGCACATTAGTGCCATAGCTAAGCATACGAAGGAAGATGAGCAGCAACCTGGCCCAGGTGCTCCGATGCTGACAGGGATGGATATACTCAACGGACTTCAACTACAGACTTGCAGTGTGTTCGACATTCAGATGCTATTAATAATATCGCCTTCGCAGCCCAGAAGCCTGACACACGCTGAGCGACGGTGTTGTGCTCAGGCTATAGGTAGACACATTTACTTACAATTCAGGAAAACGGTTCTAATTTGCCATGCACGTTGATCTTTCCTAGAATAAAGCCCACAGCTCTGAAATCTAGATACAATTTGTGAGTTCTCCAGTTTCTGACTCACTAATAAGAAAACAAGGTGAACAGGGGCATCTATTTTCACCCTCAAGCAGATCCAAAACTGCCTCATTTTTAAGTAAACGAAACACGTCCGAGCAGATCCTACTGAAGCTGCTTGATCAGAGGCCAGGATAAGCGTGAGAATTGAGAAAAATTCCTTCACTGGAAAAACTGACAAGTGGGTTAGAGGCTACACGGCAAGGAATTTAGCCTACGTGTTGGAATGAGTGACAGAAGAGGGGTCTTTAAAACATTTGGCGCACCACTAAAAGTCCCAGTCAATAGCCTCCAGTGGCATTAAGTGATTCCCAATCTGTGGGAAAGCACACACCACCCAATTTAATCCCCACTGTGAACATATCAAATGGAGCTGGAGTTGAAAAGAATGAGCTCCCTGCACTTCTGTCAGATAAGCACTGAAATGTCAAGGTGAGTGAATGTGGTGTGTATAATCGTAATCTAGAGGACTCACTGGTGTAGGCCAATTTAAGACTGAAGACTTTTTTTGCAGTGAAGACAAACCTTCCGTCCTTCCTGTTTACTTTGACCGGTTGTTTTTCACATTTTTATAAAGCAACCAGGATGATGTACAGCAACAAGGGTCGGTTAGACTGTCTTTGGTCAGAAATATTGCAGTTCTCTATAAAGTCTTAGGATTCCTCATGACAAAGGTTGAAAACTACTGTGAGTTGTTGGTTTTAGTAACGTTGACATCGCAAAACATGTCTCTGAGCTTCATCCCAACATTTTAATAATGAAGAACAATATAATGTATTGAATTTAGGTGGCATAATGCCTCTTGGCAAGAAGGTCCTGGGGTGGTCCAGGTACTTTCTGTGAGTTTGCATGATCTCATAGCGTGAACGTGGGTTTCATCCGGGTGCTTCGGTTTCCTCCCACAGTTTAAAAACATGCAGTCAGTTAACTGGAGACAATGAATTGTCCTGTAGATACCTAGCCATTAGGATAAACGGGTGCATTGTAGTGAAGGCCCAAGCACAGATAAATAGGGAGGGTTTTTAAGAAGGGCGACCCAGCCGAAAGAAAAAGAAAATGTAGCATTATTGTGGAACAGTATATGTTTAAACAGTGGAGGACAGTTCTTACAGCACAAGCTGTAAGTTCTAATTATAAATGAATTAATAATTCTTCATTTAATGTGTGACATTTATTAGATGTTTATCTGAAGCAACTAACAATTATGACTGAATAAAATACAAGCAATTGGGTGTCAAGGGCCTGCTCTAGTTATAATATTAGGGTTATAATATCACAGTAGTGGATTCATAATGGAGTCTGATACAAAACAATCACTGCTGGTGGAAATTAATTTAAATGACCTTAACAAACATCCTTAAACAGGAATGTCTTCATGGATTATCAGTTAACTGGTTATTAATTAACACTCCTACTTTACATGTTCATCTATTTACTTATTTACTCACGAGTGGGGGCACATTTTAGTAGCCAATACTTTTACTGTGTGGGAGCTACAGGTAGAAATAAAGTCGTAGGCTCCATCTGCCTTGGTTCAATTCTCTCACCTGTAAAACTAAATTGTGAAGGCATGTTGATTCATTTCATATTCCTCCTAAAACAGATTACGTTTACAAATGTATATGATTGGATTTTAGCTCATGGTCTTCTTTCAGCTGCTCCCATAAGGGATCACAGTAGATCGTAATCTGCATAACTTGGCATGGTTCACAATTCAGAGTCTCGAATGAACCCGGTTGCAAGCCTTTGGACTGTGATGAAACCGGAGCACCCGGAGGAAACCCAAACTCCACAAAGAAAGGACCCGGACCCCAACTTCTTCATGTGAAGTGTCGGTGACAATCGAGCATTTGATTTTACTGACTAATGTCTCTGATTTATGTTCTTCAATGCAAGTTAAAAAAATAAATCAACCAGATTGACATCAACTCTCTGAACATGCAGTGATGCCAGTACCAAGTGTACTTTAAACCCCAAATTCAGTACCTTAATCCTTGAGTACACCCAAAAGAAGCTTAAAAAGCAAAGAACACTCACTTGTCATACTCTGCGTTGTCCCGATCACAGCGGGCATCTTTGTGCTTCTGCCAGTCCTTGCCGTGTTTACATGTGGTCAGCAGGACCACATCTTCTGCGTTATGTACATGATAAAGCGCGTTCCGGGTGTCCGAGCCGATCCCGGTAAGGTAGCGTTTACCCTTAAAGACCAGCATGTACTTCCTAAAAGGGGGGATCGTGTTGTACTTCAGGAACCCGCGCTCGCCGCCCGTTTTCGGGTGCTCCTTGGGGAACAGAGGGATGGACACGTCGAAGCCCGGACGGAAGGTCTCGGTGCTGATGCTCGCCTTGGCCAGCATCGCCTGGCCGATATCGAAACCCAGATCCTCCGTGTAATCGGGCCATGTGCCGGAGTACAAGTTAAAAATGAGGTGATTCCGGCCGTCGTTCCACAGCGCCAGACTCTGCACTTTAGTCCGCATGTTGTGCACGTAATGCGGGGAGAGCTGGTCCCGATCCAGGGTGTCCAGGCTCAAGACGAAGACGCACGCGTGACTCGGATCGGGCGTGTAAAATCGCGAGGCCTCGATCGTGTTTAAAATGTTCTGGTAGCTTTCCGAAATCTTTTCGCCTTTCTGTGGCGGGTAGACGTAAACCTTGAAGCCGTTACGGCGGCACAAGGAGAAGTCGAAACACGAGTCCATGCGACAGCGTTTGCCCTTATAGACGCCGGCGTGCGTATCCCGTTTGAGTTTAGGAGACGTGTGGATGTTGTAGTCCTCTGCGTCGGTGTGATCCCACGGACTGAAGAGGTGTAAAGGGTCGGAGAAGTGCGGCCACGGCTGCTCGGAGCGCCGGTGAGCGTAGCGGCTGCGATCATGCCGCCGCTTTCCACCCGACGGGACGCCCGCGAAGTAAAAGAGCAGCAGCAGGAAAGCGCCGGTCAGTAAAGACACCAGGTAGCGCTTTTTGGCCTGCATGGCTCCTGGGAGCCGGGCCCTGCCAACGTCTAAGAACAAATCCCCAAGTTTGCTTCTCACCGCCTTCGGCTAGCGCCACGCCGCTCCGCCATCTTCCAGCCTGCCAGGATTCCCGAGCCGCACGCGCTTCCCGATGCTCCGCTACCCGATCCCGCATGTGGGCGACTTTACCGGCTGGTCTCACTACTATCCCACGCTGTCGGTACCGATCGAAGCATTTTAAAGCGTCCTTGATGTCCTCATGTCGTTAATCTTGTTAATCAAAGCTTCCCGTTAACATCCAATAATGCTTCGAACTTCTCCAGACGAGTCGCTTCTGTTCTTCTAGTTTCTCCCGTTTTAAAGTCCGGTAACACGCCAAGTGTTGCTCATCTGGTCCACCACGTCCTTACTGATCCGACACTTCTCAGATTAGTTCATCTCATCTGGACTCACGAACCTTTTCAATACGGGCATCGTTGGTATTAATCGCTCATTCTTCTCCAGACCGGGCGGACTCGGACACGAAGCCGACTCAGAAGCATCACCGAGAGGGGAGAAAGAACCAGCAGAATCACCTCCTCTGGGTGCTCGTTCGGGAACCAAACGGACTTAACTCCTCCGATCTGTGCTCCCAGTTACACATCGCTCACTTGTTCCGACTGTTTCTCTCCAACATTCCGATCCCGACCCGACGCCGCGCGCGTTCCGTCCCATCTCGCGGCGTTGTGCGATTCTATTGGACCGTATTGCCGGAAAAGGCGGAGCCTCGAGCGCACCCATTCATTACCAGATTGCGGCCCGTCAGGATAGACGTGATACGTAAATTACGTAACGTAGAGCTGGAAGTGTGAGGAATGGCTGGCTATTAAAAAGCACAATCTTCATTCAGTTGACTACATACAGCACACTTGATACTTTACAAGTTAATACGATATATATCTAATGTATCACTATATCATGTATACTACAAACCGCACAAGAGTATATAGTATATAGTATAATTCATATGTTACCACTCTATGCTAAAATATCCCACGACGCATTAACATTTTAAGACCTAGTATAGTTTTGGTTTGGGTGGCAGGGTGGCTTAGTGGGTAGCACTGTCGCCTCATAGCAAGGAGGTCCTGGGTGGGGCAATCTAGGTCCTTTCTGTGTGGAGTTTGCATGTTCTCGCGGCGTCCGTGTGGGTTTCCTCCGGGTACTCCGGTTTCCTCCCACAGTCCAAAGACATGCTACAAGGTTAATTGGAGACACTGAATTGTCCTGTAGGGTTACCCAGCCGTGTAACTGGGAACAGTTGCACTTCGGTCCCAAGCCCAGATAAATGGCAAACTACTCCACTATCATTGCCGAAATACTTCATGCATCGATGTAACTTAGTAGTAGTTGGGTTTGAATTGGTGTCCTTTGGTTTACTAGATTTAGATTTAGAATTCTCTTTTCATCCCTGTGCAGTGAAATTGTCCTCCACATTTTAACCCAATCTGTGCAGTGAAACACATACATACACACTACTGAACACTAGGGAGAGTAGTTAGAGGTTAGGTGCCTTGCTCAAGGACACTTCAGTCGTGATCTGTCAGCTCTGAGAATTCAACCGGCAACCTTCTGATCACAAGCCCAGTTCTCTAACCACCAGTTCTCTAATTGTCCTGTTTGACAAGGCAGAAATAAAATTTACACACAGTGGATTTTTTCTTCTCTTTAAGTGTTTAAGATACATACACTTCTAACAGGTGTACGTGAGGTGGGGGTTTGGGAAATACTTTTTACTAATGCTCATAGTTTGGGAATGGAGTGTACAACAAGCTTAACAAGGTGTTCACAATATAAAAAGTCACTTAGGTACTGTCATCAATCAGTTCTTTTAGAAACTAGGCATTTACATAGATGGGAAGACTGGGAGAGGGAGAGGGAGCCGTGCTGAGAGACAAATATAGTTTCTTCACCTTATCAGGGCCAATTCATGAGACAGGAGACAGTTTGGAGGCTAATTTAAAGAAATCACATCTTTAAGGGGTGACATTTAGTGTATGAGTGGGTCGTGAGAAATCTTATTTTAGTAAATGTACTGCTACATTAGAACAAAAACTTGGGCTTAATACACAAACTGTATTGCCTAAAAAGTTTAGATGTTTTGTAAAATGCAAGATTTAACAGACAAAATTATAAAGACAATACATGTTCACTAACCATAACTCGAACAGAGCTATGTATATCACCATTACATCACATTTTCTATTAATTATACTTCTTTTTGGTTTGGGAACTGCGTATACTACTTGTTGTGGGTTTGCAAATTGAATGTTGCCCATTCTTACTTAATAAAGTGCATTATAAAGTGATGCTATGCTAATGTCATGCTATGCATTTTCATGCACACTGTCCCATGGACGTCTCTGAAACAGATGACTTCTTCAAGGCAGTACATGCTGCTCCAGACTTTTGGACTTTGTTCCACTGTGTGATGGTCAATCCTAGATGTGTCTGAGCCAAGAGATGTAGATTTCATTTCTGAACATGGTTAAGATAAGGCTTCTTTTTTTGCACAGTAATGTTTAAAGTAGCATTTGTGAATGTAATTTAGTTGGCTACAGTAATCCCTTGCCCATGTGATTATACCAGCTATCGTCGAGTGGTGGTTCTTGACGCAGTTCCGCCTGAGGGATCAAATCATTTGAATGATACTATGCACTATAAAGGGAGAATATACAATCCCTTTCCAATATTTCTTTGAGATTTTAAACATTTCAATAATTTTCTCACACATTTGTTGACAAATCGTACAAAAACAGAAATAAAATAGGGTCCAAAAACCAACATTTAAATGTAAGATCTGAAATAAAAGAAATAGAACAATTTGCACTTTAGTGACATCCATGCGGAAGACTATGGATACTTTCATATGTTCAGTTCCTAACCAAACCTGGTTTACGTTGTTATTACCTTACATAGCTGAACACATCATGCTTCTGAACTAGCTGTACACATAAAAAATCTTCTTACTAAGGCTGTCCAAAGCTGACAGTATAGATTTTACACCCTTTTTAAACAAAATACAAAACGGATCACAGTGGCGCACCAGGTAGTGTGGGAGCCGTGCAGCTACAAAGTCCTGGAGAGCTGGGTTTAAACCTTGCATTTGTTCACGGCCTTTGAAGATTTTGGCATATTTGTATTCATCTACATTGGTTTCTACTAACCCGCCCAGCTTCAAAAACATGCCAAAAATGAATTGGGTCCGCTTAATTACCCTTAGATGTAAGTGATGTGTAATATTGGATTGGATTAGCACCCTGTCCACATTGCATAGTGTTCTGTGTTTGGGGGAGGTCCTGAACCACTGAAATCTCACTTAAGATGAATGAATATATTCAAAGGCAGAAACTGAAGTAGAATTACACATGTAAAAATGGATTAGACCCCATGTTGTTCTTTCAGGTACTTATTTATATTGATTTTTTTGGGGCCAACAGACATTAGTTCAGGGGAAAAGGTCTAAAAATGCATGTGATTTACAATACATTTAATATTACATGTATTAGGCATAAACGTTAGGACCATTAACAGCTGAAGTGAATAACATGGAGTGTCTCTTCATCACGGCACGTTTTAGTGAGTGGTGGGATATACTGAGCAGAATTTTAACATTTTCTTTATAAAGTTGATGTTAGAAACAGGAAAAATGGACAAGTGAAAGGATTTGAGCAAGTTTGACACAGGCCAAACTGTGATGGCTAGAGCATCTCCAAACCAGAGACAGGGTCATGGGTGGCACATTAATGCACGTGTGGAGCGAAGGTTTTCCCATATGGTCTAATCCAACAGACGAACTGCTGTAGCTCAAATTGCTGACGAACTTAATGCTGATTCTGATAGAAAGGTGTCAACACAGTCCATAACAGTCCAACCCAACATTAGTAGGGTGGACATAATGTTGTCTGATAGGTGTATATACTGATTCATTACTTACTTTATTTATTTTAAATAATATTTTACTATGCAACCTATATAAGTGAAATGAGTCATGTGTGCTAATTTTTTGTTATGCAGTGCTGCCAGAGATAATGTAAAAAGAAGCCAGTTTTAGACTATCTGAGCCGCTATTATTGAAATATCCATATTATTTATATTCATATTATAAGTTTACATGAAATTGTAAGAAATCAATATGATAGATTTTCATATAGCATTTTGATTTAATATTTATTACATGCCAGTACCATAGATCATCGGGAGGATGTAATCATTCATTTTTTAATTGAAAAAATGTGTAAACATGTAAGCATTGCTAAACTGTTCAGTTCATCACACAAATTAGGATATACCAATTAAAAAACCATCTCGCAACCATAGCATATTTCCTTAGAACTGCTTTACTATCCTCTGCTCATTTACTCCACCACTACCCTGCTGATTAGAGCTAAGCATTTAATCCTATTCTAACGATTAGTTAATGATCATTATCAATCATAGCTAATCACAGCTATCACTTTAGCAGAAGATTTCTTTTTCTTTGATGTCGGACATGGATTAAGCTGACTATAGCAGCTGGTTGGTGGCTGGGTGCTCAACCCGCAGGATCTGCTTTTGTTCCCTGCAGCAGATAAGTGGCTCTGTGCTAAAGCACTTCCTTTTCCAGATAGCACAGCAGTCAGTGATAAAAAGGCCAGAATTTGGGCCACTGTAAACAAAAACTTCTGTCTGGAAGAAGTGCATCACGAGTGCAAGCACAGGTAGAGACAAAACAGCCTTTGAGTGTCTTATAACAGATCTCGATTCATGAGCTGATAAGGCCACACGAGATGATGTAATGTTCTGCATTCCTTGAATGAATCGTGGGTACGACAGCATGGAACGGCTACAGGAGAGGACAGGGTGAGACAATCCCACAGCCAAAACATCCCCCTATAGGAAAACCTCAACAAACCGATACACTAACAGAGGAATTTCTAGAATTTTTTTGAGACTTTATTTCATAGTCAAATAATCAAGTATTCATATATTTATTGAAATTGAGTACTTAATTGACATACATTGTACATGTAATTGTAACCTGTATAAATTATATGCTCTGGAATTGTGTTTTTAACACATTTCTCTCCAATTGTCCTGCCAATTTCGTCATATCCAATAACATGTTTCCATTTTGCTTTTTCTCCTGCTGCTACAGACCTCGACTAGTCACTGAAGAGAGCCTTAACTAACACACCTCCTTTCACAGACCTGAATATGGTGGATTCATTTGGAGATCTGTATCTTTCCCGAAGAGTAAGCCACTGATCTCCATTATCCCTTGTCTTTTTGTAGGCACAATTAAACATCCAGCATTGGTTGAACATTCTACTCCACGACTAAAACCAGTAGCCTGCCGACAGCGGGTTCAAAAAGGTTAGATCTGGTGTGCTAGCACGTTTTACCGCTGCGCCACCAAGAGCCAACTGGAATTATGTTAACTAATTTGTTTTATGGCTGATTCTATATAATATAAAATGTGTCTGTTGAAGCAGAGACCATTAGCTCAACTGAAGCAAAGACTATATGCTACAAAATACTGTACATTCATTTTGTTGGGAATGGTGTGGCTTTGACTTTGTTTTAGCAGGTTTGGTCCGGATGCATAAAAAGTTAGTTTGCTGTGGAATTACCTGACACTCTGGCGTACATAAACTTCATAAACATTGTTGGATTAAATTGGAATGATAGCTGGAAGTTTTATCAACAAGCATTCCACATCACGAGAAATACTTATGATGTGCCATTTTTATTTCAATTGAAATGTTGAGTCACATTATTATGACTTTTAATGGCTGTGGCAGAGTTTTGTGGCATTCTTTGGGTCCATTGATCAATGTAAAAGGTGCTCTTGACCGATTTGAGTATGAATCCATCCGTGCAGACCACATACACCTATGCATGCTGATTGTCTTTACTGGAGTAGATGAGATCTTCCAGTGAAACATGCCTCATGGCTAGAAATTTCCAATACTGGTTGAAAGAGCATGGCTCCCAAGTACTACCTTAGATACCCAAGACCACCTTGATCATCATGTTCGCTCTATAGATGATTCAGGGTAACTGTGAAAACCTTCCAGGATTGTATTCACTTCCAGCCTTTCCAGCTGATGTCTGTGCTGCACATGGTGGTTATTCAGGATCGTAGCCGGTGGTCATAATGATGTGACATGTACAGTGTATTTAGCACCCTTTTCAACTATTATTTCATTTTTAAAACCTTTTATAAGCATCGATAAATATGAATTTTAAATCCACGTCAACCAGTAACAGCACAAATGTTATACTGCACTTAGTAAATCGAATCACAACCGCATGACTAATGCAGGCACGGTCACTGAGTAGGAGTAAAACTGGAAGTTCTGCTCTCCTTTTTCGACTCTCCCTGAAGTCTTCAGTGCGAATGAAAGTCTAAAAAAGGAGAACAGTGCCTTTAAAAGCTCTAGCGAAGGAGCGGGGTGACTACATTCCTCCTTGTTTCTTTATTTATTTAAAGTGACCTTTCGTCAGAAGAAAGCCAGCTCTTGGCAATATAAAGGTTTAAATGCGGCAAAATGTAGGAGTGTGAAAGAAAAAGAAAGAGAGTAGGGGAGAGAGAGAGAGGAAAAAACTGAGGATTTTGGTTTCTTTAGGGAGACGGAGGCAGTAAATGAAGCGGAAAGGGTTAGATGTGCTGATAGGCCCTCATTAAAAAAGCAGAGCTCTTGACTTCTAAACCCCTTCATTTGTATTCTTCAGCAATTTATTCGGTACAGATTTGGACCGGGGAATTGGAGTATATCTTAGAGGTGAAATGAGACTTTCTAAACTGTAGAACAAGAATCTTTACATTTAACTTTGTAGCAGAAATAAATGGTTTGCAAATGTCTTATGGTCTGAGTAGATGATTTTCAGAACAATATTCCTATGAATCAAAACTGTTACACTAGTGTATGACTTTTGTTTATAACCAAAACATACTACAGTAGTGTATCTTAACATCATTTGAATATAACCAGTCAAGCAATGTGTATCAGGCTAGAAAGTCAAAAAGCACAACATGATGACAGATTTAAATACAGATACCAGGCCAATATGAGGAGCATTGGAATCTATCAGTCTATCAGGTACTAGATCCTACCTTCTTGCTGTGAGGCAACACTGAGCCAGTCATGGATGATTTCCATGATTTC
>JAYDZG010000015.1:14174824-14189082 GCA_034509265.1 Microcambeva bendego | reverse complement strand
TGATATATTAAATGTAATATAATGCAATGTAATATATATATATAATTATATATTAAATGTAATATAATGTAATGTAATATATCACTATATAAATTTTAAGGGAACCTCTTATGCTAATTAGGGTTGAGTAGGGGTGCTGGAGGCTATCCCAGCTCTTAAACGGGCGCAAGGCACTGGGTACGGGTACCCAGAGAAAACCCACGCAGACACGGGGAGAACATGCACAGAGAAATCACCCCACCCGGGGATCGACCACAGGATCTTCTCACTGTGAGGCGACAGTGCCACCATGCCGCTCATAATGAAATATACAATTTAAAGAATTCATTATTGTACATTGCTCACTTTATAATACTCCTGAGTTGCTAATGGTTAATGCAATTTCTATACTGTCTTGGTACTTATACAGCTTTTATGGAACAGAAAGACTCTCCTTCCAGAATCTCTTTACTAACTCTATGCACAAACTCTCATTGAACGATTAAACATTGCACATATGCAATTCCAAGTAAGTAAAAATAAAGGTTCTAAAATCTACTTTAAAAAGTACAAGTAGATACAAAATAATCAACACAATTACAGTAACGTTATCAAATTGTTACTTTCCACCTCTGCTAGACGCGGCATATCTAGGATGTAGCTTAACAAATTGAATGCACGTGAGGCACTTTTTTGATTGCAATTATTCAACGACAGCTGTTCCTTAGGCTAATGAATGGAAATGTAAAAATGTGAAGATGTGCAGGGCAGGCAGGCTGAAGAAAGATTGATTTAAGTGGCTGAAGATGACAAATGGCCTTCTATGCAGCACTGCAGAAATAAGCTGTCCTGAGGCCACTCCGCAAGGGAAACATATAGTGTAGAACATGGACCGCAAGGTGCTTAAAGACAGAAAAATGGAGCGGGCCACATAAGCATGATGGAATGTCTAATTAAGACAAACTGGGCTGCAAATCTGTCTGACATTTCGCCACCACCAAAGGAGCAACGGTAAGCACTGGAACACAGCCGCAACCGAGCTTTTTCTTTGTCATCGAAAGTTCGGAAACTTTGTGGGGTAGAAGAAGAAATACTTGTCGTGTTAATATTGGCACAATGGAAACCCAGCCCTCCTGAATGTGTACTGCGATGTACTGCAGGGAAATTCATTGAACGTTTCACTTCAATTTCAGTCTCAAGGATCTTCAAAAAGTTTCCACTCTTTTATATCCGGTTGGAAACAGTGATGGTGGAAGGATTAGTAATTGGTCATGTCAGAGAGCTTATTGTACCTTTTTAAACTGCATTAAGGAGAAGATTTTCATCTAAGGATGATGTGAAAGCAGCGATGAAAACATTTTTGCTGATGATATTAACTCTGGGAAAATGCATCACAGAAGGTGACTAGAAAAAAAATGTTTTATTTCTTAATAAACAGAGTTTTAACAGAACCCTCGAACATAACACTTTTCACTCTGGTCCTTAAGAAGTCTATTAAGAAGTCTAATGCATGCATTTATTATAAAAGGCAATCGATATTTCAACAAGTATCAAAAAGTTCTCATTAGCATAATATAACACCCTTCCTGACCCTGGTAAAGAAACTTCTATAGATGTCTCTAATTAATAGGTTCAATAAGCTGGGGTGGCACAGTGGCTAAGTGTGTAGCACTGCCGCGTCACAGCAAAAAGGTCCTGGGTTCGCTCCCAGGTAGGCCGGTCAAGGACCTTTCTGTGTGGAGTTTGCATGTTCTTCCCTTGTCCATGAGGGTTTCCTCCCACAGTCTGGAAGGGAATCCGGTGACGATCTGCTAGACTACACATGCAAACTTTTCTATATGTATATTGTGAGATAAGTATACATCATAAAGCACTGGCACAATTTTCTAATAATCTTACAAGCTTAATCGCAGAACAACGTTGATTCGTAGAGAAGAGTGTATATAGCAGTGTGGTAAAAAAATCCTCAGCAAGAATGAAGGAGAAAAAAGAACAGAAGAGTGAGGACGTTATCACAGGAACAGGCATGTCGGAATCAGCTGAGTGATCTGACTGGAGTGACGCAGGTCGCACATGGAGACTGGAGGCGGACCGGAGGGCCCGTATCAACACTGCGGTAGGAATAGAGGATGGAAGATAGAAAGGAATGAAAAGGAGGGCATTTGTGTTTAAGCAAGACAGACAGTGATGAGATTTAACAGAATCTGCCAAAGAGAAACATATACAGTTGTTTTTTTTTCTGCTACACATACTATTATGCTGTGGCAAGGCTTTGCTAACATCTGATTATACTGTATTTTTTAAAATAAAGATGTTGGAATAGTTTTAAGAAGGAAAATGACTGGGGATCCATGAGAGCATACAATCAGTGGTAGGGGGATGATGCCCCATGTAAAGAATACAGGAGGTGATGGATACCTTGTGAGTAGGCTCCTCATAGAAGGTCCCTGTATGCGCATGGGATTCCTCCAGGAGCTCCGGTTTCCTCTTAGAGGTTTTCCCCATGATGGTTCCTCGATCTATCTAGGGTGTTTCCTATCTTGCACCCAATGCAACCCTGATCAGGCTAAATCCGCTGTGAAACGAATGAATGGAATATAAACAGGGAAAGACTGACCATTTAAACTAAAACTTACATTCATTAGTGGTTTTCCCTTAGATAGTTTCCAGATATAATTACCATGAACCCCCCCCCCCCCCCACCAACACATGCAGGCATAATTGACTCTCCAAACTCAAGCAATTTTTAAATAGAACATAAACTACGAGGTGCTGAAGCCTATCTTAGATTTTCAATGGGCGTAAGACACACAGACACACACAAAAACCAATTCAGTGTCTCCAATTAACCAGACTGCCTGTTTTTGGACTGTGGGAATCCCACACAGACACGGGGAAGAAAGTGCAAACTCCTCACAGAAAACACCCGGACTACATCACCCGGGAATTGAACCCCGGATTTTCTTGCTGTGATGCCACCATGCCACCCATAATTTAAACATTGCAAGTGAGAAAAAATAACACTAGTTATTCATACATAATTGTAAACCTTACGTGAACGGACACCTTGCTGGACACAGCATGTCATTCAGGACACAGCTCCTGTCTGACACAGCTCCTGTCTGACTTTTCAGACAGTGGCAGACATTTAAGAGTAAATGAAACAAAATTGCATGGCACAGTGCATAGATGTTCAAACAGAAGAAAGGATATTTGGTGCATTTACTTTAGATTCAGATTGCTTTGTTATGATTCATTGCTCAGAGCGGAACAAATTACTAGAAATGGCAGCGCTACTATAAACGAGGGGGTAAAGGAGACTTCAAATTAAAGCCTACCGCACGCATCCATTCACCGTATAATTATGTGAATGCGTGGAGTAAATACAGGCCGGCGGAGTTTGCTTCCTAATTAATTTGGCAGAGCAGCTTTGTCGCTAATGGTCAAAGGACACGGTGCTGACCTACGGAGGGGGGTGCGGCCCAAGCAGGCACGGCGCGGTGCAGGTTGATCGCTTCGATTTGTTGGGATGTTGAAACGCACATCATGAGACTTAATTACAAATGCGCCGTGTAGTACAACAGACAGCAGAGCGTCACAAAGACTAAATCACGTCACCGGCTTTCACCAGCCACCATAATTAAGCGTAAAATAAGTGCAGCCATGAAAGCATTAGAGACGCGTGTGGTCAGATGGAGTCATATTATGGCCAACCGTGCACAATCAAAGTGGCGAGGGAAAGGAATCGGTCCATGAACGACAGTTGGAAATTGTGCAAGTCTGTTAACCCCGCAGGCTTCTGGCTTCCTCGCGTGCCAGGTACCTGTGGAGGAGCACTGGATTAGAAGACTGGACTGACATGACTCAATTTCTTTGAACTTTGTGTCCAAGACCACAGTGGGACGCTTCGATAAAAAAAAAAAATGTTTCGGCATCATATTCTTTCTTCATGCTGTTCGTGCTTACTGTTAATATAGAAGATGATCAGACAAACAATGAGGTTGCAAATGGATTCCATGAACAAATATACTGTAAACTCTTAATGAAAGAAATAATGGCTGATGGGATTTGCAGTCATTGGACTGAACCATTTTAGGAATGGGCTATTCGGTATTTATGATCATTAGTGTGGTGCTTATACATATAATAAGATCATATAGGTGTATCTAAATGTAAATATAATTAATGAAGCAACTCGTGTCATTGTATGAAAGAAAGAATGCTCCAAACAGACCCTGTTATTAGACTAGCTGGGACTTTTATGCAGGTACTATCAAGTTGACGTGTTATCACAAACATGACCTGTTGTTAAATCAGGTGAGATAACTGAATACACGTTCATGTTCTTCCTACATGAGTCATTGGCCTAGTGCACAGTAGTGATGGTTAAACCAGATTAATTTCTACCAGGTGAGCCAGTGACAGCTCATCAGGAACACGGCCTCCAGTATCTCAAAGACAAACTGTCCTGCTACTCTATCAGGAACACGGATGCCTGATCAACTGGCCTGATAAATCTAAAGTTGCCACCATGTAGGAGGCCCAATCGCATAACGCAAAATAAAAGCAACTGCTTTCCAGACTAAGGCCACACCAAGGGGGTCATCTGCTGACCCCACCCACGGTTTGGTAACAAGCCATCCATCAGCGGCTTATTGGGATGCTACTGGCTGCGACGGAACACCATCTGGACTGAGCCATCTGGTCCGCTTTTGTAGCAGAAGATGGCTGCCTAATTCCCCTTGCTCCTGATCCTGCACTTTCTATGCAGTCTGCCATTCAACATCCAGAGTGAAGAACTGGAAATATACTTCAGTGCACACGTACTTCCGTCGGAACACTGCAGTGATAGTCTGAATATCGATTCATAAAATATGACCAAGATAAGCACATTATTACGCGGTTCATCTTAATATCTGTCCAGTAAGTGTTTGCAATGCCTAGAACATTTACCTAGAACGCTCGTAGCTTTCATAGCAATATGTGTAAACTAAAACAATTGTAAGATGGTTTGAGAATCGGCCTCTGGATCAGAGGTGCCAGATATGTTGGTTAACATGATTGACAGGAAATGTGGCCACTGTTTCTTTAATTTGCATTCTCTTTTACAATATCTACATCTCAGCCTGTCTGAAGTACTGCAAATCTACACAAATCTAAAATTTGGACCAACCTGCTTGTGTGAACCAGCCGTTTCCAAGACGAAAAAAAAATTCCAAGTCTAAATATCCGTCCACATTTACTGATAAACACTTGAACTTGAAGCAGCTATTGACCAGGCAACATAAACCCTGACTGACTATTCAGTACAAATCATCAGAAAAAGGTTAGTGTCAGTTTTCAGTTGCTTGCCCTGTACTGCTGAACATCAGTATATGAACCAAAGTGTTTTTATAAAGCTACAAAGCTTGAGGCCAACCTTTTTTATAAAGCAGATCACGAGACATGACGTATTAAAATCTGCACTGTGTATGTTGTGTTGTTTGCATTTGTGTTTTGTGTTGCACTCTGGTCCTTGTGGACATGGTTTCTTTTCAGTATATACTGGTATATGGCTAAAAGGACAATAAAGCCTCTTGAACTTGAAGCTGAAATGTCTCAGACACATTTGCTTCAACAACACCTCTTCACTACTGTGTGAATCACCCTGTTTTAATTATATGTACTTTTAACATGATTGTCCAATTGAATCAGATGAAAGGATGTGACTCAATGATGGGCAGGAGGTTTTATGTGTTGGTTTGTGTATTAAGTATATCAGTCAATTCATTTTGCTTGTTCTGTTAGAGGTCTGTGAAAGATCTACCATTGCTTCAGTGAAGCAGCTTTAATCTTTCTCAGTGTTCCACCCAAATTGTAAGTTAGCCTCATGGAGAAAACCCATGGGTTTAATAACCATCTCTGTGAGGACTATAAATTATTAATAGGGGACAAACATAGCCTGCGGAAACCCTGACACACACTCAAGTACACACCCCCATAAAGATTGAATTAATGAGATTCAGGGAATCATTTGCATAAAACTAATGCTGGACAAAATGAGAGTCGATTTTTGGCTCTATTGTTTCTACTTAACATTCTGCTGTCTGTAATTACAATTCCTTTATGGTATTTACATGAAAAAAGAATGAACTTGTTATGTGAAAACACAGCTATTAAAAAAGAGATCACTTCAAAAATATCCATGTGCTCTTGACCAAAATGAGAAGTGTTGTTTTAATATGTTCTAATCCTTCTAATTGTAGTTTATAGAATGAAACAACACTGATCCTTTTGGTCCAACACATACCCAGAAATTACATAACTACAAAATCTATACACCAGCTATAGGTGGCTCTATAACATAGTATTATTTATAAAACACTTTATATCGTCTGCCTTGAATAATCTACATAAGACTACATGAAATTTATATTTAGAACAATATGGAAGAAATGAACAAGTGGGTAGCACTGTCGCCTCCCAGCAAGAAGGTCCTGAGTTCGATCCCCAGGTGGGAAGTTCGCATGTTTTCCCTGTGTGTGCGTGGGTTTACTCTGGACACTCCGGTTTCCTCCCACAGTCCAAAAACATGCAAGTGAGGTGAACCGGAGAGAAAAAATTCCCATGTAACTGTTTCCTGTCATGAATGTAACCAAAGTGTAAAAATCCCAATAAACAATTGACAAACAAACTCTGCAGAGCCAAATGCAATGAGCTGCAGAGCTGAATTTTATTTTTAAATAAAGATTTATATAAATTTTTCAGCCCACTTCACAACCACGTACAAACTTAATTTCTGGAAAAGTTAGGAAGTATTGTACCATGCAGTAAAAACAAGAGTTTGAATTGTTGCATGCAACCCAAGCGGCAACGAGTGGGGGCCGGGGCAAAATAAGAGTGAAAAGTTGAAAGAATATTGAAGTATCAAGCTCCAAAATAAGCAAGTGAAATGTGAACAGTTAAGGGATTTACGAGTGGGTGTAAAAATGAAGCAGCAATAGCTCAGTCTGTGCAACTAAAGACTGGTTGTGGTTCACCAATGTGGCAATCTTGAGGAAAGAACTGGCAGTCGCTCCATTTCTCAATGCAAGACTGCAACACATAATATTGCAGAAAAAAGACCACTGTTGAATTTGCATTACCTCAGATGCCTGCATCTGTGATACAATGGTCCTTTAACTTTTTAGAACTCTTTTAGTTTTTCTTAAGAACGTCTATGTACATACAGCCATAGATAAAAATAAAAGACCACTTTCTCTGGTCTCTAGTATTGTTTTGTTATATTTTGAATATGAATAAAAATTAGAATAGAATAGAGAACACTGCTCATTTTGGACAAAGACATACCCATAAATTGTTCAAATATATTATCATTAAAATCTCCTCACTACTCAGGTGGTGCATCAGTAAAACACCAGAGCTGCAATCTCGAATACATCATATAGAGTCTGAGTTCAGCCTGCCAACTGAGCTACTTCAGAAGCAACGACTGGCCTGTTGTTCATAGAAGAGTGAGATTAAAGCAGGATACGGTCTCTCTCCCAAGACTGATGCAATTATCTGCTGGCTGATTGCTGGCGCCTGCACAGAGCTGAAGAAAAAGGGCATTGATCAGAGTGTGTCTCTCCATACACTGTGCTGATCTGCATGCTCACCCATCAAAGTGCACATGGAAAAATGCATAAAGCTGCAGAGGGGGTGACTATTGGAGAGGTATAATGACGCAGTCGGGTAATTGTATTGAAAATTCTTTATAGCGAATCCAGGTGAACTATTTCGTTGCAACACATGCTGGTGAACCATCAAGGGTTAAAGAATCTCCTTTGGTAGCATAAGCTTATTGAAAAATGCTCACACCAATGGGCAATCAAATGGGCATGAATTCCTCGGGGAAGAAATTAAATAATTTAGAAGAAATTAACCTGGGCTAACTTCTTACTGACAGCAAATGAATGCGGGGATCAAAGCTCGCTTGTGTCCGCGTGGATTAAACACTGCTGCACAAACATTTCTCTGTCTGCCTCATAATCAAACTCAATCTTTTGTAATTACAGACATTTCGATACACAAAAAGGAGTAGGTAGATAGACAGCCCTAAGTTAGCCCTTCTTTGTCCAATCGCAGGTGTTTGGGTCTGTTCTTTATGCTTCTCCAAACACAACACTGCAGACGGTAATCACTTCTCATCAGGCTCACCAACTGAGCTCAGAAAGGGACATTCGGGAAGGCAATTAGACATGAAATGGGCACCAATTATGTGTAATTATGGATTGTAAAATTGCTGATTAGTGTTTGAGAACTCTGTGGGATTTCTTTAGAAATAAAAAAAGCAGGGTAGAGAAAGTTAGGAGGAAGGCAGGACTGGGTGGTGTCGTGCTGTGGTTATGTTTTGCAAGACTCAGATGTGAGTTTCTAGTATCAAGTCTGTGTTTCAGATATTATAGGTACGACAAATATGACTCAATTCTATATCTTCTTTTGAAGATCTCACGACTGTAGGAGTGAAGGAATTTTACCATCTTATTACAGCACCACTCTTGAATATAGTGAACTTTTCTTTCACAAAAGGCAGACTGCATAAGGAGATGGAGATGCATATGGTAATGGGACAGGTGTGACCTGCTACTGTTGTCCATATAGTGTTTGTTTTTCATCCTTTCTCTGCTGAAGAATTCCATCCCTGGCTGCTAGGATGTTATTAAGAACTACCTGGCACTTCACAGAGTTCATAATGAAGTTCCATTCGAGCTTTAGGCACTGGATAAAAGTGAAGAGTTTTTTTGGCATAGACGTTTGTTGGCATAGAAATTGTGTTCTGTTGTAACTATGGAGACTTACTGGCCTCAACAAACATCTAATCATGATTACTGGAACAATTGAAGCATATTTAAGCATCCTACTCACTGTGCCAGATGTGCAGTACATGAATTATTTATATTTACTGCAACATCTGATTTATGAGATCAACAAACTTTTGTATAATCGATTCTGCATTTGCGCTTTTTCTCTAGTTAGTACAATTTGTCTCCTAATATTTATACTACAGAAAAACACAAAGTAAATGGAACCATGAGTTCTTGTACACTCAGTCGTGTTAAGGTGTTCTAATCTACAAACAAATGTAGTTATTATAAGGAATCCGCACGTTCAGATCTCAGCAAGCAAATGACCACACAAATGCAATTGACCATCTGTGAGGGAAAGAAAGGCGTATGGGGTCTATTCCCACTGTCATCACCCTCTCTGGGACCGTTTCTAGTGCCTTTTGGAGTAGGAGGGAATTACATGGAGTGTTTCGTGGTTTTTCTAAACTTGCAGACAGGTGATAAGAAGATTGGACGTGTTGGAGGAGTGAAGAGGGTGGTTCATCCGGCTCTCCATGATCACACCAGGGGTTGCATTAGCACTTGAATTTGCTTGATATGAATGTTAAATTTACCCCAGACTCTTCTTGTAGGTTAAGCTAATAAAGCACAAAAACATGTTTACCAAGGATGCCAATCACCCTGAGGCTGACTGTATAATTGTGGGGTGCCAGCTTTAATTCACAACTACTGGGGGCCAGCTTTAATTCAGAAAACAGGCTGATAGAAAGACCACACACATACACGTCTGTGTTATAAGTTTACAGATTAAAGACCAATCTTTGAGAACCAGGGTGGGCGGCACGGTGGCTAAGTGGGTAGCACTTTCGCCTAACAGCAAGGAGATCCTGGGTTCGATCCCCAGACAGAGTGGTCCAGGTCTTTTCTGTGGAGTTTGCATGTTCTTCCCATGTCCCACAGTTCAGAAACATACAGAAAGGTTAATTGGAGACACTGAATAGTCCTATAGATAACTAGCCACTAGGATTCATTAATCAGTGCATTGTAGTGCCGTTTTCTGAATTAAAGAAATTCAGAAAACCGTTTTCTGAATTAAAGCCCGGATAAATAGTGCAAGGAAGGACATCCAAATGGGGGACAGCTGAAAAAAATAATTTTAAGAACCAGGGTAAAACTGCAATGTAACAAACAGACTCACTGAAGCATGCGTGGTTCGAGTCAAGGGACCGGCCACTGTAGCTCAAATTGTTAAAGTTAATGCTGGCTTGTGGCTGCTGGTCATAATGTTATGTCTGATGTGTGGAATTTTCCTTACTGGAGAAGTCTGGGGAGTTCTGACTATCTTTGTTTTATAATTTAACTTCTTTACACAGTCATGATTTTGGTTTGGTGAGGTTTTATGATAACTATATTCATTACAAATTTATAAAAATGCAGCGTCATCATGGAGACTGGGATAACTCTGTAAGCGAACCTCTTGAGAGACATTGTACATTATTTATATTAGACCCAGCTTTAGTGGAGTAAAGGAGGGATATTAACTGAAGTACAGTATTGATTCTGCTGTGAAGTTGATGGCCCAAAGCTGGGTAACTTAATGCATTTAGCAATAGCCAGTAGATACGGTATGTTGTAGTGTGTGACTGAATAAAAAGGTATGGTTCGGTGTGTGTATGAGAGAGCAGCAGTGATGTGAGAGGCAGACAGTGTGGAACCAAGCTGATGTCTTTTTAATAGACTTTGCTACTCGTAAGCTGATGAACAAGGCTACTTGCCATGAAACACAACCCTGAATGCATCAGCCATTCCAAAAGTAAGCAAGCTTGTTTCTCAGTAGAGTTTACCTTCATACAGTTTAGTAAAATATTGGTAACGGACTACATTACATATTACCTCAATGTAAAAGTACATGGTGCTGAATGTAGTGGTAGATCAGTGGTTAAGGTACAGCGCTACTAATCGGAATGCTAGTTCAAGCCACATCTGTCAGGATGCCAATATTGGGCAGGAAGTTTAACTCTCAACCATGAATATGGTCACAATTGAAAGTCGCTTTGGATAAAAAACATAAAGCATTAGCTAAATGTCTCTTACTCTTCTTCTTATTACTGTTTGTTAAGAATTCCCAATTCACCTGATTTATTTACTTTCAGGTTAGAGTCTAAAACCAACCCTGGGACCGATTGGTAAAGCCAAAACTACATCATAGATCCTCGTTTAAGCTGCTAATTGACAGCAATTCCTAGCAGTGCTGTTCTTGTGCTTTCTTGAAAAAAAAAGCTGCTGGGTTATTGCGCTTCTACGACCCTGTCCAAATCATCCAATGTCCTGATATTACATCCATGCTCTTGAAACACAGCAGACCTTTGATGTATACAAACTTTATATTCATTCAGTTTCATTAAAAAATAGGTGCAAAAAACACTGAAACACAGTAGCAAGAATTAAGACATATGAAATTAACAGTATCACAAATTTAAAAATAAGAATGTGAAATGATTAAGATATAAAGGCTCATTAAAAAGATAATATATTTATAGACACATATACCTGCACACAAACACAATACCAGTCGTGTACAGTCAGGCCCTTCTAGCCTCTGAGAGAAGGTGGAACAAAATTATAGATTAAAAAAATATATACAAATGTGTGTAATAAATACAGTTATATAAAAATTATTAGCAAATTCAAACTACTTCATTCATGTTCTTTGTCACTTTATTTGTCAGAGAGTGGTCCGAACCAATCAAAACTGTTCTGATGGAAATACGGTTACACTTGTAGTTTTGTATTATCATGTTTTTGTGATGATTTATGCCTTGGTTAGACTAATACTTCAATAATAATAATAAATAAATAAAATATTGCTATTAGTTGTTGACATTAGCGGCCTCATTCCTGCCTAAATCGAACGCACCGGCACACTTGAGCAAGTTCAAGTGTCCCCAGGATGCAACTCTCCAGGAGTGCTTTTATATAGCTTTTTAATAGACCTACCCTTCAAACACATGTGTACGTGTGTGTTATTTACCTCGCCAGAATCCTTAAAGATTAAGTTAGCTTCATTGAGAATGTACATTTGTAGATAATGTATTCATGCTGCTGCTTCTTCTTTAAGAGCTTTTCAATGTTGAACCCATGAAATACAACCACATAAAAACTTCATCATATAGAGACAATTAAAATAATTCAACCCCAGTTTCAAATTATGTTTATTTGCAAATGGCAAAGCCATGAATAAAGACCAATTTAAATAACACAACTAACATAAGTGATTTTCTCAAATCAAAAGCCAGCATTTATGGGTATGTCCCTTGCCTTATAAGTCAGGTTATTCTAACACAATACTTAGACAGCGATTACATGCCATTTCACTACTAAGCTAACACAGTTAACAGCATGCCATTCAAATCAATGAGACGAAGTAGCACAACATATAATAACAACATACAATAATAATGTATTAACATGTCAAAAGAACTTTTGTTGCCCCGAATCCCCACAATGTTTTTTGTTTTGTGAGAGCAGTCATGCTGCACTGAATTCTGAGATCAACTTCCTAAATTAGGATGCTGACTCATTCTACATTCAATATAGTGTTTATATTTCAAGAGGTCTTAGTAGGGTGGATATTAGGGCATCTAGAATTCCGGGAGCACGCATAGGATGACGTAAAATCCCGCCAATGTAGACAGCGCGCTAGGTTTTCCACACCCTTATTTTTACTAATACAGAATCAGTTTGCTGTTCTGACCCGATCATAGCCAGATACGAGCTAAATAATCTTGGATTTGTGAGCACCAGACACCTTCTTTAAATCTCACTAAAACTCTCTATGAGGTTCAAGTTCAGGTAAATGTGACAGCCACATCCAAGATGTCTTATGAAATAATCCTTTTGGAAGGCACGTTGACAGCCAAGTTTCAGCTTCCACACAGAAGCCATGAAATGTTTCTTCTAGGATTTCCTCATACTTGATTGAATCCACCCTGTCCTCCATACTCAAAACCAGAAAAGGCAAATCAGCCCTGCAGCATCACCGAGCCACCGCCATGCTTCACTGCAGGCGGGGTGATCTATTCAGCGTATGCTTCATTCCTTCTTCTCCAGACATTCCACTGATCCACAGACCCGGAAAGTTCTAGTTTCGCTCCACAGAACAGAATCCCAAAACTACTGTGTCTTATTTATATCGACTGAGGATAATTCAGCTTATTGTAGCTGACCTTCCTTGTGTTTTTGGGTCAGTAGAGGATACATCTTAGAGTTCTAAGCATCGTGTATTTCTGTGTATCCCTGCTTGTGGCTAGTGTTTTTTCAAAAAGAGTAAAACCTCTACCCAAAATGAATGACTGTGGGATATTCCACTATCACACCAGCACTGACATTCTGAATGCCCTGGTTCGAAACTAGATATTGCCACTGGTCGCCATCTAGCTGCCCTAATTGGCAGTGACTGAAAGAAAAGAAAGAAAGAAAAGAATGAAAGCTAATTTTACTTTCATTTCATAGTTACTTAGATAACTACAGTTCTAATAATGCTAGAGTTGGTGTTACTTTTACTCAACAGAAGGGTGAGTATGTATTCCCATACCCACCACATTCCTAAGGCTAACGTTCGTATTTTACTCCCACAGCATGCTAGACCATGCAGAGAAGATAGAGCACTAAGTGGCAGAACTAAGATTAGAATCCCATCATTAACAAAGAACGGGAAACTTAGTGGAGATAGAAATGACAAGCTCTCACCTTCTTAAGTCAAGGGTATTTTAGTCTCAAGAGCGTGGGAGGCCGTGAAGAAACATGTCTGATGCCTACAAACTTATCATTTAATTATAATATATATACAATGCCAGCTGTTCCACTTCAGTGTCTGTGGGAGTCCAACTTTGTTCCACTTAATGAGGTGCTGATGGCATGATCACCTGAACTAAATTAATTTAATGAGGGAAAATATAAAAAACACTGCGGTGGTCATCTATATTTTCTTGGAACAGGGCCAGATTTGAGTCAGGAAAGAAGGTTTAACTTAAGGCTGAGGAATCCAGTGAGGTTGTATATGCATTTTCTCCTGTTCTCTCCCGATAAAGCACAGTCAATTTGATAGACTACACTGGTGGATCCCTGATAGCACTTCAAAACTTGAAAGTACATCTGGCCCACACACAGCCTTTCTGCACAGACACCTCTCTGTCTGTTGATCTGTGTCCACAGCGTTTGAAGACCCCACCTCCGTAGTCCGGTCATCCCGCCCTGGAAGGATTGTCTCCATCCTTTCAATTTTACAGACAAGTTCATAGGAACAAGGACAAGATGTCGACATGGAAAAAACGAAATGAAGGAAGCAGCAGAACTGCGAGACACCAAAGCTGCATGTATCTAAAGCTACAGAGCAGCAGAGGTCTAAATGAATCTCCACTAACCAGGATGACCACCAACCAACTCACACAACACACAACAACTGTATGTCCC
>JAYDZG010000015.1:14156747-14170959 GCA_034509265.1 Microcambeva bendego | reverse complement strand
TGTAACTATACTGTATACTGTAAGTTACTTTGGATAAAGGCATCTGCTAAATGCTGTAAATGTAAATGTATGGTACCCTTGTGTGGTCTGGGAGATCTGTGAAACCTTCTGTACCTATCAGTTTTTACCTCTTCATTGTATACTAGCCTTTTTTCTGTTTCATATGGAGGGTTTGTCTCAGTGATACTTGATGATTGTTCACAGCAGGTTTGAGTAATGGATTTTAATGGCTTGCACTGGAGCCTGCGATCGAACAAAACCTTAGGTTGTGAACAAATGCTAAAACTCCAGAGATCAGATCTCAGAGAATTCTACAAAGTATACGCAAAATACTTGCAACCTATAAATGAAGAGCACTATTCAGAGCTGATGACTCAAGTTGACAGGATTCAGATAAGTACTTCGGGCATGTTCAGTTTTGTGAGATAATGAAAAGGACCTTTGCACATTTCAGTACATGTGCCAGATTTCTCCTGAGCAGAGCCTTAAGGTAGAGCTTTTATTATTCAATTGGTTTAAGGCCATCTCTTTAAACTATAGATTTTTCTTTAAGACTGAAGCATTGAACTGTGCTAAAATCTGACAAAGAGTCAATGAAAAAGCTTTTTTTTCTGGCAGTAGTTCTATATGCTGATATATCCATATAGCTACAGAAACTATAAAGCTTTATTTCATTTTACAGTCTATTTTCAGTTTACAGTTTTATTTATGTGGGCTTTATTTAATCACATTTGGATAGCATGTAAAGAACAAGCAACAACAGTTTCTAATATAACAGAGCAGTTGCAACTACTAAAGACACAGCAAGACTACAACTATAATACTCTTAAGAAAGACTGGTATAGTGTGCCTCACTGGTGGCCCAGTAAAATATTCTGTTAGCACACCAGATTCTAAACTCCCTGCGTTCAAATCTCAACTCAACTACCGCTCGTCTGGGCCCCCTAACGGGCATTAATAGCAGTTCATGAAGCAGACAAAATTGGCCGCTAAAGTCTGCTGTGTGGAAAAGACCAGCCTAAAAAACTGGTGTTACAGTCTGAGCATCTGTTCACCTGAGTGGACACTAGGTGTGACAAGCTAGCCTCATTTGCGACTCCACAGTAGTGTTGACGAATAAGAAGAGGTGTAAGGAGGGAGTGTGGGTCAGGAAGATCTACTTCCTCGGATGTGATCCAAAATCCACTACAATGCACTGGGTTATGTAGCCTAGTGTCTGGGTATCTATAAGACAATTCAGTGTCTGCGATCAAAATGAATGCATGTTTTTGGACTGTGGGAGGAAACCCACGTGGATAGAGGTAGAGCATGCAAACTTTGAACAAAAAAAGGACCAGGACCGCCTGACCTGGTGATCAAACCCAGGTGACATTCTGTGTAACTCACAACTGAGAAACTCTTTCCCATTCTCTGACAATAAAACTGGACTTGTTTCTTTTAAAGTGCCTAATTAAAAGTAACAACAACAACAAAATAATTAGCTTCATTAATGACTTGTAAATAATTGTGAATATGTAAAACCTGTAATACCCTAACACTTAACACTGCTTGTCATCAGACTAGACAATGTGTGAGAAAATTTGACTAAATTTAAACTCTAATTAATGGAAAATAATTATTTCAAACTCCTTGCCTTGAACAAATGGCTTACTCACGACTGTCACACCAGTGTTCAAGTTCAGAGCTATAACAATGCTCTTGAATACTAATGTGTATAATTCAGCATTAACTTATAACTAACTTCTTAAACTCTACTGACGGCTTCTCGTAAATAAAGCACGGAACACGAAATATAAGGTAAAATACTGATAAGAAAGATCCTGGGTAATACAAAGATTCGATTTGGAGAAAATAAAACTTGTATAGAACGTGTTCTTATTTAATACAGGGAAAAAAACAACCACAAATAGTTTTTTAATCTTTGTTCATGCTTCACTCTGCTGTCTGGATCAGGGATTTATTGAACAAAGAAATGAGAAGTTCTTTTTTTAATCTCCTTCATGTGAATGATTAGTTGATGTAGTCATGGATACAGATTTGAAGACGCTCTATAAAACACTAATGAGAGACGTATTTGGTTCAGAATGATTCCGAACAAACTGTTCTGAACGCCCGTTGAACAATTCAACAACTGACTTCGGAGACAACTGTGGCAGCCCAGCATTCATGCGTGGACGTTATGTGAACCTGTTCTTTGTCATTTGGTCGAATACGAAGACGCAGGATGTGTAGCTGTAAAAAAATACTTTAAAAAGCAGATTTTATTAAATACATTTTATTATGAAACGAATGACGGAGAAGGCAAAATGATTTCAATGTTCTTCAAAGTAACCGCTAGGTACAAAAAGCATGAGATGTTCAGATGGCTACTTTATTACCCCGGATTAAATCTTTACATTTTATTCTAGACAAATGGAATGGAATGCTTCTCAAACTGACACTGCGGTGTACACAGTGTATCCAAAAATACATTTTTATCACAGTGAAGCATCCGGAATCTGAGAAAAATCTCCCTAAGTAAGCACAGAGTGAAATCAACCCAACACAGACATCTTATGGTTAGATCCAACACACAGGATAAAGGATGAATGAACGGGTCGATTCAGCTTTTGAAATTAAACATTAAACTTTATTGATCAGCGCCATGCAAGGTGAGTTAGTTATTTTTTTAAGGCACTGTATGTTAGATGACAAAGCACTACATTGGTCTCGTTGGTAAAATTGTATCTTACCGGCTATGGAAAACAAAGATGAGATATATAGAGATTGTGTTTATTTTGTAAGGACTGTGACCAGACATTATTCAGTACAATGCTGGATAAACAGTGCAACCGAATTGATGCTATTTCTTTTTCAATGTACTGTAGGACTACTAATAGAAACAAGAAGATATTATTAGTGATAACTATAATTATAATGACACGTATTGTGTGTTAGATTGGTCAACTCGAGCTATTACAAAGCAATATATAATATTTAAACAAACAACATCTATTTTTCTTTATTTTTTTCTATTTTTTATTTCTACATTTTCATGGTGCTCACTCCTATGATCCACACGCAACCCTTCACGGAACCCTTTTTCACCCATGCATTCTGAATGGACACCTCTCTATCTCCCAATCAGGGTCCTTACACAGCACTTAAATAATCCACCTTCCCGCTCTGCAGATACTTGCCAGTTATTCCCGGTAGATGGCCGTCAGCCGACCGGTGGCAACGCAACTGATCTATATAGCTAACGTTATGAGAAAGGTCTCTTCCAGGAGGACAACACCACCATTCTCATTACATAAGGCGTCACATAATTACATGATTTGTGAAGTCACAAGATCTCTATCTATCAAATCTTTAAGTCTTCAGCATCATCATGATAACACAAATTGATAAAATGTTTTTAATAAGAACTTCACACAGAAAAGGACCCAGACAGCCCCACCTGGGAATCGAACACAGGACCTTTTTGCTGTCAGGTGACAGTGCTACCAAACAGCAGTGGGGCACTGGTGCTATCCAGCTTAGCTGGTTGATGGAACTTTCCGGGTTGCCAGGTTTTCCAGACAAACGTATTCATGAGGATGCTTTCTTTGTATTATTTATTTATATAATGTTTGATATGTTTTCCATTTTTATCAGCTTTTTTACACAACAAGGGAAATGTGCAGCTTTGTCTTGCATCAGAAATAAAATTCATATTTTCATATTTTGTTTTCAATTTCATTTTGGTTAAAAAATGGGGGGGGGGGGAAATCATATTGTGAACCTTGAATCGTGAATCATTACACATCATGGGTAGTGTGTATCATTAACATCAATACTGGATTCCATTCGTAAAAATACTTTATAAAATAAATTATGCATCACCAGAATGACACACAGTTCTGCAGATGTAATAATAGTATTTCAATTTGAAGAATGACAGTTAATAATAGTGTTATTTAGCCTACACTCAAAGACTTCAAATGCATGCTGGTTTGCTATTTGTCAGCTGAAATCCGAGCAAATGCAAATGTCTCATACAGACATTGTTCTCATAACGATATTTCTGAAAGACTTTTTCAAACAGAATATGTCAGCTGTGCAAAAATAATGTCATTATTCTACTTCATTAAAGGTAAGTTGACAATACTGGGAGTGCTATTTTTAGTGATTCACATTCCCAATACTATTCTGCATCAAGATGACATCCTGATCTCCCCCAGCATCTGCACCAACTCAGTGAAGCCCTCAAGCAAGGTGACTGACGTGAAAGACGACAGTGAATCGGTTCTTTCTGCCCAGTGGCCTGCTACGTCAGCCATGAACAATAAGGGACGGCTGCTGCTGCTTGGTTGACTGTAACTGATAAAGCCATTACGTTCCAATCATCTTCACTGGCTTTCACTGAACCGGAGTCTAATTATTTTCCTTCCATGGACCGATGAGCCTTAAAGGTTAATTGCTGTCCATCTGTGGGATCTTGCCGAAGCACTAGAATAGTTGATGTGGTGATAGAGTAGTTAAGCTAACCGACATAGCCTCAATCAGTTTTCCACTATGTAGGTTTAATAGGTTTTAATGAGCTTTCAGCGAAGTCCCAGTTCAAACCTGTGTACTTCTTACTGTCAAAAGTACCACCCATTGACACACACACCTCAAAAGCACACTCATATACAATGTGTTTAGCCCACACAAACACAAGAAGAATGGGGGATCGAACATAGGACCTACTTGTGGTGAGGCGACCCACTGAGCCAGCGTGCCACCCAAATTGAGTATTTAATTATGTGCTTAATAACAACAATAATAATAAACAATGTTTAATAGATAGACTTGCCATATTAATTCATTAGGATTGTATTAAACTTTTATTTTATGTTTATTATTTAATGTAACCAGGAAAAAGTTTAAAAGCCATGTATGGGTAACATGGGCTCATCTATTGTCTAGACAAAGATGCCTATGCTTATCTAAACATAAAACAATCCACCGATCACAAATGTTGAAACAACATAACTGATCAGGGTGTTTCGGCAAAACTGGCCTGCCCATGCGGTTGTGCAGCTTATGTAATGCTTAAGTAAAGAATATCAAATTTGATCAGTTTATGTCTCCATTTCTTCAACAGTTAGTGAATGTTGTTAAAATAAAAATAGTGGAATATTGTGATCACAGGATTATTCTCCTGTCCCTACTGGATCACTAAAGCTGAGTCCGGAAGTTCATACATAAACAGTGCATACTAAATTTGAGGCAGTAAATCAGTGTGAGTAAAGGTTTCCTTTTCTGCTTGAAATGCCTTAGCAGCTCTAATTGTATTATGGAATACATTCTGATTTTGCATGTGCAAAAATCATCCAGGTACTTTTTTGCACATCGTATTCAAACACGCTACCCACTCACACTTTCTGCCTTCATGTTCAGTAGGGAGGAGAGTCACACACCGATCTCCATTGTTTCCTGTCTCAGGTGCAGGATCAGGTTGATATTGCAGCAGTTATGAGGAATACCCTCACCCGACAATATTTTTATTCAAGTCCATGTTTTTTTTATTTCTCCATGCCAATAATCTAATGTGATTCAGCTATTAAGCAAAAGGTACAAAACCCAACATTTGGCATCGCACTGGGGTGCATATGTACCCACAGCATTGGTGACCTACATAAGTGTGAAGGTACCATTGACACAGGGGCATAAATTATGATTTTAGAAAGACATGCTGCCGACAAAATTTCGCATTTAGCGAGAAGTCAATAATCACAGAACTATATCCAACCTTTCTTTTCTCAGCAAGATGCTTCAACATACAGTTGCTACCCAGTTAAGAGTACCTTAACAACAAAAACCACAAACTGCACTGAAACTGCTGTGGTCAGGGTCTCAAATGACCTACTAAGGGTATCAATGTAAATGTGCTGGTCCTCCTGTATCTCGGAGCTGATTTTGTGTCCCATGTTAAACTGTACCATTGGCATCTCAGATACCACGTTAAATTGGTCCAGCTCAGTTATATTTGACTCCTCACTTTTGTTTGACATCCATATCAAAGCAGTTACAAAACGTCTGAGACACTAATTCATGTGTTCATTACATCTAGAATGTCTGTTTAAGCCTGTACAGTGTCCTTGGGAGTCTTGAAAGGTGTGTATAAATAAAATTCTATCATTATAATAATGTAAGTCAATTGGTATTTTAAAAATCCAATGTTGCTTTGGGTTTTTGGTAGAACATTCAGAGGAAAATGTTTTAGTCAGGAAATTCAACAATTCATAGTATTGCTCTTGGTTAACGCTGGATTTTTTAGAAGAAACTTGGTATAGGAAGACATGCTTATATAAATAATTTTAGCGCACTCAACTCTTTCAAGAGGAAACCTCGACAGTTGAAATACTATGTCAAGACACACAACTCACAAAAAAGATAAATGTATTTACTCATTGCCATTTACCAATGTAAGGTATAGTGGTCTGTAGTAGTCAACATAAAAAAAACTAATATACTCTTATGGGTGACCTTGTAGGCAGAGAAAGAGTCGATAAATCCAGCTGGAACTAATTTTGGATGTCATACAACACAGTTGAAGAAAGTGATTTGATTTGATATATCACACTGTCCAATCTTTGTTTACCTTGTGTGAGGAGCTGGAGAGTACGGACCTCCTCTCGAACACGAAGCTGCAGGACCTGCTGAAGGATGTACTGTCTCTGGCTTTCCTGCATGATGCCCATCCTCTCCAGCTTCCTGTCGGTCAGCCGCATCAGAGCCCGACCTACACACACACACAGCGATGTTCTTAATCCCCACTCCACTTCTGTGATCAACAATAACCCCTATTCACATGGCACAACATCGACATTTTAAATATGGCAGATCAGAGGCGACAGTGAGGGAAAGACGTGCTTCTATAGAAAGGTAATGAATCCAAAACTTAATCATAACCTAAGATAGCCTAACACACTATAATAATAATACAGACTATATATACACAATACAGACTTCATTTCAGTCAGTTATAAATGAATTAAGCCGTTTGGTTGTAAATGGTTGATAAGGCATGATCTCTGACAGTGATCCATATTAACATCCCATTAACTCTCATAATCCTCATTTGGAGATTTACTTTAACCCATCTATTCTGTTCATGTGCAGAAAAAAGGTGCTATTTAATATGTTAACTCATGAATTTTGTGTAGGAACTTCAATGTGGAACGCTCTTCAGAAATAGACCTTTGAAAAATTACTAGACAGGATGAAGAAATATATTACCCAGACATAACAAGGATTATTACTGCAATGATTAAAAATAAAGGAAAGGAAAACTTTTGCTCTAGGTAAAAGACCGATCAGGTTCACATGAAGTTCATCGCATTTCATTATTTCCGTTCTTCACAATTAACATTTCACAATGAATTCTTTAATAATTAAAGTTCTAAATACATTTTAGACTTTAGAATCTCTTTTTTAAGAACACTCTTAATCCCGACTGTGCATTACGCACAGTGGAATTTGTCCTCCGCATTTTAACCTGTGCAGTGAAACACACATAAACACACTAGTGAACACTAGGGGGCAGTGAGCACACGTGTCCGGATCGGTGGGTAGCCCTAGCCACGGTGGCCGGGGAGCAGTTAGGGGTTGGATGCCTTACTCAAAGTCACTTCAGTCGTGACCTGTCGGCTCTGAGAATCGAACCGACAACCTTCCGATCACAATCCCAGTTTATTCCTTCTCAGCAGTGCAACATATCAGTAAAAAAATTAAAGAATCAACCAGGCACAAAGAAAATAAAAGTGGTTAGATTTGGGCAAGCCACTGCAAAGAAAAAAAACCAGATCATGTTACATCAGGAATTTTAATCCTATTTAATCTAACATTTCGATGACGCCAAGGGCCTCTCAAACATAAGAATATGTGGCAAATATTTGGCAGCATTCAAGTCTTATAATCGGTCCACACTTACTGATGGACACTTGGAAGTCTGTTTGAGAATTGGCATCAGCGTCTATCATCAAGCCGATCTAAACTTGGCTTACGCAATCCAGTGCAAATCCCAAGAACAAGGTTAGTGTGATTTTTCAGTCACTCTGGCAGTAATGCTGAATATCAATATACGTTTTAGGCCACGATTTAAGGTCTTGATGAAACAGAAGTGCTCTAAATCCTGCATTGTTTCCTGATTCAAGCAATCGAAAGCTTTTAATATTCTTCGTTCTTCCAGCCTGTGTCGTCTGTAAGATAGTACGCCAGCCAGCCGAGCGATGCTGACGTGAACGTTTCCTGCTCTGCAAAAGATATTCTGCCGGCAGCGGATCGTCAACAGTCAGGCAGTTATTCATAACAGTGTGGGCTGCATGTGTGTAAACCATCTCAAAGCTCCCTGACAAATCAGGCCTTGAAATTGCCAACCACACTTCCACGGGGAGAGTCATATGGAAATGCGAGAGGAAAAAATTGAATTGAAATGAGCTGGTGGGAAAATGCCAAGAAGACTTTAATGTGTTAGACACAGTCTATGTATTATGCGAATGCAACAGTGGATGATGAGAGAATGGAGAAAATAGGAGATAAACTGCTGCATTGTTCTTTTAAGCTTTAGGAATAGAACACTGTATCATATAATTGATGGATAGAAAATAAGAGCAACACCATTAAGTATTTCCATGCCTGTCACTAAGCAACAGACGCGCCAAAAGACAGATCTAAATTTTTGTTGACATTTATAAGCACCGAAAGCGAGTATTTGCTGGTGTGTTATTTTCGTCCGTGCTACGCTGGAGGAGAATAAGTGTTAATGTTTAGGTGGAAGCAATATGTCTGAGGCTTCTTTATAGAACATACGTAGGCTAGACAAGCTCTTCATCTGGCAGCAAATTGCCCATAAAACTGGAATAAAGAGCAGAGACGCTGGGTCTGGCTGAAAACCTAGTGAGCTCTCGTCATAGAAGGCATATTACATCATTCTGAGTAGAAAGCTGTCTGAATTCTTAGATTCTTTAAATGAATGAGGAAGCAGGTCTTTCCTTAGCGGTGAAGGCAATCCCAGAATTCAGCTACAAATATGATAGATAAGCAGTACGCAGCATGGCAACTAACTCTTTGTGTACTTTCCTTCTTTTTGACTCAGTTTTTCCATAATCCACAAACACAGGAAGGGATGAGTCAAGCCACAGTTAACACTCAGAGCAGTTTTCCATAAAGGAGATTAGAAGGGGGGATGAGATAACAGGGAATATAAGAAACTAAACAATAAAACTAGAAGAGATGAAGTGAGGAGATACGATGTCACCACGTCTTAAACCCAACATGCCGCAGGCAAACCTGGAACAAAGTCCTTCGAAAAAGAGCTCTGCATGGAACCGTGTCCTAAAAAAATAACACACACTAGATGTTGCTCAGCTGTGAACATCAAAGGTCACAGAGAGGGAGAAAAATCACAGTACGGTGAGCCGGCAAAAAGACAGATCTCACAGTCCGCTAAATCTAGAGAACGCAGCATGTCAAATTTCAGAACAAAAATCAAACGTTGAAAGGCAATAGAGTTTCAAGTTGATTGCATCTGTGCCCTCTAGTCTCAGAAGACACAGAGCCAGATGTGCACTGTGTGGCCAAAAGTGTGTGCAAACACAACACACCCAAACGCTTACTGGAGATCCCTTTTCAAACCATCGGTTCATTCTTTGTAGCCGTAACAGCCTTCGATCTTGTCGGAGCATTTTTTCAAATAATTGTCTATTGTGTTGTGGGAATTTGTATGTAATCAATCAAGCGTATGTGAGGTTAGGCACTGACAGTCTATAAGAAGGTCTGGCTTTCAATCAGCGCTCAAATTCATCTCAAAGGCGTTCAATTGAAGTGAGATCAGGGCTCATGTACACCAAGCTCGTCAAACCATTGCCCTAATTGAGCTCGCTTTGTACGTTCTGGAACACGTATTGGACTCAAACTGGTGGCACAATGCACAAAGTTAATTATTAGCAATAATGAAGGCAGCCTTCATCACTTCATTATTCAAAATACCACTCAAATTCAAGGTACCTTACCAGACAGCATTGCACATTCTATCCATATTTCCGATTCCAAAATAAAAATAAATGTTAATTTTAAGATGTTGTAAAGTCTTTCTGTCATTGCCCTCATGGCTTTAAGCCTGCCAGAAGGAACAGCACCAAAAAGACAAATACCAGAGTGTGTACAGTCCACTTTCCACTTTTTTTCTCAGTGCTAAGAATGTGCAAGGAGTACTGATGATCTTTGATGCCGCCATGATAATCTGCTGCAGTTCTTCCTTCTCCTGAGGTGAGACCACATAGTGCATCCATGACTCATGACACTTTCTATGGTGCACAGGTACAATTTCGCTAGGAGTTTCTTGGAAGCCTAGTTTATCTTATGGGCCGAAGGAAGAAGAGTCTCTGTTGGGATTTCTTCACCACCTCTTTGGTGTTCCCTCTCCATGTCAAGTTCCCTGAGAGATGAACTCTCATGTGTTGAGTTATTTCTTGAATTCTTGAAATCTCTGACAAGCTCCTTTGTCTCATTGGTATTTTCACAGCACTCATCTCACGAGCATGCCACACATGATGTCTGTAGAAAGTTCACCAAGTTGTTTGAACATATCCTCAGTAAGCAGAAGAAGTGGTACAACATAAACTTTAACATATGTATTGATTAAAAACTATACAACTGCTTTCTTATAATTTGTAAAACTTTATAGTTATGTGGTTCATTTCTTAGCTAAGTTGGTATTGGTTATTATATTGGAGGACAAAGGTTAGGATTAAACATCTAGAAGCTGGTATGACAGAAAAAAAATAAAATGAGAGAGAAAAGAGAGAGTCCACTGAGGCAGTGTGGAGAATGGAAGTGAGAAAGTAAGCCAGCAAAGAGGCAAAAAGTCATTAACACCCTACTACTGCTGTCTGACACACCCCCACACATCATCCACTGCATCAACAGAGATCAACCGAGGATGTACTGCTCCACTGCTCCATACACAGAGTCTGTGAGGAAGACTCCATCACAAAAAGCCCACAGAGCTACACAGCAGTGGACCCAGCTTTCTCATCCACCCAGTCAGTGTTTCTCCTCTAATGATTGCAGAGCTGTGAGAGATAATGAAGATGCTCTACAACCTGTTCAGTATTCCAAATGTACAACAATATTTCCTAGATTTTTAATCTTTGGTATTTTTAATGCACTCATTATTTGCTGGAACATTTCGGTCATCTACTTCTTAATCTTCCGAGTGTCCTTTACATCCTCAGCGTTCTTTAGTCAGCACTATTATTTTAACAGAAACATAGCTCCGTAGAGACACCCCCACCCACTTTTCCTCAGGCTTCTCTGAGATTATTATTCCCTCACTCAAATTAAGCCCGGTCCCTTACTAACTTTATTCTAGAGGAATTTTGGTGTGGAACAGAGCAGCCAATCCCACCCTATTACAATGGAAACATTACTTACATTCCTGGGTTAAACTTCATTAAAATCTGGTCTATCAAAAACAGACACATACTTCTGTCTACACTCCTCCAGCTAAATTTCCATTCTTTGATGAGAAATACCTAAACAACATCCACAAAGAAATTAGTCACTTTCAGGCCCAGTTTACTGTGCTGCTGTGCCATGTTTTCAATGCTTGTACAGAAACAGCCTGATTATTCAGACCCACAGGGCAACAGACTTGTTTAGCCAAAGCCTCCTGTATATCACAAACGACCTTGGCCATGCTGTAAACACAATTGTTAAAGCGTCTCTGCTGAGGTCTGTACATGCTCAGCGGCAGGATCAGAAGGAACTCTCAGGGGAGATTAACATATTGCTCAACTCTTGGAGCTAGTGTGGTTAATTATACATGGACACGGACACCAGCATCATTGTTGCATATACTATCAGGGAGCAATCTTCAGACCATAAGCAAATTAATGAATATCAAACCAACAGCAGCAGCAGACTCCTGTGTGCAGCAGACTTCGATATGTGTAACAAAATTGCTCATTTTACTGGTGAAAACAAAAGCATTGAGGATACCTCTACACTCTACCCACGATGCTATACAAATCATGATACCAGGTACAAATTTCTTGTAAAAATAAAATACTGCATTATTATTACCTTTTATTTATCTAAATAATATTTGTTCATTTTATTTCTGAGGTCAGTACTATGCAAAACAATTTATGGATGGAATCCCTCCTGGCAACCTGGCTTATAGCGCCAGTGATGTCAGCCAGGCAAGGTGTATAGCAAATCGAGTGCCCTCTGCTGTTTTAAGTTAATATCAATTCCTTTTACATTCCCAGTTATCGTTACGTGTATACTTTTAAAACCCCACAATCCTAATTATAATCTGATTATTTTTATTAATAAATGTATTTAATAATATTAAAAAATTAAAATGCACTTCAAACTATGTTCTACAAAATACAATAAATTCTCATGGTTATCCAAACAGATGTTTATCTTCATGGACCATCACAGATTTCAGAAAAGAAATCAAAGTTTCATTACATTATGCTCATACGTTGAATAATAGAATCAATAGTGCTTGGAATACACACTACAGCTCATCCTAACTAAACCATCCAGGCTGTGTTTAAAAATTCTCGACACCCCTCCTCTGCATCCACAGAATTGACACTTGGAGAATAGGATGTATTATGCCAATCCATAGGAGTCGAGATCAGCTAGATCCTAACAATCTCAGAAGCACTGGCATGAGCAGTAAACTGGGGAAAGCTTTCACCAGCATTTTAAACACCACATTTCTTTCTTTCCTTTACAAAAACTATTGGAATTCTTCCAAATCCCAACTACTGATCATTTGTACACTTACACTCCTGATTAACCTACATGTCCGGCAAATCCAAAAGTCTAAACCTGTTTTGTCGATTTCAAGAGGACTTTCGATTGTATTTGACATGAGGGGTTGGTTTACTCGCTCCTGTGTTGGATTTGGAGGGTGAAGTGTATCATATTATCTAAATCCATGTATTCAGTAAACAAATGTTCCGTAACAAATAGCCAGAGGGAGTGAAACAGGGCTGCAGACTGAGTCCAGCTCTGTTTCTATCTCCATTAATGAGTCAGCAGTAGCTGGAACTGGCTGCAGTCCCCGTACTTGCTCTGCAGGATGTCCTGATGAACTGGTGCTGCAAGTACAAGGACTACGGGTCTTCCAGAAAAAGCCCAGATGTCAGGAACCAGGGTACCAGTTCGCCCTGGAAGTACCCTGGAACACAGGCTGCAGTACACTTACATCGATCTCATCATTAGTGTATCAGGCTGTTTCCAGTGGCAGTGAATACACTGTAGGAAAAAGCCAACAGAGTACTGTATGCAATCAGGTGAAGATTTCACAGCATCAGTATTCCTTTTTCAATCTGGTGTGAATGATTAGACAGTGTGTTTCAGCCCATTGCTCTGTAGGGGGGAGAAGAATGAGGTCTACATGGTGAGCATAGCTACAATACAAGCCTTACATGCTGAAATTTGTAGAACGATTCTTGAAGTGCAAATAAAAAAGCACCAATCTGTTTCTGAAATTTTGCAGTGCTTAACTCGGAGCTCATCAGGTTCTGAGATTTTTATAGCCCCCCTGGCCCTCAAACAGGTTGTACGACATATCACATCCCTGTATAACTTCAGTATTTAAATAGCAACCAGATCGACGCAAACAGTATGAATCAAATCAAGGCTTAAATCAAACTAGAGTGCTTTTAAAATTAAAGGAGTACCAACTGGAAGCATCTCCTGATCAACAGAAAACCCCATCATAGAAGGTATAAAAAGTCTTGGCTGTTCAAAGATGATCTGTATGGTCATTGTGGACACAGTAATACTTACAGATAAATAAGGGGTCACCACAGCAGATCGTGATATGACATAGTTTTTTTTAGCTTGATGCTCTTCCTGACAAAGCCCTCCGTATTTATCTATGCCTTGGACCGGGTCCCCAATGCACTGGTTAATGCATCCAAGTGGCTATTTACCTACAGGACCTATGAAACCCACAAGGGAATCAAATCAAGGAGCTTCAAGGTGATATAATTACTTTGTAACACTTTGACAATATTGCTCTCATTACACTAATGCCAATTGGCACCATGGCTTAGTGGGTAGCACTGGAAGGTCCTAGTTTCGATCCCCGAGTGGGTGGCCCGGGTCTCTGTGCGAAGTTTGCATGTTCTCCCCATGTCTGCGTGGGTTACTGGTTACACATGATTTATCAGTT
>JAYDZG010000015.1:14100640-14120798 GCA_034509265.1 Microcambeva bendego | reverse complement strand
CCAAGACCAGTAGTACCGTAAAGCTATTTGATGTATGTGTCTCTCTGTTAACATGAGTGATACTAAACTGTCTACATACATGGGCCTACTAATGCTCACAAATGTAATGAATCTTAAAGAAAAGTGCCATATTTTAGTGCATTATTTAAAAAACGTATACATTGAAATGACCACAGATATGTAAATCCTCCTCTGTGTTTTGACCCCCACCTTGCGTCGACTCATGTTACCATACCCTTTAGATTTCGCTGAGTTTATGAAGTAAGAAATTAACTAAACAGAGACAAACTAAGGGGGTATAACACTTTCCAACCTTGTTATGAACAGTTATGGTAGGATTTTCTTGTTTACTTATTCTTCAAACCTTAGGTTGGTTTGTATGTAAGAGCTGCCTTTAATAGAATTAATAGAAGAAATTAACATATACAATTAACAAATACAGTTTTACTATAAACATTTTAAGCTTATTTTATAAGCTAGCTGTAAGGAAAATTGAAATAAAAAAATCAAACATGTATAGTTCGGTAAAAGGTTTTAATACAAAACATTGTCACTATAAATTATTACTATTAATACTCAAAATAAACCAATATGGTACATCCACGCTATTGAGATTTTACCACAAGATCTATTGAACAGCGGCATAGAAAATGCAGTAACTGGGTTCAGCTTCAGTGCGCCACCTGCTGGTTAAACACACTCATAACAAAACCGTTTATTCGTGTTCAATGCGTTTGGACCAGCAATGTAAATTTAACATGCTAATCACAGTTAATAGTTGAAACTATATGTGTATATGGCAGCTACTTATTACAATTACTAACTACAGTTACTAAAATAACATGGATGAAACGTGTCAAACACTGTTCACTGTTGAACAGATTCAATTTCACTTGAGCAAATATCTGCCAGCATTTCAAACCTAATTAAAATGTCTCTTCGAATTTAAAGCTTGGGTCAACATAGCAAATAGATGAATAGCAAATAAACTGTCCAGATTAGGTTTAATATCACGAACCACCACATCAACAAGTAATTGAAATTTGCTAAATAGTTAACATGCTAGCTAATCTGCGAGCTAATATCAGAGTGTGTTATGCCCTGTTGGATCGGTGCTCCCAGGATGTTCAGTTCAGTTCATTTTCTTTAACCCCTTATCCTAATCAGGGTCGGGGAGGGGTGCTGAAGCCTAACCCAGTTCTTCTAGGGCGCAAGGCACCCTAACACCCTGGATGGGGCGCCGGTCCATCGCAGGTACCGACAGGTCAATTCAGTGTCTCCAATCAACCTGGTAACATGTCTTTGGACTGTGGGAGGAAACCGGAGTACCTGGAGGAAACCCATGCGGACACGGGAGAACATGCGAACTCTGCACAGAAAGGACCTAGATCTCCCCACCCGGGGATCGAACCCAGGACCTTCTTGCTGTGAGAAGACGCTCGGCCCTGGATGTATTTCTGCATTTTCTTGAGAAATTGGACCCACCACCACTCACTTTCAATGACAAATAGAAACATTTTCTTTCCCATACAAATAGGGTCATTTACTCTGAATAGTATGTCATTACAGACAGAATGAACACAAGGCATTGTATGTTTTGTCTGGTCAACTTTAGTTCTTTAGTTGACATGCATGGTCTCATTCAACACCTTTAACAAATTGGAACGGAAAATGGCGTCAATTTCAGGATATTAATGAATAAAATAGTACATTTTAAACATGTTACATAAACAGGTGATTGTAATAAATAAAAGGCTGTCATCTTTGAGCAATTAGATGGGCAGATGATCTTTAGTTTGGCAAGAATTGTGTGATACATTTTCTCAAACAATAATAGAAAGGGATTTAAATGTGCATGTTTCTTCAGCACATCATATCAGTAAACGTGTCAAGGAATAAACATGCTGCACACATTACAAAGGCATGGCTGTGAAAGAAGAGGCTGCAGGTACCAGACTGGCCAGCAGTCCTGCCTTCTCCCCAACAGAGTACGTGGAAAGAATTCTGAAACCTAAAAAGGCAATGACGAGCTTGTACTGTTGCCCACCTTAAGACGTGTCACATCATGTTACAAGTGCCACAATGTCCTTCAAGTGTTGTGAGAGAAAATAGCCACATCACAATGTGGTTAATGTTTTACTTTCCAAATGTTTTTGGAAGGTGTTGTAAGAAATAAAGTAGGAATGGATGTATATTAACATAAGAAATTAAGTTGACCAGACAAAGCATGAAATATCTTTTTAAAAAAGTTGTTTTTTTTATTTAGGGATCGTAAAAAAGAACCTTTTTAATAAATCACCAAGGCGAAAACAAATTGCACACAAAGTATTTTTTTTGTAAACTATGTAACATATTTATCAATGTTTCTACACATATTATGTACCTTATTATCTTAAATGTAAAGTAAAACTCCCGATTGTGCCAATGCTACTCTCCTATCACAACAAAAAAAATTCTAGCAGCAAAATCCATCCAGAGATGCCATAATGCATACTGCCGAGACGAAAGTTCCATGTTTGTGTTATTCCAGCAGTGTAATGATGACTTTATCATCCTGCCCTTGCCACAGCATCTCCCCTTCAAAGGCCACCTTACCATGCTTCCTGGCTCTCATCAGTATGCCCACCACCTTGTCTGAGATTCTCACATATCTATCAAACAGCTCGCCGAAGGTGACCCAAGTTTTGCCATCCGGATCGGTGTTGGCCATGGTCTGGATAATAAAGCACATATGCTCAATTTCACGATGGATGTGCGCTTCAGCACGTTTAGCTCTTTCAGCAGTTTTGCTTCCCTCCTTGGGTCTGCCGTAGCCGTCCTCACCCTTGTGCAGCCTGGTGGACATGGAGTATTCATAGTCAAAGTCTTCGCTGAAAGGATTTAGCTTTTGATTGGTGCTGTGCTCAGATGCCCAATTTTGCCAGCGACTTGTTAGGTTTCCCACAGCACTGTACTTACTAGAGAGGGCATTGATCTTATTGGCATCTTCCACTTTCTTGTCCCTGTGGAGCCGAAAAAATATTGTATTAATTTCCCTATTTGTAATTTCCACTTTTATGCGCCCCTCTGTGTGCCCATTGAAGAGCTGAGATGGTCTCCAGCACCCCTACTCAACCCTGATTAGGATAAGTGGTTGAAGAAAATGAACTGAATTGAGCTTTTTTTACCAGCCAAATTTTGGGCATCACACACATTTAGAACCTGTGAATCAACTATCGTTCATGCTAAAGCCTTGAACAGCCAGCAGGGGCCACAATTGCGGGATGAATTGTGCTTAAACATTTTGCAGAGGTATGTGTGGGATTTGGATAATCACTTGGAACTAAAGGTAAATAAGTACATTGGTTTAAGAAAAAGATTAGCATTTGGAATTGCCAAATAAAAGTAAAGACATTAACTGACATACCGGGACATGACCTGTAGAACATGAACACTCTAAATACTAGAATGTTTTACTGTGGATATTGTATATGCCATAAACACAAACAACATTTTGTATTGTTGCTAAAGGGCTTCTACTTGAAGATCAAAACACGTAGAACATTTTAATGGTGAAGTTTAAGCATTTAAGAGATCCACACTTACCCAAGTACTGATGGTCGCTTTAGACGAATTGATAAAGACTCTGTTCCATTTTCTTTGGTTTCCTCTTGGTTATCGGAACTATTCAGTTCTAGTGCAGTCTCCTTGGACTTTTCTACACCCTTCCAGCTTTGTTTCAGCTCAGACACCATGTTGGAGCACTTTCTACGCCTGGTGGGTGAGCTCTTCTTGCTCAGCATATTGTCCAGCTCCTCTGTCACTGGGTCCTTACAAAGCCGGTTAGTAAGATACTCGATGCCAGCGCTCTTTTCTTGGGCATCTCTTGTCACTGTTTTAACTACCTGCTTGGTCTTGATGCGAGACTCCCCATCCTCAGATTTATGTTCATTGTCCTCTATTTGGGATTTTGATTTGGATTGAGGTTTCTTCTCAGACGGACACTCTGCAGAAACATCAGTTTCAGAGTTGCAGCTGTCAGGGGCCCAGCCTGTGGGCTCAGAAGCTTGCTTCTCCTCATTCTCACATATCCATTTCTGCCAGCTTCGTGCCAGGCCACACACCATGGTCACCGTACGTAGCTTCTTGATGTTCTTGTTGGCAGAAGGCTTCCTCTGAGCTTGGATTGCAGGTTCAGACATTGTGCATTCACTCACTCAATTACGTTTCGTTTGTTTGTATAGCATATAGTTGCTATTCTTTGGTAATTTCTCGACACAACATCCTCTCTTAGTCAGGGGTGGTTTTGAAATGGGGAGCAAACCCAACCCACGATGGTGGAAAGTATGCCAGGCATGCCAAACATCCTTATCATCTTACCCTGACATTTTCCCCTCAAACATGGGAGAACGTTGTGGAGTCATGTTTCATCAGAGTTAGTGGACATTTGCAGCTCTGCCTGTTACACATTGCAGAAGGTAAACAAGGCAGAGCGGCATAAGCCCTTTAAGTTTGTTCAAGCTCTCTGCAAATGTGCACAGTCTAAAGAGCTAAACTCTGCTTAGTTCCCCTCTATCTGTAAGCACTACTGTATTGTTCACATTTTTAGATGTTTGGGGCACATATTTGTACATTCATTGGCATCGATATTTGCTGGTTGGTTCTTAATGGGCTTCTTCCATTTGTCATTCATTGCATGCTCTTAGTAGTAAGCTAAAAGTAAATTTAATCTAAGATTTGTGTTTAAATATATGATCTACAAGGTTTATTGAAATATATTATTGGTCATATGTGCATTAAGAAACTGGATATTTGATTGAAAAGATTAAAATAAGCATTATACCAGTGTTAAAGTATTTTAAGATAAGGCTGATAGCTTAAAGCTGCTCATATATCAGAGAGAGAGAGAGAGAGAGAGAGAGAGAGATAAGAGGATGAAATACCTTTATTCCAAATTAAGGGTTGTTTGTGGTTTATATAGTTATAACTACATACAAGTGCGTTTTGTGTAAAATACAATACATTTATATACAGCTATAAACAGTTACAAATGATTACACACATAAATGCTAAAGAAAATAGCACAATAAACCATGAATTACTCATGCTATAAGATGTTATTAAGGTACTATAAATATTCTTTTTTTGTATTTATGATCATTACTACATTCTGGTTTCAACTGAGCTGCATAAGGTGGAAATACACCCTGGGTGCCATTATATCACACAGCATCCGACACTCTGGAACTCTGGAAGGTTTAGTTAAACCTATGTGCTAATTTGTTAAATGTAGCATTACCACTGTTTGTTATCTCTACTTTGACTTATTAAGCCCAAGCACCCTTTTATCCAGAATATAAATAGCACTGTCAGCTGTGTAAAGATCTTCACCACTATTGAAACACACCGTTGTCTTGTCTGAATAAAAATAACTTTAATGCACCAATCCATTGCATTTACTTGACAAATGTATCTAAATGTACTTTTTCATCATACTTGCAAATAAATGTTTTGATTTATCGCAAAGCTTCTAAAAATTGAAAAAAAAAAAACGTTTCAAGCGTTTCAAAACATTCTGTAAAATGAAATTAAAATAATATTGTGGTCTTTGTATTCTGAGGGATTCATAACGGCTAATATGAGAAGTACTATTAAACTAAGATTACTGATGCCTAGATGTGTTTCTATAAAGATTACATTACTTTAATGATTTTAAGATACTTATTTTAAAAAAAAGTGTTAAGGAATATTGTTAATGCTTTGATGGTAATTACATTTTAATACAAATAAAAGTTTTTTATTGCCCAATATGTAAAACCTCGAAAATCTACTTGCGAAACTAATTCAAAGTAAAAAATATATATATATTTTTTTACAATATGGTCATGCTCAAATAGTGTTTGCAAAAGGAACAAAAAAAAACAGAAAATAAAAATATTAAATAAATACTGTATAACAGTGTTTTAGCGATGACTGTAATACGATCCCTGGTGATTTTCAAAATTAAAGTCATTGTCAATCTGAGAAATGCTAAAATGCTTGCATGTGGAGTGCAAATATAAAATTGAATGCTATTGATATCTGCAAGTATTAACAACAGCTAAATGCATAATGGGATTTATTTGTATAATATGTACTGCTATTGAGGAAAACTCTGACTTAAACAAATTGCAGCTAATAGAAAGAGGATTAAAATATAAACAGCAGACTGTATGCCAGACGTGATTCTGGTGTCAAAGGTAAGAGTCACATGAGCCTGTGCAGCAGTGCTAATGCCCAGAAAAGAATGTGACTCCTAAAGAAGTCGTAAAGCCTTTCTTGGATATGTAGTGTATCAGCTTGCATCACACCTAGCACTGTGCAAAGACATGCACTTCCATTACACTGCACCCTTCCAACAGTCCCATTTCTTACTATGCATGCAAATATATAGGTCATAATGGTGCATACTTAAATGTATTTAAGTATTAATGAGAATGTATTTCTCCAGTTTTTTCTCCAGCATTTCTGAATGTGTTTTTGTTTGCTGGGTGATTTAAAAGTATTTTTTTATTGTGTCTAAACACGAGGTAGATCATGGCAGCTGTGAGCTATCAGTCAAAAGGGCAAATACTGGCTGTATGTCACGAGGACCTGTGGGTGACCCTCCTGGGAAATTCTGTCTAGCAAGGGTAAAATGGAACATTCAGATCACAGTCCATGGTGGTTATATAGAGAAGCAACAATTAAAACAAAATTGATATTAGATTTAAAGTTTATAATTTGTTGTTCAAAAAAATTACATTATACATTCGTTTGAATCATTTAGTCATTATTTCATTCATCTTTATCATTTACTTCATGCTGGCTTAACACACAAATATAATTTAAATTACACATGAGCTTGGTGACATTTAATTCCTAAATAATGTCTCTATAGATCTAATTTATCACTGTTGTTGGATGCAAAGTTTCTCCCAGGGACCTTAAAGATGCAGCTCATGGTCAGAAGCATATAATGTATCTTCTAGAAACTCCTAAACTCAAACAATTTGGAGAATTGTCCACATACTTTTGGCAAAATGTATCCGATACACCATTTGGCCAAAGGTATGTGGACAATTCTAATTGTTTGATACACTGTATCGTATCATATACTTAATGCATGCCGAAATTAAGAGAAAATAAACAAGGTAGAAACACTTATTGTGACCAATTAATTGGATTTTTGTGTTTCAATAACATCAGGTAAAACTCTCTAGAAACATTGTAGTGCCACCCTCACCAGCTCAGCCATTTCACTCCAAGCTATTTGTTTTTTAATTATTAGAAAAAAAAGACACATTGTATTGTATTGTTTTTTTTCCATAAAAATTTCACATTTATTATGAACCTTATTATTAAATATATATTTTATTTGCATGTACATGTATATGTACATGAGTAAATATTAAAATACACATATAAAGAACATTCCCTCATCCACCAGCAGATGTCAGTAAAGGAACAGTTTTCCAACCTACCAGCTTTAGCACTTGGAGTGACTGAATAAAAGGAAGGATAAATACTGAAAGGTAAAAAGTGTAGGATAAAGGTTTTACTATCAGAAGTACTTTCATAAGGTTTTACTTGGTTTTTCAATCGCTTGCTTCTGTAAAAACTACTCCATAAGTATTAGAGTGTGGATGAAATATAGTATTTTAGGATGCGAGTCAATTAAAAATAAGATACAGTTAAAATCTTACAGAATATTCAACCCATTTAAAAGATTGAACTGTGTAGGCTTTTAGAATAGGTTTATACTTGCTGTATCATATTTTTTTATTTGATATTTACATTTCAGTGGTTTAATATTATACTGTATTTGTGTTATTTTCAGTGTATAACTGTCAAAAACAACCCCATACTTTTACATTAGCCTAAATATATATACAGTTCCACGAGACCATAGAATGCATTAACAGATTTCCCATACATCCATATGAAAAAAATATTTGAAACTCAACGCCACTTCCAGAACCAATTGATGTCGAGTTTTAAGGTACCACTGCGTATGTATTTGCCTCATACAGATTCCAGGTGGTTTCTATTTTAAATAAAGTTCTAAATTATTTCTTGGTCTCGAGCAGTTCAACTGATGGTTGCTTTGTCCGGAAAGCCAGGTGTGAAGTGACCCACCTTGAGTAAGAGCTTCCTCTTCTGCCAGACAGGGTGCATGGAGTAGGAGCACCTGTGTTTGCTGGTGCGTGTCCTGCTTCCCTGCATCTCCTCTGCTGTATTTGTCTTTCAATTCCTTAGAGTTGCTGGTTTTTCCTGTGTTTGTTTTATTTGGCCAGCACAGCTCATTGAGCATTCTCAGACCTGGTTGCGCCGTCTGAACCCTCGGGGTTGCCGGTAAGCTGAATCAAAAGATTGCACTATAGTTTGATTTGGGCTAATTGGATTTACGTTGTTGTAATCTGCCTTTGATTAAAAGGATCATTTAGTGATAAAGGTTAATGAAAAAAAAATGTTCTGGCTGGTGATTTTAAGATACGTTATGTCAATATGAAAAGCAACCCAAGTAAGCGGTATTTCATTTGATAATACCATATCATTTTATTTATTCTGTATTTAAGCAAGCTTATGACAAAAGTGGTAAATTCAGGACATATATCAGAAGGATAACAATGATCCATCCCATGATTTGTCATATAAGCATCCAAAGACAAAAATAAAAGGTTGTCAGATCTGGAAATATTATGTCCATATCTTTTTATCTTGTCCTAGTAGGGGTCATGATGGCAGCAGACGGAGAACCCATACTCATCTATTTCTGGTTACAGATTGCAGCTCCCCCTTGGGGGATCCCCAGACATCAACTGCATTTGATTTGCCTCAGAATTGGGAACATATTTTGCCCATTTAAGTTACACAGTGGGAAATTGGTTCCTCCACCACAGCTCGTGTCATTTTCTATGCAACAAAACCTTAAAAACAGTTTTAGTCAACCTTTATAATTCAATCAACAGCTGCGTCTGCACTTTTGATGCTCTAAAGCAAATACTTTGTAATTTAATTTAACCATGTGCATTTAAAGTTATACTTTGAACACTGGGTTGAAGGCACTCTTTAGGGATTCCCAGCATTTAACTGTTTTGAAAATTGAAAATGCAGGAATGCAATATTGAGACGAGCACAGTAGTCCTGCACTGTGGTTTTTAAACTTTAAGCAGTATACCAGCACATTTCTCTTATTTCTAAGCTATTTTTAGAGGTAACAGAGCTTCCTCTGTTGCAGAGATGAAGCCCCTTACCCAACAAAGAACCATTCCTCATTACTGCTGTTTGTACATGCCCAAAATATTTGGTCACTACAAAAAAAATGTCATAGGTGATTGTAATAAGTGCTCATGAACTCTTGCTTTCCTCTTAGAGATTAAGGACTACATATGTCTGCCAGCTACTAATGTTCCTATTTTAGACAGTTCTTCTTGTTCTCATTAAACCATTATCAAATGATATTTAAATAATTAATTTGAAGACATTTGGAACTTTATAGAACATTATATATTATTTATGAAATGTTTTTTTTAACTTACTTACTAGTAAGTATGATTATGTAAATACATTCCTGTCTCATTACACAAAGAATATTTGCTAGCAAAAGATCAGGTTCTGTGTATTATAGATGTTAAATAACCTACTGTTGACAGGGTCAGGTATGGGTGCTGAAGCCTATCCCAGGCATGAGGCACACAGTAACATCACTGACGAGGCACCAATCAATCTACAGGACAATTCAGTGTCTCCAATCAACCTGGTACCATGTCTTTGGACTGTTGGAGGAAACACACGGTTAGTGTTAGTTAAACTGTGAGACTGGTGATGGGATTTAATAAAAAAAAACTTTAAATTATCTGCTTCATTTACTGTAATGCAAATACATAAATAAACCAACGCACACAACCAATACTTCTTATAAAAGATCAAAACATCTGGATCTTTGCTGTACAGGGAAAGGTTTTATGAATTTACCCTTGAGTCAGCATCTCCTTTGAAAAGCATTACCCAAACTCGACATAGGACACCATAAACTTGTTCAAGTGTAAGCCTTCAGCACATTCCTGTGGGAGTCTACACATCCATTGTCAGCAGTTAAAGCATCTTGTAAAGAAATCATAAAAATATCAAAAATATGGTTGTAAAAACTTAAGTACATATAAGGAGAAGTACATATATTTCACAGGACTTATGCCTAATTGGAAAACCACACATCTATCCTTAGTGGTTTAACATTTAAGTTTCAATACCTATTAGTTAGAACATTTGGGATGATTCAAAAAGACATTTTGGCTTAGTTTGCGGAGTACTCCTGATTTTGCATTTAAAAAGTCTTTCAACAAAAAGGTGTTTAAACTAAGCAAGACATAGAGAGTGAGACTGATGACAACACAAACCCTCCAAGGTCCCCTTCACCTGAATATGGATATGGGGAAAAAAAGCATTTTGGCTTCCTATTCACACAGAATTTATAGTTTTGGTCACTGAAAATGAAGACTCTCAAGAATGTTATTCAGTGTGTGGATCCTAGAAATGATTCTGCCCTTATGTTCCTGTGGATAGATAAAACAGATTCCTAAGAATACTGACTTGTAGATGTGTGTGGTGGATAGAATTAGTGGTTAAAATAGTCGAATCAAGTTAAGAATTGTTAAGAATGGAAAAAAGTGGAAACAGTTTGGTGGACGATAATTCAATTCTTAGCTGTTGGGTGTCTCTATTGTGGGGACGAAGATAAATGCAGAGATTTAAGGAAACAATAATATATTTATGAATAAACAAACCAAAAAATAAGGTACCAACCTGCAAACTAAGCCGAAGTAAATATTAATAAACTAAGCCGAAGCTGAAATACTATATAAACAAAAACAAACATATAAATATACTTAACAAAGGAAATAACCAAAACCTACAAATACACAAACACAATTATGAAATTTGAAAACCTTGGAAAAACTAACCCATGAAAACCTTAAGGAATACAAAACTTTAGAAATATATATATATATACCTATATAACCTTTAAAAATCATGAACCCTGAGCACAGGGAACCACATGAGAGGACAGCTGGGTGTAATTAGCTGAAGGGAGCCAATTAGGTTGAGGGAGGTGTGTCTGCACACCCTATTGCCTGAGAGGGGGGGAGTGGAAAACCTATTAACCATGTCACCAAATGTGGCCATCTTCAATTACAGTTTAACAAATGAAAAGTAGAAGGTTCTGGGTTTGATTCACAGATGGGCGGTCCATGTCCTTTCTGTGTAGAGTGCATGTTCTCCCTGTGTCTGCATTTGTATTTTATTGGATGTTTCCTGCATTTTGCATCATTATAAATGAAAACACTGAAAACACTGGTTTGCTAAAGACTGGCTTAGAAGCCTGCCTAAACATTTGCATGTACAATTTCTATTTTTTTATTATTATTGTTCTTTAAAATATCAAATTTGAGGATACTGTGTGGCAACCTGTCTAGAATGTTTTAATAATAGTGTTCTACAAAGATTACTCTTACAGTCAAATTATGAATCATATTTAATTGCGACCCTTTTCTGGTAATCCTCATTTATAAACATAGACAAGTGGCTGTCTATGTCTAGACATCACTACAAATCTACAAAGTCTGTGATCTTGAAATCTCAGTGCCAGTAAGTTTTGGACATAATGCAGCTGATACCCCAAGGGTATGCCAGTAATAACCACAGTAATAGGGACACATCTATGTCATGTCTTTCTGAGAAATACTCAGAAATACTCAGTTGGTTCACCACAGACAAACTAATAATACTGTTACATATTCGGGATATACTGTAGTTAAAGACGTACTAAGGACCAGTGGTAAACCTCAGTATCAAAAAGGCCAGGCTACCACGTATACTAACAGATTCATTCAGTCCTAATACAGAATAATGTAAGCATAATAAATAGCTTTTTCTGCACCTAAATGGTAATGTGGGAAGTGTAGAGAAATCTAACCACTTTAGATTCCCATTGTTTTCCAGTAAAGAGGATTCTTATCATCGGATGACCAGCTTGCAAATACTTGCTGAGAAATGGTGTTTAATAATTGTATAATGGAACCTTCCCTGAAAACCACAGGCCGCGGATTACATCTATTAAAAACATGCACCCTGATAAAAACATAATAATGTAATATCATAATTTTCATCTATGTATTTTTAGTTACAGCTCCATCCCAAATAGGGTCACAGTGGGTTTGGAGCCTACCAGAAATCAGGACCAATATACTGCATGGCATCACACACTTACCCATGCAACTTCTACTCCAACTCCAATTTAGTGTAGCCTGTTCACAGTTTAAGGGGTGGACAGAAACACATTTAGATACAGAAGTTGGCATTCCATGTTTGCACATTTATCAAATTAAATGTTTTTGATCATAATACAAAGAACCAAAGAGAACTAGAATTAATATGAGGCACACAGGATATGGAAACTAGTCTCACCCATGTGAAAAAGTAAATGCCCCCTAAAATGTTTTAGTAGATTTCTTTCAGGCTTATTTGGCCAATACTTATAATGGACCCTAAAAAAATTGACTCCTCTCCAAAACTAGCCATGAGCCACAGTCAGACAATGGACCTGGTGGCCATCTTAAATTCAGTTCTACAAATGGGAAGTTAAAACCAAGCTGCTGCCATTATAAATAACCATCTTGTTAGTGTTAGCTATTTAGAAATTAATTTGCGTGTTGCTCTTGTAAGTAATTTCAGCTTCAAATCGAATAATTATAATTTTATTATAACAATTTATTAATATTACAAATTATTTACAATCTTACAATGATAAATGTACGATTCACCTCACTTCCATGTCTTTGGACTGCGGGAGGAAGCACGTAGAGGCAACCCACACAGACACTGGAACAATATGCAAACTCCACACAGAAAGGACTTTGACCGCCCCACGGAATTGAACTCAAGACCTTCTTTCTGTGGGGTGACAGTGCTACCCACTCAGCCACCATGCCACAAACTGTTTTATTTCTGTTTTGTAGTAAAATGTCTTTTTGTAATCACAGTTAGGAATTAAATCACAATTTTAAATAACATTTAACAATAAAATCCCAACTTTTCCGGTGATGTCTGTAGAATGCTATAATAGATTTGTTAAGTTGAGTGTTATGGATTGGATTCTTTTCTGGACAGCATTTTAGCCCAAGCCACCAGATTTTTGGAGGTAGACATTTTGCCAAATTAGATTATTGAGCCTTAATTAAGTACAACATTGAGAATACAGTGTAACATCGCCATGATGCTCTTTGGTAGGATGCAAAGTCAGAATTAGTTCTCTTGTGCCCTCTCTTAGCTTTTCACATATTGTTTTTTGTTTATCACTTTGTCAGCAATCTGTCTTTCATGTTCACTATTAACCATTTAAGGTAGCTTTGCCTTAGCACATTGGTAAAGACATTTACGCCATGTAGTTTACCCTATTGAGTGTAAACTTTAGTTAGCTTTTTCACAAGTAGAAAATAGCTGTCACTTTGGATCAGTAGAATTCAAAATCCTGCATGACAACTTTTTTGAAATTCTTTACATAGTGTTTCTGTAGATGCTTTATGGGGATTTATTTCTGAGAGGATTTTTGAAATATAAAAGCTCCCATGTATCTTTGCCTTTAAAATTTAAACATTTCTCCTGCCACAATGCTGGTTAGCAAACAAACTAAGTGGAAGCTAACCCCAATCAGACCAACAGTGTAGTCTGTGTTGGAAGAAATAGGTACTCTCCTGGGCCTGCTTCTGAAAGAGGATCAGCTTAACATTGGACTGACCTGTGCCCTAGTGTTTAGTTGTAACTCATCTGGTGCTGTTAATCTAGACACCCCAACATCCCCTTCAAACTTCTCAACAACCTCCCATTATCTTTTAACCTAACTAAACGCTGGACTGTCTACCCATTCATCATGGTGATTACTTATCTTAATAAAGGTTCCCAAAACTTCAGTTGTCTTTTAATAGTTTAGTTTATTTCTGGCTGTTTGAACTAAATGACTTTTTGTTTAAGATCCAAATTGTCCAGCGTTGCTTAGTGGAAAAGGCCCAAGGGCTTTTATTCTAAAGCAAGACTGACTGTTTGATTCACCAAGAGCGTCACTGTGTGTGCCAGCAAACAAATTTTGCTCATGAAGTAAAAATCCAGAAAATAACTAGTGCTGCCTTTTTGGAACGTTCAAGGTTGAGGGTTAAAATGTGTTTTGAATACGCCTGTAAGGTTTTTAGCATTTATTTTTCCATCATCAGTAAAACACAAAGATTTGGCCTCAGACAAAATTTTATTGGTAATGCTGGAAATGATCGATCAAATCAAATATGTTTAAATGTGGATTTATAGGAAGGGTTTGTTGTGGGTTTGGACATAAACTATAGAGCTCAAATGTAATTTCTCTGCTTTCTTTGGGATCTGTTTCCAGACAGTGTTTGGTGATATTTTGACAGATGACCAGTCTACTCTAATCTCATTTTCACTGGTAAACAGCTGCCTTGGAGTTGAGGAAATTTAATTTTCTTTCGTATAATGACATTATCTCCTCCAGTGAATGAGATATCAGTATATTGAAAAAACTCACATGGAACAGGTTGGAGCTGTATTATTTAACTGCAAAGCAACATTTTCTTTAGACACCAAAGACTTCTATTCTAAGGTCAGCCAAGTTAATTGATGTTGGCAAACATCAGCTAAATCAGTATCACTCATTGTATTAATGAAACATTACAAAACCCCTGCTTAAAAAAATCAGTGCAAGACTTCAAATAATGTAAATCTTTCACCATCTACCGTACATTACGTTGTGAACAGATTTAAGGAATCCAGAGAAATCTCAGTCTGTGTGGGCCGGATGTAACTGTTTATCATGTGTGACCTTTGCACCCTCAGATGGCATTGCAGGAGAAATGGTCATGTGACAGTGATAAATGCAGCCACATGGGCTCTGGGGGAAGAAAGTCAAAAAATAGTGTCACTTAACACAGTCCACCACTGCATCCAGTAATGCGTCGTGAAATGTTTACGCAAAGACAGTCATGCATTGATTTTATGCAATGATGCTGTGTTCTCTGGACGAGTCGAGTAGTTTTCTGTAAACACCATCCAGACTTAGCCACAAAACATGTAAAATCCTACATATATCATGGACTGTGGTGCATCAGTGCTCTTTTTTCATTTAAAAAGCTGAATTTTCTTTGCCTAACCTATTTAAATGTCACAACTAAGCAAGAACTGAAGAAACTGGAAAAATACTTTTTCACAGCACTGTACTGGCATATGTTGGGCATTAAGAAAGCCATATTGTGCCATTTAGGCAACATTTTTTCAGGGGAAGTCAGTGGTTATTTCAGCAAGACAGTGCCAGGCTTCTTTTTGGACACACAACCACAGTAGGGCTTAGCAGATATGTGCTTGACTGGGCTGAGAAGAATCTACAACAATTCGTTCACAAGTAATTAAAATGTGTAATAGTGAATGTGGTGTGAGAATATTGTGCAGTCACATTAATTTTGCATAGGCACTGAGATGCTGAAATATGAAGGACCACCCTTACCCAAAGTGCTGCGAAAAGGCTAATGTTCCCAGTTTCTACAACGTTATTGTCATTTAACCTTTTTCATTTAAACATACAGTACACTTGTCATTCTGGTAGCCAATTGCAGCCTTCACATACTAACTTCCAAATCCACATTTATCTATCAGATTGCCAGATGGTGAAGAGTGATTCATAACTCCAGAGATGAGGTTACCACTGCTTCAGACATAAATAGTGATGTGTTTTAAAGCACTGGCAGATGGTAAACAGTAATAAATCACTTTATAGCTACCACTGTCTTAGATTAAAACTGTATTGTGTTTTAGACCACTCTAACCAATCCCTGCTGTTGCACATGGTTATCTTAGACTTGTGTGTAACGGCTCAACCAAGTTAATTCTGTAAAGCAGCACCCCGGAGGTTCCTGGACTGATGTTACAGAGGCATCGTAGAGCGCTGAAGTCAGTGGTACTTCTTTGTGTGGACCATATTTATGTTAACATATTTAATACTAGTAGTGCTTGTAAGAAAATATTTAAATTGACATTACAATTTTATGTCAATGACAATAAAAGAGTTCTTTAGTAAAATAAAACAAAGCCTTGTATAATTAAAGTTCGACCCGACTGTACATGTTTTAGCCTGATTTGTACACACAATTACAGTATAAGATTTTATTCCCATAAGGATATACATATGTAATGTACAATAATAGCAGCACTGCCACATAGGAAACAACACCACAGCAGCACATAACAGGTTTTGCCACTTTCCATGTGAAAGTTTTAATCTTACACTGTTAAGTTTCAACATTGAGATTCCAAGTCTAGGGGACAGAGTGACAATGTGCGACAGTATTAACTTTGTGTCAAAAGTTTTGAGAGAAAGTTTGCAAAGTCCTTAAAGACACGGTTGGTTAAGTTTGACATAAAAAAACCCTAAGTCCTGACCTCAACCCCATTAAACTCCTTTGGGATAAATTGAAATGTTCCTTGAGAGTCGGGGTTACTTATCCAGCTTCACTGCTTGATTTCACATGTGCTCTTTCAAGAGAATGAGCAAAAAACTCTCACTAGAGTGGAGGCTTTGTACTTATTTCAAACGAGTCCTCTGACATGTGTCCACATACTTTGGCCACCAAGTGTGCATTGTCCATACAAGTACATGCAAATTGTTTTGTGGTTGTTTCCATTGTCCATGCTCTACCCTGCATACTCTATGTGGTTTATCTTTTTTGGCCATGGACCAAGTGTATCAGAGAGAATTGTATATGTTAGAAGAAGAACATTGCAGACTGTTGATTGGTCAAATTACATTGTGAGACAATCAACAATACAAGAACTATATTTAAAACCCAACTGTAATATATTATAGAAAAATAAATAAACAGTACTAAAGAAAATTAAAGACCACAATAACCAGAGTGGAATCACCATTTTGTTGCTGTTGCTATTGTTTACAGTTATGTTGATATATTTGCTCTAAAGGGTCTGATGGAAAATGCTGTCAACGCATCACCTTCAGTCTCTTGTGTGGTGGGATACACACACAATAGCACTTTAGGTATGGTGAGGATCCTTTTGGATTTAGCCATATTTTACTGTATGATATTTGGCAATAGATACATTTGTCTGCAGAAGTTAAATGTGCTGATCCTCTCATGTTTACATTATTGTAGAACTATTAAAATGTCTAATGAGTTTCCAGTATGTGCAAATTATTTTGTCAATTTTAACAAACTTGTCAAAAAGTATTACCCTATACTATTGTCCAGTTGTTATGTTTTGGTGTCTCTCAGGGGGTAAAGATAGGCCGATCCATTCGTAGCGCAGGTATGTTTTTTTTGGACTTATCTGATCTGGCCATAAGCCTGACGCTTATCTTCAGGCCAGCTCGGCTATTTTTGAGGGCTCCAAGGAATACTTGCCCAGCATCCACCATTCGCAAACGAAAAAGAATTATTCGTAGCTTGTTGAAATGTCTAACTTGGTCTGTGCTTAGTCACTGTGGTCTACAAGGGTAAATGATGTGTCAATGATTTAATATGTAAAGCTGCACACTTTCACTAAAGCAAAACACTTAAGCTACTGAATATAAAAAATCTTTCCTGTATCATACATCTGGCCTGTGAAACCTGATGAACTGTGTGTGGTTAAGAACAGTATGAGAATGATTTACAGAAAATAATTTTAAAGTTGACACACAAAGATTTGACACACATGTTGCCTACAACTCATAATGTCTACATAGCTATACACTGTCTAATCATATTGTTGTTATCACCAGCTAATATCCAGACTAACCACCATATGTAGCACAGTTTTGAAAGGCTTTGAATTACTCTATAAGGTCCTGGGAGGTTCTCAAAGGTATCTGGAGCCACACTGGCCGAAGTGCATCCCACAGTTGACGATTAAGGTGGCCAAGATAAAACTTGGTCATGCTCTTCCAACCAGTTTTGTACATTTATAGTTAGGTGAAATTTCTCATTGCTGTCATGCTGAAAGATCCATTCGCCCCAGGAAGGACAATCAGCATGTATGAGTTTACATTATCTGTAAGGATGGATTCATACCCAAATCGGTTGAGAGTGCTATCCAGAGGCATGCATAACTGTGTTCTTGCACCAATGGTTTGTTCTCTGATGTTTCTAATCTGACACAGGATCGTCTATCATTTTGATGGAGCACATGACTCAGAAAACATGACTCGTTTGATAAGGCAACGCTTTGACAGTCATTGGAGGGCAAATGTTGATGCTGCCGCAAAAAAACTGGAGCCTCCACTGCAGTGTCGATTTGCCCTTGCACACCTTTGTAACAAACATTCATCTTTCAAATCAATGGCACACAGTGGTCCTCCCTTTCCACATAGATTTTATGCAATTGTGCCATTGGTTGATTCCCTAAACACTCTATACCACAAGTTCTACAAAGTCTCATCTAATATCAGCCTTGGACATAAAACCGTTCTTGACATTAACTTGTATGTTCACGAATAGAGAAAGCAACAGTCCTAAATGTTCACTATTTTAGATAAATTATTTTGAAACCTCTACTTGACTTCAGTAAACCAGGTCTCAGGACAAGTCAAATTTCTTTTTGAAAGTTACACAAGATTATAATGTAGGGTAGCAGTAATAGCCCAACATACACTGCACAACTAGAATTCTCTTTTGTGTAAGTAACACCATAATATATGACTTGCTTACTTCTTGTTTGACAGGGTCCATTCGATTGTGGCCGCATGCCAGAGGGCTGCTGGGTCATTGCAGGTGTTGAAGGATAGGCAGTGGTTTGCAAGCAGAAGGAGTTTGCTTAACCCTCCTATTAGGGTGGAGGAATCTCAGCTATGAAGTAATTCGGCCATCCTGACAGCATCGTTTGACACCTTAGCAATTTGTCAACGTCCTGGTGGTGTACGAACAGACAATAACACCTTGGCTTGCTTTTCCTAACACCATATGTTGGAAGACCTTGTGTTTTCACACGTCTTCCTTTTTTCCAGGAGTAAATATGGTGACTAAAGTACAACGTGCCAGGAATAGGTCAGACATATTGCTTACTGTAAGAGTTATGGTACAAAATGCACACATGGTTTGACAAATAGTTTCAATTCACTGGAGAAATTTGGACTCAAGTCAAACCCTGTCTCAAACTGTGTTGTCTCTTGATGAAGAGCAAAGGCCGCTACAGCCATCATAGAGGCAGATTTGTAAAGGCAGGTTTGTTAAGTAATTAATGTAATTGGGTTTCAGATTAAAGCTTAAGGTGGCACAGTGGGTAAAGTGGGTTTTCCATGGAATAATTCATCTTGAAGACCTACACTTGATTTGCTATGCTTCCCAAGAATGTATGTGACAACTGGAAAGTGAATAAGCTGAAAGGTGCAAGTTTTCCTAAAGATATGAAAATGAATCAATGAATGTTTAAGCTTAGAGTGTTTTAAAATTAAATGATGAAATAATGAAAATATTTAAAGGATTACAAACGTTTCCTGCAGCATGTGGTCTAAAAAATAAAAGTTGTTGGAACAAATGGCATGCATTCTTTTATTTAGACATCACCAACTGTTAAATCTTACAAAGAATAAAGTGTTTAAGAGGAATTGTACAGTTATGGTGATGTAATGGTTTGGTCTTTAAAGGCTCTTTGCACTAGTATTACTTCAACCAATCCTTTTCAAAGCAGAACCTTTGACTATCAGACTATGAAACTCTATTTGCTCTGGAAAGCAATGGACATATATAAAATTACATTATTTTATGTATGTTAATAAATGTCATTCTTTTAGTTTATGAATTCCAGATGCTTTATGGCTCATCTATAGAGTGATCTGTTTATGGTAACACAAACCAGACAGTTGTGTGTAGTTGTTTCCAGGATGCTAGTTAGGACAAAGAAGTGCAGTACAACAGTACACTAAAATGAGTCATTAATTTTAGCACTCTTCAGCTGGGCTGTATTCAATTAATATTTCCAGACGCATCCATGAACAAAATACAGCAGAACGTACTCTGCCAGGATTCGACATTTTAAAATGCAAAACATTGGGTTTTGTTATACAAACTGAAGTACAGGTAAGGGCAAATATTAGACTTTTGGTTTTAGACAA
>JAYDZG010000015.1:14078568-14095056 GCA_034509265.1 Microcambeva bendego | reverse complement strand
CAAATATTAGTCTCTTGGTTTTAGACAACGCAAACAAGCTGGATGACAAATAATAATAATTCTTTAATTAAGGGGCACTGCAAATCACTTTTCTAACCAATGATCATTAATAAGAGGAACATTTTTGTCTGGAATGAGCATGCACCAATCCACAAGGAGTTTACAATGACTGAAATCCTACTCACTGGCCTTAGTGGTCACTGTGTTAGAAAGTATTATCATTACATCAGCTGAGGGTAAAGAGACTTGTAGGATCCATGCCAACGTGTTTTGAGTTTGTTCTGGGACATTTATTAAGATGACTCATAATTGTCTTGACATTAAATTTGTCATGCATCTGGATATAATACAAAGAAAAAACTTTTAAATAATCTTATTAATAGTGGGGGATATATGCAGAAAAGTATTCAGCAAATAAGAGATGCAAAGTTATTTTGATTTTATCCACGTCTTTGTTAGATGTCTTTAGATTTATTTCCTTTATTCATTCTCATAAACTAACAAATCTTGGGCAGAGACGTGGTCAAGTGAAGCAAGGTTCACCGTGGTCACTTTGTTCACCATGCCCACTTTGATATTGATGTAAAAAACTTTGATATTGATGTATGACATCTAGCAGTATTGTCAATTACTGTATGCCACATCTGACAGAGGCTTCTTGAAGAGATGTTCAGGATCTTTAGAAGGGACATGCAAACTTGTTTTTCCACAATTAATTTCATAAATTTAAAGTTGAATTCGGACTTGAATCTTAAGATATTCTTGACATGTTAGTAATTTTACTCTAATCTATCATGGTCATTGTTCTTCTTTTATTACATACATACAGCTATTTGTTGTTTAAGTATACACCAGAACACTCTTCCTGAATCTCATAATGTTCTCCCCTCTCTCAGGTGTATATAAAAGAAATAAATTACCTGTGCACAATCCATTAAGACATTTAACCCAACCTTCTGGATAAACTGGAACATCAGGAAGTGTTTTTGGCCTTCTCAAACCTGTGCTGACCACACAAATGCTCTTTTGAGTGAGAAGGTCCAAATTTAGAAACTCAAATGAAACTTTTACTTCAAAATCCGAGGGAGAAAACTGTTATATACACACAAAGGAAGGCCCAATTACGCATTATTTGCCAATGGATTTAAAATTAGTTGTGTCCATATATGAAATTAAGTTTCTATTAAAATCTATGTCATTTGTCTTTTTGTTTAAATTGCAACATGCATTAATATGACATGGGCTTGATAAAATTATATCTACAATAAATTGTGTTTATTTAGAAAGATTAAAGGTCCTGGGTCCTGGGACAAAACTAGGTCCTGGGTTCGATCCCTGGGTGGAGCGATCTCAGTCCTTTCTGTGCGGAGTTTGCATGTTCTCCCCGTGTCTGTGTGGGTTCCTCCGTGTACTCCGGTTTCCTCCCACAGTCCAAAGACATGCTACCAGATTGATTGGAGACACTGTGACAAATGTGATGGACTGGCGCCTCATCCAGGGTGTTACTGTGTGCTTTGCGCCCGTTGAAGAGCTGGGATAGGCTCCAGCACCCCTCCCCGACCCTAATTAAGATAAGGGATTAAAGAAAATGATGATGATGATATATTAGCATTTTGATTTCTCTCCCACTGTTACGTCACAACAGGGTAATCTGCATAATTTTGCATAGAAGCACTCTGGCACCATTCCTCACCGATCAGAACCCACCAGAGCCCCCTTTTGTCCCCTTTAAATATACATTTATAATATTCCATTTACAATTTCCTGGCACTTGTACTATCAGTAATTCAATTGGCTGTGACAGTTATGCAAAAACATGTGTTATAAAAAGTAACTTTTAGCCTGATATCCTACAGTTGCTTTATTAATTTACTTATATTCCATCATTTGCTTGTGTGCACATATGGTTGCAACAGTGGATTAGGTCAGCGTACCATTTTTTGGTCAATGTCATTATTATGGAACATTGCTTCTACATTTAAAAGTGATTAATCGGCATGATTTCAGGATTTCTTCACCTCCGCACAAATGTTTACATTAAACTTCCAAGGTTCTGGGAGATTGGAAACAAATCAGCAACATTTGTATTGTATCCTAGTAACTGTTCACTCTCAACTGTTGGCTTTTGTGTTTTTTTCATGCATAAACATCCATTATGCATCTTAATGTTTTAAGTACTGGGCATTATGCCCATAGTGTAAGTGTAAAACCTGGCCTGTATTCGAATTGTGACAGCTAGAAGTAATGCAGCTAAAGGTCACCAATGTGATAATGCAAGTATTAATAGAAAAGTCAGTAATAACAACCACAATTTGAAAAAAAAAAATCTGCATGCTTGATTTTACTTTCTTGACCAAAAATACACAACATTAAATGCATGTACAAATGAATAATTATAAAAATACAAAACAAGTGTTTAATGTGTTAAAGGTAAATTGAACACATAAAACAGCATTTTTTTTTACAAAAATTATGTTTCACTTCTAGATTTCTTAAGTCATTCCAGCTGCGGCAAGTTCATTGAAGACACAAGTGATTCACATAGACCTTAGACCTGTGTAGTGTCATCCAGTTTGCTTCTATCAAATGTGATGTGCCAGCCACAGCAGTTCACAGTGACCTGCCAGCATGCATGATAATAATAGAACTTGGTTCCATTCCCAGAATCCATGTTTCCATCAGAGGTGGGTTATCGCAAACAAACCCAGTCACACCATCCAAGTAGCATATCAAGCCTCTTAAAAAGTGTTATAGAATTATGTTCTCACTGAACGCTCTTTGCAAAGTCCAGAGGTCGTATCATCATACTGGTAGCTCGGAGAGAGTAACTCGGTCCTTTAAAATAATGCCACTTGATGCCATTGAGTTTGCCAACATGTTGCCCCTGGGTGTAGTACATTCCATTTAAATTCGAGGGGCCACAAGCATCAAACCACCAGCCTATAGAGTCAAAGACAAATATTTTAGTTAGTTAGCACAAGAACATTAGGTACGATCGTGCTTACTACTTTACCACCATAATTACCAGTTATCACAGATACATTTGTCTCTATTACTTCACTGGAATACACAACTGGGCACAACACACTTGTTTACTTACTTTGTTCACTTTGTTAGAACGTATAAACTTTCTGCACCACTGTGTGTTAAAATATTTGTCTACACAAGTCAGTTTTTAGGATATGTTCAGTAGCTAAATCATACTTTTATTAGTGAAGTGGTAGCATCAGTCCTTAAACTGATAATGAAGTGAAAGACCTGATGGAGAGAGAGATTTTAAGTGCCATGTACTAAAACTTAAAGACATTAATAATATTTATACACACATGCTCTATCAGATGTGTGAAATATTGTAAGGAATAATATTAGCAATGAAAGTATAACTAAGTTAAAATTTAGTTATACTAAACATTCCAATTTATTTATATGTATTTATTTGTAACCTACATGTATGTAACCACTGTTTAAAAGGCACAAAGTCAATGAGCAAAAGAACCAGCATTTATTTTCCCACACACAGCCCTGCACGAATGTTAAAATGTATCTTTAATACAAAAATGATAAAACATTCCAAGTATCAAAAACAGTGTTAGTAGTAGAGTATCAAATCCATAGTCTTTTTGAAGAACCTCCAAGACTGTATCAGTTTTTGTATGTACAATATAAACAGTCAGCAAACCATTCACTAGCTACTTAATCACATCATGCCAGTGTAATCGAAAGACTAACTAGATGAAGTGTTTTGACAAAGTCTGAACACACTTTGTTTTAACATTTAGCATATGTAATAACCACATGCATTGAATCAGCTTTATATACTGTTTAATACAGTGCCTTCGACCAAATGCATTTCTTTCCAAAGTCTGATATTACAAAACCTTTTTTGAGGTTTGACCCCTAGACGTGCCAAATCAATTTTAGCTTTTATAATATTGCTAAATGTGTTTCATTTTGAGGTACAAGAAAAAGTGGCATTGTCTTTTTCTGCTTGCTATTGAATTTATGTAGTTGGTTGGAATGTAACCCTCTCTTTTTAGGTTTGAAAATCATTTTGGCGAACTGAGATCTAAATTATAAAGCACTGTCTTAACTACAATCATGTCCTAAACCTATTGATATAGCTTTGTATTATGGGAAAAATTATAGAGCCAAATATGTTCCCATAGAGACACCTCTGAATCTACTTCTATAGACACTGGGAGGAGTGAGATCATACTATCTAGTGCAAAATCCAACAAGCATCATGTTTTTTTAAATGTTAAATATTATTTTAAAGTTTTTATTAAGCGTGTCTTTGGGAAGTTAAGAGTTGCCTTAAAAGTTTATCATGTGTCACTTTTCAGTCTATTAAACTAAAGTGTAGCAGCAGTCACACACACGTACACACTAATGTATGGGAATATACACCTCACTCGCAGAATGACCGGTATGGCACGTGCCATTTTACTGTGAAAGCTTGGCACCTCTCCATGCACTCCAAATGTCATTGGTGACTTTCAAAATGTCATCAGTATGTTAAACCTCAGTTGGAATGAACCAGCTGAAGGACATGATTGGATGCTAAAATTCTTAGTTGCTGTATGGTCATGTATTACAGGTGGCAGATGAATTTACTGTCATGGTCATGATCCAGGCCTTATGACCATATTAAATGATAAAAAATGCCCAGAAAAAGACATCAATAGGAAAATGTTTTATAAATTAGAATAAAAGGCAAGTATGCGCACATTGATTAAAGTTCATAAAAGGGCTGCATACAGTAAAGTACACAGTGTAATGTTTTGACCTGCTACTAATGCATCTACTAGCGACTTACACTATAGCCAAACTTACCTGCCGGAGAATAAAGAACCTTGCTCAAGGACCCAACAGCAGTAGTGGGGATTTAACCAGCAACCATTTAATTACTAGTCCTGTAGGCATTCTGCCAGTGGTGCGGTTTTGATGAGTATCTCAGAAATATTTCAACCATGTAGGCCAGCCATAGCCTAGTGGTTATGGTATAGGACTAGTTATCCAAAAGCCACTGGTTCAGGCCAAACCACTTGTTGCTTGCCGCTTTTGGCCCCTTGAGCAAGACCCTTAGCCGTCAATTGCCCAGACTGTACACTGTAACTGTAATGTAAGTGTCTTTGGATTAAGGCCACAGAGTTTTGCTTTGCCCTTCTCTTCTGTTATTAATCCAGGGTGATGCTGTTTTGGGCTTAAGATGGCCCAAACATCTTTCAGTGGTTCATAAATGAGGTACATATGAGGGGAAGTCTGGTAATATACACAAATGTAATGGACTTGAAAGTAAATGTCTATGCAATTTTATAGTTCCTTTAAAAGTACTATTTATACATATACATGTTTAAACTTAATGTAAAATGAAATATGATTTTAGACAATATCCTTATATATTTTGATAATTTAACATTGTATCAGGGGATGCAAATGTTTTTATTAACGATTATGATCAACTGCTACTGGTAATTTCTCTTTACCCATGTAAACTGGTAAAAACATGAGCGTGATCTCTTTTACAAAGAAAAATACTGACCTGTCACCATACTAAAACATTTTATTAAAGATGGTCAGATGAAATTCAAGAATCACCAAAAGTATTAATTGAATCAGAAGGTAATAGAATGCAGGTAATCTCCAATAATGGAATGTAATTATAATACATATAAAATTATTGATGTAATTATAATAGATGCATTTAAACCAACCTTATTTATGTGTAAATTAGGTGATTTAGTGTAAAATTCTTACAGTATTTTACCATACCATATAAGGTTCTTTTATAACATGACAATATTTTCTAGGTCAAATATATGCTCAGGGCAACATAGTAATTTTATGGTTATTTAACATTGTGGCCTCTCTAATTTATTTTTAACAAAAAAAGATTAATTACAGCTGGTAGCTTCTTTGTACAAATTGTGCAAGTCTAAGCACTTATTATAAGCCACAAACATTACAACTGGAAAGTTACCAAATCTTTGCACAGATCTCAGAAAACAATTATTCATAAATGCAAATTATATGAAATAACTCTCTTTGCCAAGATCAGATAAAAAAACTGTTATTTTATGCTAGAGGAAAATATCTCTGGGCGGTCAAATGTTATCTAAGAACGCTCAACAGGTCTTCCATGAAATAGAAGCTGTCAGAGTGACGCAGGTGGTTCTGTCTAGAGTCAAACAATTAAAAGAAAAAAGCTCATGCATCCAACTCAGCCACTTAGAGCTCCATTAAGAAATGACCATCTAGGAAAAACTAATGTGCTAATGAAATGCTTTTAAGATTACTCTGACAAAACTGTATGTTCCAGCATTATAACAGACCAAAACACATGAAATCTTCACGTTGTCATTTTAAAAGACTAAATGAAGATTTTATGTGTTTTGGCCTTTGTGTTGGTGATTTGCCCATCCAAATTCCAACCCCAAATATGTAGACTGTCGGGTTAAGAAAACAAACAAACATATTTGGTCAGCCTCAATTCCGATAAAGCGTAAAATGAAATAAAATGAAATAAGCTGAGCTGTATTTTTTGGACCAAGCAGAATGTTTTTAATCCACAGTTAATTTACGCAAGTACAAACAGGTTTATAGCTAAATTTATTTTATTTTTCAGGACGAATCTTTTTTATTCCAATCAGTTACCACAACAAATGTCAATAGGATTAAAATCATGAGATTGCTTTGTCACTTGCGAGAGTTGTGTTGTTAAAGACACTGGTCTGTTTTTTTAACCTTCCTAGCTAAATCAGTTTCTCCTGATTGGCTGAATTCCATATAACTGCAGAGGCCCTGGTGCTGTTATTGTTCATGTTCACTCATTTAAAAGCGCTTGCACTTGCTGGATGTGTATTTAGAACTTTGTCTCCTTAGAAAGAATGAAAAATTCACGTGTTCATATAGATACTTGGGTTTTGCTCATTCAGTCCTCATGACAAAATGAGGTCTGAAATCATAATGTAAAATAAATAAATATTAATACATCTAATTATAATAAATCTAACATCTGTTTACTACAACTAATTTCTGTGGTAGGGGACTAGTTATCTGAGCATTGCTGGTTCAAACCCCACTAAGCTTCCAATGTTGAGCTATTGACCAAGGCACAATCTGAGATTTAAAACAGGAACACATTAAAAAAACACCCATAAAGATTTATCTTCCGATACCCCCACCTCAAGGATCATTCACTTAATTACGGTAGAAATAATAGTTTAATTCATTTATTGTCAGTGCTCAGTTAATCCTGGTTACAGCCATGTCAGGTACAAAGCTCATCCTGCAAACTATGGTTGCCAGGTAGACATAAAACTTTCTATTAAAAAATCTTAAAGGTCATTGCTCTGATAGGAGTGTACCAGGTGCTATCAAATATTTATTAGGAGCAATTAAGAATAGCCAATTCAACTTGAGCATTTTTGTGGAAGATGAGATGAAACCAAAGTTCCCAAAGACAAAAAAAACATGAGAAAACCAGGCAACTTCTCACAGTGATCAAAAGTTAAGAGCCTAATTGTGAAGTACCCACTTTGCTAATTGCAACCAGCCTATGCATAGAAGAAACATTAAAATATCTGCATTTTTTTGTTTAAACACGGGATTCCATTCTCTTACCTCCAGTTAACATCAAGGAACATTTACAATTGCAGTTGTCGTTGTCCATGTCTTTGGTGCTGAAGTCTGCTCCATGGAGCACTATGCTACTTTGTCTCCCTGCGGTCCCACTGTGACTCTTTAATGACAGTCTGAAAGCAGAAAAAGAAACTCTTAGATGCAAGGAATTGAGGTACACTGAGCCACTGGGGTTTAGACACAAGACACAATCTGAGATTACCAACATTTCTACCCTTTTTGCTAGAAGGGAACATTGAAGAAAGAGTCACTGCTCTGTAAAACAGACGTCTGTAAGCGTGTTGAGTTCTGCTACAACAACGCATTACAGGCAATATCAGGAGCAAGGTTCTTGGTGGTTCTTGGTTGACCCTTGATTGTAGTGTCTCACATGCCTGTCTGTGCACAGTGTATGCAAACTGTCTGTGTCCACATGCCACAGTATGGAGATGGCGGAGAGGACCACTGAACAACATCTTGTGTGTGTCCGTGTAAGAGAAAACACACACATAAAGCAAAGTTCATGTGTACAGAGTGTGTACAGGGGCTCAAGAAACTAAGCAGCCCATGTGGAAGATATAAATCTAAGACCATGATTAGAGGTGCTGAGAGACGCACAGACCAATATAGTGGAGTACATTAGTTTGTGCAAAACCTCCACCTATCATTACATTTTAAAGATGATAAATGACACAAATCTGACACATACATATCAAAAGATTTGAAGTGTACTAATCTACTAATGTCTAATAGCCTACTAATTTGTAATAATCCTCTACAGAGGTTTTAAATGTTTGGACTACAGCTCTGGAGTGGTCTTTGGGGAGATTCTTGCTGTGTTGAAGTGAGGTCTGTTTGTAAGCTTGTATTTGACCATTTTACCAGATCACCAGTATTCACAGTGTTACTATATAAACCACTGATTTGGTTTCAGTAGTTTTTGGGTTACAGAGGTTTTTTTAGTTGTATCTGCGGTAAATGGTTCAGACAGTCCACAGGTAAGATCATTTATGACTTGACACTAATAACATATTTATGCAACATAATTTAACTAAATTTCAGGTGTCAACAATGTTAGTCGCTATTAAATAAGGTCCTCTTTAAAAACTGTGTCTTGGGGAGGATTTTCTCTAAATTGTTATTTACTGGTTACCAGGGACCTTCACAGCGATGGACTGGTACCCCCGTCCAGGGTGTTACCGTGTGTCTTTCATCCGTTGAAGAGCTGGGAAAGGTTCCAGCACCCTTACCTAATTCAGATAAGTGGTTTAAAAAATAACTGAACGGAACAGGGACCTTTATTGCAAAAAAGAACATAAGAAAACTGTTGAGTTATGCCAACAAGGAGTGAGGAACACCAAAAGACAGACTAATAAAATCCACCTCTGTTAATAGGAATGGACACAAGGCTTAAAAAAGGATGGAAAACTTGATTGTGTGTTGGTGGTTTTGAAGGCTGTTGTGCTAAGAGGGCAGTGATGCAATGTGAGAGGTCAAAGAGCCAAACTTGCGGTTATATGGTTGTCATTGTGATTGCTACATGTGAGGTCTGTTCTGTTGTATTATTCCTTACACTTCATTGATTTCTCAAAGTCTGAGGGTACTGTACAGGCGTCCCCTTTAAGCAAATCAAGGCAGTGACATTTGAACTGACCAAGCCATAAATTACAAATAGTTACAGAACAACGAAATTCTTTCTTCACATATGCCAGCTGATTTTATATCTTCAATTCACCTGCCATTTCAGGCAAAGCTTTTTTTCACAATGTGGGTCAGTTCAGTAAAGTGACTTTTTTGGGCTCATGCTGAATATAAAAAAGCTTACAAAACTTGCAATGTTAGTGTAGAATTTTGGCTTTTAGTGAGAACACAGCTGCACATTTGTATTTTAAAACATAATAGATCGTTTTTCTTAAAAACAGCAGTTTTAGGTTGCTAAACGTAAGAATAACATTCAAAGAAAAGCTAAATTTCATATCACCTGTCAGCATGTTAAATGAATAGTTGGATAGGTAGTGAACACTAGCAGACCTGCACCCATTTATCAAAACGAAAGTGCTGATCTTTTAACAGCTGCATTGTCCATCACAATTACATTCATAATGATTAATAGGAGACAAACAAACGATCTTAATACAGGTTTTATTTTGAAAAGCATGATTTGAGGCTAGAGACACCTTAAGTTTTCAACAAAGTGATTATATTTAGACCCCAGATCGCCAAGTTTCTCTCACAAATTCGAAGATCAAAGAGAGCTAGAAGACTTTTGTGTTCCACAGGGGATCTTCAACTAGGACAAATCCTGGATACTTCGACTTGGATTGGAGTGCAGGAATATTAATAAGGATGTAGCATTTAAGGATAACCATACAGCAGTGGGCATGTTGCCAGGGTTTAAGCAATACCTTGTCTTCTTGTCTTGGTTAATGTATGCGCAGTCACACAGAGATATAACAATGCACGCATTAAAATAAAATGAAAAATGTGCACTTTTATTCACAGCAATAGTTTTTAAGACTGAAATCTTTGTGTTGATTTTACGGAATGTTACACACATGCCCACATGAACACTAACAAATGTTGACCCCTGGTCTTGGCATTTTTAAAGTGTTCTCAAAGACCACACAATGACTGTGTTTGGTTAAATGTGTACAGTTGGTGTGCAAACACACTGCTCTGTGGGTATTCACTTAAGCTTGCCAAGTGAATCATGGAATCCCTAAAATAATGATGGTTTGAGTGAACCTAGGCTTACAACAAGGCTGACACCTACCCTGTTACTGACTCAACATGCCCAAACCTCATCCCAAGCAATTCGAAAACTTTATTTACCATATAATAACTTTCCATTCGTAATTGTCAAACATTTGAAAATACCCGAAACCTTGTATTTACACTGTTACGTGCAAAAGCACAAGATGATTGATCATTATGACAAGAGCAATAAATATTTTGAAATCTCTTCCTAACAAACATATTTTTAGAAACGCTTTACTCAAAAACTCCACGATATGATTTGAAGATTCTGAGAGACTATATTACATTTATTTTCTTTTTTATAAATTGTTGATGTAGTTTTATTCACCAAAGAACAAATATTCAATATTTTAACTTCACTTTTCCACCCTCTTTGAGCTACCACCAAACCGACTGATAACCACTCATTTCCATGTAATGGAGTAATTGAGTAATGGCTCAACAACTGAACTTGACTAGTTATTGGAAATGTATTGGTTCAGGCCCCAGCAGAACCAAGTCATCACTGTTGGGCCCCTGAGAAAACCCAGCTTAAGTGCATGGCTGTGATGCATGACACAATACAGCTGTTTTGCTATTTGTGAGAATCAGTCTCTGGAGGTTGACTAAAAGCAGACTACAGCTGCAGTGTTGAAGTGGGTGCACTGTAATCTGTTGATCTCCAGTCAAGACAAGGGTGGTGCAGAGGTGAAAGGAATTACCAGTGAGCAACTAGCAACTGCAATATGGTGGTGAATTTTGCTGATCCAATCATCAACTCTAGAAAAAAATGACCCCCAAATTGACCCCAGACCATGACAGGTGACTTCACTCCCTGGTTTCATGACTACAGGACTGTGAAGAAAATATGTTCTCTTGGTTGCTCTCATCCTTTTTGCTAAAATGCGTTTTGGTTGTGCCATATCAATTAACAACTTTCAAGTACACCCCATTTTTTTGGAAAGTAGTACACGATAAAAATGAGAGTGACCCATTTCAGGTATTTAGCAGCCCTGCCAAGGTATGCTTGTTTCCCCATGCTTTAGAAATATTCCTGTTGCTCTGTTTACAGGAACACACATCTACTCAGTGTAATTATTTCAACTGAACTAAATGCATGTGTAGTGAGCCAGTATTCAATGGCTTGGCTAGATATTGCCATGACGTGTAAGCACAGAATGGAAAAGCATACAGCATTTAAATCATGATTATAGATATTCTGAATGATTTTCTGCTGTCAACAAGCTTGAGCTTTGTTATTCACTCAAGAAAACGCTGTCGGGGAAGAAAACCTCACATCAGTACATATTGTTCCAAATATCCTTATGTTTACAGCTTTCTTGATTTCTGACGTATTGGCTCAGTCTCAGTAACTAAACTTCACATTTTTAGCCACACAATGATTGATCTCTTAACATCCAGTCAACATGAATATTTAGCCTTAAACAATGAATAACACTGAGATACTGCATATTTATTTAGAGTTAACATTTATAAGTTACTATTTTAAATTTGCACTAGATGTTGTAAACATATTTGCTTAGCATTTCTTAGGATGTATTTATTGAGTGTGCTTGAAGCTGGTACTCTGTAACTTGGGAGAATTTGAGGCTCATAGGGCACAGATTACCCCACATACACAGAGACTGAGTATCGTAGCCCCCTCAATGATGAGGGATATTTCCTCCAAATGAACTCTAACGGTAAATGCTGCCAACTTTACATACTAACGTGTTTTTGCTTTAGTTTCTTCAAAGATCCATATCTATAATATCTATATCATATCAGGCAATTCATAAAATCCACAACAAAAGGCACACTCACACAGGGAATTGTTAGTGGAGTAGAAAATGGTCTATGGCTTCATATCAGACTGATTTTGAGATTGGCTTAAAACTGAGCCCAGTAATGCCTTTAATGCTATGATTGTATGCACTCGGCCTTCATGTTTAGTTGAGTACTAGTTTATACATAACCCCAAAGAAAGTGGCACGATCAATATTTTAACATTCTGTTTAAGACATTTGTAACAGCCAGCCATGGTGAATTGGGATCACAAACATATCTTTAAAAAACATACTGATATATATAATGGTGTTTTAACATTCTTCTTTCTCATTTACCCTCTCAACACACTGCCTCCATTGTACAAGATTTCCATCACAACATTACCTGCCTTCATTAACTCCTGTAATCTTATTCTGTTATAAAGCATTGGCATATAATACGTCCTTTGTAAGAACATAAAATGTTACTATACACACATAAATAATTGTTAGTTGTATTATGTTATATTGCAGACATGTGTTATAGTGCTCTAGCTGCTTTAAAACTGTCCATGTAATTGGGCAATCATTTTGAGCAATCAAGCTTAAGTAGAAATAATAAAAGCAAGACTTGGTCCCTGTTGTTTAATTTATATTCAAACATTTTTTGTTGCTTCCCTGTACATTTCCTAAAATACTGAACTCAAGCCATTTTTCCAGCTTTAAATAACCAAAAGTAAGATGCTGGCATTAAAACATACTTTTAATGACTGGCAAGGCTCCAAACCGCATGATGGAAATGGAATCCAGTGGTTTTTAAGACTTTATAATTACATTGTGTGTTTAATAGAGATTTGAGGGCTTTGGACACTAAGCTTTCACAGGTCACCACTGCAAAAACATTACAAGCTCAAAGCTTATCTCACAGCTGATTAGGGCACGTGAAATGACTACATCTAATATAGCAACTTGTTTTTGCAAAAAAAAAAATACAATTGGCAGAGCACTTGCATACATCAGATGTAGCAACATTTGAACACTTTGCTTACAGCTAAGAAAAATGGTTTACTTTGGCTAACATACTACACAAGCAACGTGTGACACTGGAGCTACAACAGTTTTAAAGAACACATCTATTTATAGAGACCAATATGTTGAGATGTGTGACACATCAAAGTAGGCACTCACAGTCATGAATTAGACAGTGTGTGTCAGAGTGTGTGGGCTTGTATGTACACTTTTGTAAATGTTTACAAGTTGAACAGTGTCTTATGTTAAAAATACAGTAAATGGGCAAAAGTATGTGGACACGTGAACATGAGCTGGTGGAACATAGAATTCCCATCTCAACTCCATGTTAATGCTATAACACGCTCTCATCCACTACAGAACTGTCTGACTCTAGACTGGTCTGGACTCCATAGGCTACAGAAGTTACCATTATCAAGCTCATCAAACCATGTCTTGATAAGCCTTACTTTGAGCATATGTTTAGTCATGTGGAAACAAGACAATGTCTTTACTAAACTGTATATGGCTGTGTCCGAAATCCCATTCATAAACAGTACATACTAAATTCAAGGCAGTGCGCCTTGCTCGGCTGGTAAAGCGGTAAGCTCTGTCAGTGCCTAAGTATGCACGCAATCTCAGACGAACCACCTTACTTACGTCATAGCATGCATGGTGTCACATGGCCACAATTATATCAATTTAAAAATCAGACAAATTAATTCTGTCATTTCCAATAAAGCTGCTAATATTTTTTCCAGGGTTTTACACAATCATTACATTTGTATTTTTTTCTCTCTGCTTCCCATATTCTTTCTTTTTCTGCTTACACTGCTGCTGTAGCCAGTTACATTTTTGCATAGGTTTTCACACTATGCAATTTTGGCCTCGGCTTATGCTTTATAAAGGTTTAAAGTGGAATTTCAGAACTTCATAAAGCCTAAACAATTAAATTGACTGAACTATAATAGCCAGATATCCACTGGAACAAATTGCCAAAAGAATGATGCTTTCTGTATGTTGGTGAAATTAAGCTCAAGTAAGCTGGGCACCATCCTAACCCCTAAAATGCCGGCCCTAAGCCTGGATAAATAGAAGAGTTGTGTCAAGAAGGGCATCTGGTGTAAAAACTATGCAAAATCAATAATGCGGACCATGATCCGCTATGGTGATTTCTAACAGGAGCCGCCAAAAGAAATTAATTCTTGTTATGAAAGTTATTTTATACTGGTTTGTTATATCTTAGAAGTAATCTTAATATAAAAAAATTGTACACAAAACAGACACTTTAACTCAAGTTGGAAAACGAATAAAGAGGAAAAACAGAATCTGTTATCTAGCTGACCGACACTTTCTGGAACCAGAACTCTTGGGACGATTTGTCCTAAACTCTGGCAAAGCTCAAATGTCAGCTGTAGACAGATGGTAAGTCTGACTTAGCATGCTTAAATAGTCACAAAAAGGGCCAAACATTACTAAGACAAAATGTGAATGTTCTTATTAATAGCCTTACTTCAATTGAGTAGTAGAACATAGGAGTATGATAGTGCAGATAACATTATGATGATCTAAAGCAATCACTTTCCTCTTGACTTTCCTCTTATAAATCACAGCTATAGTCATGATGTCATATGTAAGGTTACATAACCTCTAGTGTAATACCTCTAGTAACTGCTTGTACACTAGTTTTGCAAAGTAAAGAATATCAAACCTCAACACATTTTGCAGTAAATGTGATATACAACTGACATTTGCTGTGCAGTAATATATACAATAATATAACACATAAACAAATTCTGGAATATCAGTGTGTAACAGGACAGTCAGAAAAGCTGATTTCTATTTTCTTTTTTTTGTTTTAACTTTCTTTTGATCTGTCCTATGCTATATGCTATTTGCACTGTTAAATATTATATCTTAAGGCTTCATTTAAATAAAAAGTATGAAAAGTAAACCGCATAAGCTACAGATCCAGTTGGACTGTTTAGAATTATAGCTGTGTGTGAAGTAAGACCTTACATACTGCATAAACATAAGACGAATAGCCAACCTACAAGAGAATACTGAGGATCCATTTTATGGTTCTAGAACCATTACCAAGATGTTGTTTGTTGAAGCTAGACTACTACTTGAGATACACACGTCTAGAACATTGGCAAAGCGTGCCTGTGGAGAGAGTCAGCACAAAATGTATGGAAGAAAATTCCATCAGATAAAGTAGGCTTGTAATGTAGTTGAAAGAAAACTCTGAGGGTAAAAATAATAATGAAGAGTCTGGAGCCTGTGAGAGGATGGTCTGTGAGCGAACACAGCATGTAAAAGCTGTTAGAAATGTACACACAAATAGTAAAATTACAAAGAGTCAAATTGTAGAACCTTCTGTGGGTGGAGTAAAACATTAAAATAGGACACTATAGTCTTGCCATTACCTGTAGTTGTTTTTCTCATTGCCAATGTGAAACCGTTCATATTGTGAAAAAGCCTGATGTCCATCCCAGTCGGTGAGCTCTACACGAAGACTGTATTGCCTCTGACTGGTCAGCATGAAAACAAACTCGTTCCCCAGCCAGTGCTCAGCTGATGTGCTCCCAAAACCCTGAAAAAGAGAAGAATCCTGGTCAGTGAAATATTTTAGGAGGATTACCAACAGGTTTTGCTTTGGCAACTTAACCCTGGGCAAAGGATTTCAGCAATAATAAATAAATATAACTTATAACTTATTTACGTTTAGCCATTTTGGATTTTTAATGAACACATTTACATTAAAAGCTGAAAAAGCTATTCAGCTACACATATGCACAGTTGTTCATCATCATCATCGTCATCATCATCATCATTATCATTTCTTTAATCCCTTATCTTAATTTGGGTTGGGGAGGGGTGCTTGAGCCTATCCCAGCTCTTCAACGGGTGCAAGGCACATGGTAACACCCTGGTTTGGGCGCCAGTCCATCGCAGGTACCTACAGGACAGTTTAGTGTCTCCAATTGACATGGTAGCACGTCTTTGGACTGTGGGAGGAAACTGGAGTACCCGGAGGAAACCCACACGGACACGAAGAGAACATGCAAACTCCGCACAGAAAGGACCTGTTATTGGATGTTATTTTTTGCATTTGGATTCCAATTGGTCAAAATATGCTTGATATGCAAAATATTTTTGGCACAAGCCATATGTTAAAGACTGTAAATATTAGAATTGTAGCAAATGTACTCCCCGACCCATCATGAGCAGGCCTTCCTCTTTCAGCCGCTAGCACCCATAGCAGTACTAAATTCAAACTCTGTCTGACGTTTAAGCATATTGGACATCTTTACCACTGTTAATGCCAGCTCTTACATGCCTCAGCAAAGTGGTG
>JAYDZG010000015.1:14050949-14071835 GCA_034509265.1 Microcambeva bendego | reverse complement strand
AGGGTGAAGGAATCCACTTATTTCTTCAGCTGATGTGAATAATGAGCACCCATGGTTGGACCATGGTGTAGATGCTCTTTACTGTTCACATAAACTGGTATATGACCTCACGCTGCAGCGGCTGCCCTTACAGCATCTCCACAAGGTGCCGGTGACACTGTGAGATGCTGCAGGATCTTCCACTGCATTCTAATTCCACACTCAGAAAAAGGAATTGAGATAAAGGCCTCTTTTGTGCCATTATCAGAATAAAATATCAGGACACTGGCATAACAAAACATCATCAAATCATCTTTTTTGTTTGCTTTGGAGTGGTGTAATATAGAATCAAAATGTATAAATGTTGATAAAATGTGCAATAAAATATTTTGATGCTGTTTAAAGACTGTTGAGGATTCAATTGTATTATATTAAAACATATTTATATTATAATTATATTCAAGTCTAATTCTGATATTAAACACTGGGTGCATTCTAACTAGCTCAAATTACATCTGAGGAGAAGCAAAGTTGTAACAAATTCTGCTTAGCATTAACCTTATTTCCTTCAGTTTTACCATCATTACTCTTACTTTTAATTAATTGGAACATATCTTTGTTTACAATAGATTTACAACACAGAATTTTAAATAAACTCTAATGGATTTATGTTTTATTATTTTGGGTTTATCCCAAACATAATTACTACCTAAAAAAATGCCATTTCTCCAAATTGTAGTACATTGTTTTCTGAAAGTCTGAGCATTTAATATTTTTTCAGTTTTGTGACTTTTTCATTTGTCATCTAGTTTGTTATCTAGTGAATAATAATAGCAAAGTCCATTTGTTAAAGGTATGAGTAAATAGAATAAGTCCAATACCTGCCATATATAGAGTCTTTAATCAGAACCTAGAGTAATTTCAGCATTTCATCAGTGTGTATTGATTTAGAGAGCAAAACCATTTTTGAGGTTCATAAGAGCACAGTAGAGCACTGACAGCTCATGCTGATTGAGGATGTCCTATTGATGTCCCTCCATACTGCAGAGCCTTCAGGATCTTATACACAGAATCGTTTACTACCAGCATGAAACTAGTGCTGAGATTAATCTGTTTAAGAATCCACAGGGAAAAGTAAATAATTGGGGAAAAAAGGCATTTCAATAATTTTGTGAAACATACGTTGGATACTAATACATTGTCCTGTTATCAGAATTTCCTAGTCGTAAGTCCAGTTGCTTCTGTGTGTGTGTGTGTGTGTGTGTGTGTGTGTGTGTGAGAGAGAGAGATGGGGTGAGAGATCGAAACAACTGATTCGTATCATTGCTTAATTAGACTGTAAAATACCATTACCAGTTCTTCTGGTTTGGTTATAGACAAAAATAAATAAGGAAAAAATAAAAACTCTTACTGAACTCCATCTCTCTTTATTTAAATGAACTTAAAAGAAATCACAGAACATAGCTCGTCTTCAGCCTGAATGCATAGCAGAACTTGTAGTACAGTTGCTTTACAAGGATAAACGGAAATTCTGTAACCTGTCGTCACTTATACTAGACAAAACATGGACCAGTTTTATTGCTTTGAACATTAATTTGAATTTGGCAAACGATAGACAGGACTATTGAGATTGTCTAGTATTTTAGGAAACAAGTAATCATCGACTGCATTAATCATTATATTCATAATAATCTGAACCGATAGCAACACTTATGTTTTAGTATTTTATACAGGGCAAATGTGAATTATTTGTAAATATCAGAAACTTTACTTGGATGTAACTTGAGACAAGAATTATAAGTTTTAATTATAAATTTCTCACCCCTGTGCTACACAGCCATATATGTCTTTTTTTTGCCAACCGATAGTTCATCAGTTTAAACCTAATGTGTTACCTTTACACCACTCCGGCCTGCACTTTGTCTCAAATCCGTTCTTAACAAATAAATACAATAATACAAATAAAAGTTAACTTAATAGATGGCATTCTCCTTGTACTGAAGAGCTCACCGTTAATGAACTCTGTAGTACAAGTGCTTACTGATGGTGTTAATCAAGAGACCACATGTCAGCCTGATGTGCTTACATACTTTTGGTCGTATTTTTAAGATGGTGATTAGGTGAACCACACTGGTACAGTTTCACCTAGATCCCATAATTCCCTTATAATTATAGAACATGTTATGTGTAGATTCATCTGAGATGGTGTGTAAAATTTGCTGGATTCATTTCCACTCAATTACACATAATGTGTCATTTGAACATTTACATTTGCAAACAATGTGAGTGATGCAATAATTGATATGAAAAGCAGAAACTTGCGTATTTTACATTTCTTTTAAGAAACCAAAAGGAATTCCTTTTCAATTATTATAGTCAGCAAGAAAAACTTAAAATATAAAGCTTATAAAAGGGTCATAAATATGATCAAATTAGATAAATAAGCAAGATGAATAAACACACACACACACACACACACACACATCTGACCTAAGAATATGGCTACATGGAAATCAGGACAGGAACATTTTAAATAAAATATATTTGTTCTTATTATTTCATGAGTCAAATTTCCACTTTATTTTTATTTTACCAGTTTATCACATATACAAACAGCTTAATACTGTTTTTTTTATTAATTGTACAATTTTAGGCTTATGTGTGTTCTTATTGATGAGCTTTATAGTTAAATTACCTTTGAAATATATACTGTTAGATAAACTGCATAACACTGTGGGTTACTGATTTGACTTTAAACAGTATGTTATTAGCTGCTTATTATTTTGCGGCTTTATCATTAGTGTCATAATGGGTTTAATGCCAATTGAAAACACTCGGTACAAGGCAAAGCACCAATCCATCATAGGGCAGCACTCACATTTGCCACTTATTTGCAGCATGAGGTTCAGCAAATTGACTTGCTCTTCTATATTCGGAGTTATTATTTTTTAAATTACCTTTTCCACAATGATTGGCACCCATAAAATTCCTAGCAACTAAAAGTAAATGAAATTTCTATCATTTCTGTTGTATCGATGAAACTATAATTAGTAATTCATCACTTCCAGTTTCCCTGGGGTATAAATATTTTGTGACACAGAGGCCTACTTCTCTTATCCATTCTTTAACATGGGAAGGACAAGAGAGCACATCATTATGTGTGTGTGTGTGTGTGTGTGTGCGTGTTGGGTGGGCAGCAGCCGAGAGCATCTTGTCAACTAGGTGAACATAAAGCAGATCAGCTTAGATCAACTCATCATAGATGTCATAGGTCATAGATTTTTTCATATCAGAGATCTCCAGCTCTGGTGCACCATAGTTTTTACTTTTACATCTTGGTAGATCAAAATCAATCAGTTGATCAAAAGTTCATCATACGTGAAACAGGACAGAACCTAAAGGTTTTTGAACTAATAGCCTTGAGCCGTGAACCTTCACTAAGCCAACTGTAACTGTTTATTAGTCTTACCCTGCAACCATGATCCTGATCAGTTGCTATGCTAATTCTTGGCTTTCACTGGTACGGTCTTGGTATGTGCAAAACCATCAAACAACACCTACACTACATGCTGTGCCATCCTGCCTTAATCCTTTGGCACCCAGAACCTTCAAAAACACCCTATGTTGATTTATTTCAGAAAGGTCAAATTGTACAATTAATGCAATAATTTGTTTTATGCTAAAATAAATAAATAAAGTGGATTTTTGGTCTGAAAGCTATTCATTTTTAGACAGGTTAAAAACAAAGCCATTTCGTTCAAATAAACAATCAAACAATATGTCAATCAAATACGCCACTAGCTTTACACCATTCTGTATGAGTCTTAATATTGCTGAATTGTAGATCAAAATGCTATTTTCTAACCACTCCAAGTAGAAAGGAGGCAGTTTGCAAAAACACTTTTTGTAATAAAGTTACAGTTTCATCAGAAGCAATTCAGCTTTCACTTGTGTCCTTGCTCACTCCGCATTGCATCATCTGAACTACAGTACAGTCTGGAACTGGTATTAATTGCAATGTTTGTGAGGACGACCACAACAAAGAAAGCAATTATGACAAGGCAAACTGTGTGGGAGGAAGCTACATTGATATTTATGCTTGCAGATACACCAGAAAAAATCAGTCAATTTTACAGATCTCCTGTGGTTAATAGTATGCTGTTAGGTCTGACTATATCCCAAGTGACAAAGACTAGAGAAAAGTACTTCCCTAAGATCCCCCTCACACATGCATTGCCATCAACCACCATCAACCACTTCAGCAAGGTCACAAATTGGAAGATAATCTAGATCTGATTGGATGGTCCGTGTCTTGAAGGCTGATTACTGAATCCTTCTTGGGAAGTCCAGAGTCCTGACTTGGCCTCATTTGTGGCAGAGAGGCAGGTGGAAAAGCTCCAATGGACATCTGGTGCTGAAGTGTCATTCTGGGAGGAATGGCAGCTCTGAATACCACAGGTCCTGGAAAGTTGTGAGGTGGTCCAATAGAAGTGGATGATACTCTTGTAGACTGGGGTGGGCTGGGAGCCACTGGCTGCACAATATCATGTGGCAAAGACAGCTGGGAGGCTGAAAGAGCCCTGGCGTCTGCAGTCATTGTACTCCTGGGAATTGTCGCTCGATGAGTTGGGCTGGGAATGTGCTGCTGCACCAGTGAGAGCTGGGAGCCTGAGGGTGCCCCCATGGTACTGGTGCTGTACTGGAACGTTCGACCAGCGGTGGCCAACGGACTCTGAACGGGAGTGCTGGTGAGGCCGGACGGAAGAGCACTGGTGGAAAACTGAGAGCCTGCAGGGGTCTGCTGAGTCCCAGGACTAGAGAGACTTTGTACCACCTGGAAACGACGCACCATGCAGGGTGACTGAAGAGCTCCATGTCCAGCCAGAGGGCTCACCATCTGTGGACAGAAGCTCATGGCTACAGCTTGCTGCAAAGTGGCAATTGCAGAGCTGGTTGGAGGTTGACTGGAAGATGGAAACAGGGACCCATGGGTAGACTGAGTGGCTGACATGGCCCTGGGTCTCTGCAGGTCCACTAGCTTCACCATCTCCCGGTCATACTTCACGATCTCCTGGATCAGCTCGTTTTCATGGTTGTTAAAGACTCCAGAGTTTAAGTCGTGCTGGACTTTGTGCATCAGGATTGAGTTCTTCTTGCCTACAATGAAAAATAATTGGTGTTAATGTTTCCATACACCTTAAATTCTAAAATCATGGTTGCCCTGCTCCTTTATTTGTCTCTTTAGACATACAGAGAGTGCCAGACAGAGAGGTTAAGGGCAGTGGTGTATTTACTTTTGAGAAAATAACTGTAAAAAGTAACTGTACCTTTTGTTTTTGGCTAATTTTACTTCTAAAGAAAATATGTACTTTTACCCCTTTACATTTTCCATATGCCACTTTGTTACTCGAAGAAGAAAATGTGGTAGCTAAGTGATGTAAGAAGGGTAACAACTACAAGCAAGCAGGTGATTCAAATCTGTGATATCCAGCAGACAGCTACTCAAGCTTTCAATTACATTTTAATCACAAATATCATGTTCCACTAATTTTGTTGGAATTAAGATATAACCATCATTTTCAAAAACTCACCTGCCACCAAATATTTCAACAAATAACTTATTTATTACACAAATTACCAGTGTTCAGAAAAATATACGTCTTTAACCCATTAATGGTCTCAAGTTTCAAAAAATATTTTTTGCTTTTCCTAGTTTTCAGCTTTTCAGGGATGTTTTTCAGCTTCAATCTAATTTTATCACATTTTTATCAGATTTAAGGTAAGATGTAACTGTACTTAAGTCTACAAGTACTTATACGACTGGCTAGGAATAAGGTAAGGGTTGGGGCTAAGGTTAGGGCTCGGGTTAGGTCTCGATTTGGGACTAGGGTTAGGGTTGGGGCTAGTACTAGAGTTATGTGGCCCATAACAGCAGGAGCAGGTTTATTTATTTATTTTCTGCTGAGCCACTTTGCTTCTTATTTATAGTTCACAGGGATGTTGTAGCCTTACCCTACAACTCATCTTCTAAATGAAAGTGATCCTCTGGTTTATATGAACTACCTTCTATGGAGAAGAGCTGAACTGTCAATACATTGCTGCCCCACACACCATTCATCATATTTCACTATACACGACTTGGCCATTCCCAGGAGATCTACTCCTTCACACCAACAATCTGCCCCTCTATAGTGAATGATCAGTATTAAAGGCATATTAGGGACCACTTGAAATACATAGTGCGTTTTGCCCCCAACTTAGCTGTGATTTTTTAAAATATGTATTCATTATCATGAAATGACCTAAATGTTTTTGGTCAGAATATTAAAATAACATTAATCACCCCTCTTAAAGCATATCATCTCATCATAGCTAAAACCTAACAGGCTCCCTAAATGCCAGACATCCAAACATGAGGCTGGCACGGCAGGATGAGCTGTCGCTGTGTCTAGAATCCAAACTGGTCTGTCTGTGGATGGAATGTGGATGCCATGGCAACAGCAGGATGGAAAGCATCAGTGTGGGCACTCTGTAAACAGCTGAGTTGGTCATGTGACGTGCCTTGACATCAGCACACCAACCCTTGCAGAAGATCACAGGCTGGAGGGGGGAGGGCGGTCGCTCATCAGTTTTTGTGTTTACATTGTTTTGTAGCTTATTTCCATTGTGAAGAGAAATGAAAGGTAATACAGACCTGACCCATCAATTACCTAACACTTGACATGTCTCTGTACGATTGGATGAAGTCATGGATTATTACACACAAATAAATACAGCGCACAGATGCAGTCAGATCCAGAATTGTTGGTAAAGATTGCTTAAGAAGAAGACACAATCTTAAACTCATACCACAAAACAGTTGGAGGCTTGAGTCAGAGTACAGGATCAGCCATTAATTAAAGGGTTAAGGACCTTGCTCAAGGGCTCAACAGTGGCTGAATGGCAGAGCTGGGTTTCGACCTCTCAATATTTCGATTTATAGCCCAAAGCTCTACCCCCTAGGCTACAACTGCAACAATTTGCTAAGGTAAATAAACAGAAGCAATATAGCTAAGAACTCTCCTCCATACATAATCTCTTTAAAGTCTCCTCTAGCCTAGTCTAATCTAGTCACTTGACTAGTCTTTTTATATTACTCTACATTTTGTCAGGGGGCTGTAAATGCCTAGACAAAATCTTGATTCTGTGCTTATTAGACCAACTTTTGTTTGATTTGAAGGTGAAATTATGGTTAAATAAATAATTGCTTGTACCTATCCGGTCGAGTCTGTCGATGGCCACCGTCTCAAAGGCTCTCCTCATCATCGGGTATTCCTCCAAAACTTCATTGAAGTTGTCGACAGAGAGGGAGTACAGACGACAGTAGGTGTCTGCTCGAACACTGGCAGTACGTCGTCCGCGAGTCAGCAGGCAGATCTCTGAGAGGCAGAATCAGAATGCTTCATGGTAATGATTCCTGCATTAGCGGGTCTGTTCATGAAAAGGATGTCATGAATAATTGTGGCTTAAGTCTTATAGAATGAACGCAAATTATCACTTATATCTACTTATTCCAGAAATAGACAAGCGTACAAATCAAATTGTTGCAAACTTGTTTCAATTTTAGTAGAGAAACTTTTAAAACTCAACTTCTAAATGATTTCATGCAAAAGTAAGTGTGCCTGTCCGTGTTGAGGGTCTTTATTACTCATCTGGCTTTAGGAATAAAATCTTTCCTCCCATTTTCCGTAAATAGAAAGCCTATATATGTTTGTATATTCGATACATAAAGAGCATCTGAGTGGAATGACTTAACTGTGACACACTGTTCTGAATCTGAACATAGCAAATGCATCAAAATGTACATTTATCAGATCAGGAATGTAATTAGTAAATGAAGCTGGCATTCTGAGTCCTACTCAGTCCTGCATTGTACAGAGATGGCAACCTAAAGCGCTAATGGTTTCTTGGACAGAGAATCTCCACAGAGATTCCAAACATTACAAATCGCTCTTTCCAGCTTATCTAATTAGGTGTTATTAATTAGCATCATCATTTCAATCTCAGTCCTTTCTTTGGTACCTCTGTGTTCTTGGTAGATTTACAGCTTTTGTTTACCAAACAGCCTTAAATGAAGGTTGTGCCATTTTCTGGGTTAGCTACACCAGTAGTTCCATGTGGTAATTATGTAGTAATCATAATTAGGGCAGAGGAACCATCCTAAAATGCCAATATTATTTTTTCTTCTCATTACTGACATTTCAGAAGGGTTTGTGAAAATCATTCAGATAAATAGTGATAAAAGTTGCCATTTGTTATTATGTACCAAAATGAGACAGTTGGTCGCAGTGCATTTATCATCCTAATGGTATTTAAAGACAGCCCTCTGTGTTTTGGAAAAATTATTATCATACTTTTGAATTTTACCTTGTGTTGTGATGGTTATATTTACAAAAACTGGCCAGTGCCAAACTGTAACCTCAACTTTGACCATATAAAACTTGACCATGAATTAAACAAATGCTATGACACTGAAAATTGACTTAATCCACAATTCTAGTACGTACCTCCGAAGTAGGATCCATCAGAGAGTTTCATGCCGATGTTGCCCTTGGTAAGGACGCTCACAACCCCATGTTGGATGAAATACATCTTCTTGCCAATGGTCCCTTCACGAACGATGTAATCCCCCGGCTGGAAGACCTCAAATCGTAGCTTGGTCAGCATTGCGGTCACAAAGTTGGGGTCAGCATTTGCAAAAAGGGGCATGGAGGCCACTAGTTTACGGCAGTTGAAGTTGACAATTTCCTGTAATGATGAGACACCGTTGAGTGAAATGTATTGATATTTATTAATAATAAATGATTAAATATGTAACACAACTTTATTATTTAATGTGATGATTTTACGAAATTTGAAGCATTCAACAGACAAATTTCAAAATACAGTAAAAAGCAAATAAAGACCCAGTTGCAGGCCATGAGCCAGTAAACTTCCTTTTAGTCACCTAGCATATAAATCAGTGAACTACCACTTGAACTCCTCTCACATATTTTAGAACCTTTTACAAACTTTTAAATTGTATTAGCTGCTCTGACAAACACTCTTATTCCAGCACAAAGTGTTCTGTCTACATACTGGTACACAAATGAAATAACAAGCCAGAGGAAGAGCTATAATTATAAAAAAAATACATTATTATTATTATTATTATTATTATTATTATTATTATTATTAATATTATTATTATTATCCCTTCTTGCATTTATACCTTAATTACATTACTGTTCATTTATTCTAGAACTTTAATCTGTTTTTATTGTGTTTTGCTTCTCCAATAGGCACCTGTCTCATATTTTTATTATTGCTCACAAAGTTCTACAACTTTTTTTCCTGTGAAATAATACCCAATACAATCATCCTTACCTCTCTCAGAGGCTCATTTAGTTCCTCAAGAATACTCTCCTCATCAAACATCTTGCCCTGATATCTGTGCTCATAGTAATCGTGGATCTTCTGACGGAAGTCTGCTGGAAGTTTGTGGAAGGACATGTATTGCTCCACTTGTTTGTACTGAGAGGAGAAAAAAGAACGACAACTTGTTCATTTCAATTTCATAATTTGACTCTTGTGTGCTCACTTGAGCAAGAACCATAGTGATGAGCATTACGATCAGATAGGCTTCATAATCAAACAACCCTGCTTTCCTGGATGGGCTTTGTTGCTATGTTGGGAGATTTGAGACTGGGTTATTTATGGTGGACGTGTTAGACACAGAATCATTGTTGGTGGAGCGGGAGTAAAACAGCGCTGTTCTATTTCTGTTCTGCCCTGATAAATTGTTAATCATGCTAATGCTATTTATTCGTGAGCTGTAATGCTGAATAAATCTTGATATATCTCAAGAGCTCTTCTGAAGCATAAAGCAGCAGTAAATAACTTTGTTCAGGTAATAATTTGGTGAGCAACATTTTTAGTCAGTAGAGATCAAATTTATTTTATTCTTTTCTAGTTATTTTTATGTACTGTGAAAAGTTACATGCAGCAGCTTTAACCAGTTTTAACACTTACACACGCTTTAGTGAGAGGTCAATCCTTTAAAACTTGGCAACAGCTCTAATTTAATTACAGATCCAATGAGTTTCACCAGCTATGTGTTTGGGCAGGTATTTTAATAATGTAGTCCAAATGTTAGCCTAATTATAACACTGTTAATACAGATCAGACAAGTTTGAATCTTAAAGTCTAACATATATCTGTAATCTTAAACCCAATATTTAAATCAGTGATCGTAGTGGCACAGCCTTTGTCTGAATACATCGAAATACATACAGTTTCAAAGTTGCTAAATTGATATTGAATTCCAGTGATGTCTACGATTCAGACCTCGACTGGTCTCATGGTATATTTCAGACTTAATTTCCTGATAAATAATGACATGTATATGTTCCCCTGTCGTCACACACACACTGAAATTGTTAATTGCTTATCATCCTCTGGGAGCAAATTTCTGGACTTTTTTTGCCAAACTATTGTTCCTTTAATCCGCATTCTATCCTAAATGTATTAAATCTTAATTAATTAAATATGATCAAAGTTAATAAGCCAAATGTCTTCTGCAATGTCCTTCCTCCTTATCCTTCTAATCCTTCTAGCACTGTACGCTCACTAATCCCACAGCATACTTTAGTTATTTGGAAGGGATGGTGGTAGCCTAGTGGATAGAGCTTTGGGCTATCAACCAGAGATTGGTGGTTCAAATCCCGGCTCTGCTAGGCAGCCACTGTTGGGTCTGTACATATGTATATGTACAATGACAAATAAATAAATTATATTCTGTTCTATTCTATATAGATTATTATACCAAAACAAACATTTGGACCGTTTCAAGAAGACATAGAGTTCCTGACATTTACTTTGACTTTTATTTTACTGCAGATAGTATGAACCTGAGATATTTCATGTTTTATCTGATCATCTTCATTTATCAATGCATTCCAGACCTGCGGCACATTAGTAAGGACTAGTCATAAAGTTAATAATAATGTGACTTCAAATAGATTAGGGTAATTTTAATCATTAACTGGAGCAAACATAGCCTCCAGCAGTCTTTGAAGAGCAAAGACGGGCAGAGGATCTCCAGTTTGTCAACTGCGTGAGAAGCACTTCAATACAGAGTTACATGCACAAATGCCACTTATTGTGCAAAAAAACCTTATTTTAACATGTACAGAAGCAGCATCAAGTTCTCTGGGGCATCTGCAATGGACCATTACACTGTGTAAATGTGTATTGTGGTGAGACAAATTAGTATTGGAGATATTTTTCACTGCATGCTATGAACCAAAGACTAAAAAACCTAAACCAAACTTATGTAAAATGACTGAATACTGGTAAAGGCAATGCAAAACTGAAACACAAGTGTTCAGAACAAGTGAATAACAGGCACAGGAATTGTCATTACGGTACATAGCTACATGTTCATACATATACTCTCACACACATACCTTTTTAGTCTCTTGAGGACTAATGTTGATTGTATAAACCCCATTCTTTTGGAAGCCTGCCTCATACAGATCAGCACAGTCTCGAAATTTCTTCTCTTCATCTGCTTGCTTTGTGCTGTTGGGTACCACTGTAAACAGGAGAGAAATACATTTCAGTATTTCAGTCATTTTAGATTACAAATTGCTGAAATAACAATTAAAAATGCACTTATTGTAAATGAAACTCTGATTGTTCATGAATAAAGCAATATCCTATCTTTATTAATATGTAGAAGTTTCTTCACTTTGACTTTAACTTTTCTCTGTTGTTCTATCCAATATAGTAGTTTCAGATTCACCAATTTTAATTCATTTCTTATTTGTCATGATTGAGAAGAGCCACACACATGCCACCTCCATCATACATGTTGTTGCTGGCCACTTCTTTTCACCTGTCAGAGTTTGAGAAATACAGAGAGCTGTTCTGCATATGAAGACACTTTGTGAGTTCCCGACTTTTCATGCAGACAACCAGACAGTCATATTTGCAGGATCAATGAAGAACCCAGTAACCCTCACTAAATCAGACATCCCCAGGCTTGAGATTTCAGTGGTGGTGGTAGGCCAGAACATTAGGCCACTGTGAAAACTATTATTATTATTATTATTTTAGAATATAGACTTATATATATGCTTTGATTCTGTAATTCATCAAATAGATAAGATTTCTCTTGAGAAGAATAGGTTTTTTGAGTTGCTTTACTGCAGATATATACATGGAAGGAGTTCTAATGATTGCATTGGTATGATTTACAGGTAAACTTCAGACTTAATCAGAAGTCCAATAATAATCATACGTAGAAATGTAGAAAATGGAAACTGTCACAGTGGACTAGTAATCAGAACGCTACTGATTCAGGCCCTACCACCATCAAGTTGCAACTGTAGGACCGTTGAGCAAGGCCTTTAACTCTTTTGCTTGCATTGTATTTAGTAAGAACTTTTGATACTGATTTCAATGATTTTGCTACTGATAAAAAAAAGTTTCTGGCTAAAACTCCACCAGTACCAGTTACCACTATTGAGCCCCTGAGCAAAGCTTAATCTTCAATTGCTTGATTTTTTAATGTCACAATTATAGTTGCAATAAAATTCAAACTGTTAGAATTGTAGTATACATGTTCATGAGCCAGTGGATATTATTAAAGCTCTAAAACAAAGTACACTTCAGCTCAGTTAAATTTTAGAATAATACACTCAGCCAAGGGAGAATTGTAAACAGAGCATCGTTTTACATTTTTAAATCTCTATATTAAAAATGTTCATGCTGAAAGTGAATGGAGAGAACAAAAGCATCGATCTTACATCCCCCGGACAGCTCTCTGGTGTTTTATTGATAAGATCTTCCAGGGAGTGGAAGTGAATGACATGTTTCCAGTGTGAAAACCCTTTAATCAAAGTGCTGATCTGGTGCTCCCAGTGAGGATACCACAGAGCCAGCAGCTGGCCCTACTTCCATCTGCACATAATTACCCCGCCATTATTTTGAAACTAAGCAAAGGTCTGCGGACAAAATAATACAAGCTATAAATTTCAATTTCCTGTTATAACAAGTGGTTTGTATTTACACGCCAAATCTCAGTTATGTTTTTGAAATGTCTTCCCTATTCTTCTCTCTGGTGCTTCCAATAAACCGAGCTCAGCTTTCACCTCCGTGTTTTCACTGTTGGGTCTGTTTAGGGAGAAGACGTGTCACTGCTAAGGAAAATGGTGTTTAGGCTCAGCTTTGATCCCTGGTGCAAGGCAGTGGGCAGGGGCGAGAGAGAGTTCTACGTGACGGGCTATTATTGATGCCTCTGTCTGAAAAGACCGAGTGTCAGTGACAAGAATCTCCTGCAGTGACAGGTTCATGGAGTGGAACTGAACACTGTGGAGTCTGACACAACAAAAACGCCAGACATGTCTGATGCCAATTTATAGTCAGACAAAAGCAAAGGCAGCTAAAGCAGCATCGAAAACACACTGAATGAAACTAGTGTTTTCAACAGTGGTATAAACCAATATAAAACAAGTTGTAAGCAGGGTAAAGGTTTGTGAATTAACCCCCAGGAGCCCCCTAGATCTGCATCTTGAAGACAATCTTTTACCAGGACAGGATTTTAACAGGAAGATTTGAGTGGCATTGCTCACATGCTGTAGCGGCGAGTTTAGAGAAGCTGTGGAAGTAAACCTCTGTGTATTATATTTTCTTTATGATCAAACTGGTATAAAGAATCTAATTTAGGCCAAGAACAGTGGTAGACTATTGACCCTATACTCTGACATAACTAGCTAGGATTAGGCTATTTAGGATATTTAATTTGTAGAACAAGTCTTAACTATTGGATGGGTTTACTTCATTATTTTCAAGTTATTATCTTCAAGTAAGAGGTATCAACTTCAGGCTATTTCAGGCTATAGTTATGGTTTGTAAACATTGTACTGAGGTGGATCATGCCTCAATAAGAATTGATTGACCCCATGTGCATATTATTTAACCAAGGTGTAACAATACTATTGCCAAAAAAACAAGAACAAAAAGGAAAAGTAATAATAATGCTGCAATACTGGAATTAATAAAGGTTTAAGAGGGAACACAAATTAAACATCTTCAGGTCAACACTGAGAGAAAGAATAGTGAAGAGAAAAAAATAAGAACAGGTTAGAAAAAAGACAATGAGAGGGAACAAGGTAAAACAGACAGACAAAGACAGCATGGCAGCCACTCTACCAACCACTGCAGATCATGAACGGCATGGTTATACTTGAGTGGGCACACTTATAAAGGTGCCATAACACTTCTCTGGAGGCCTGTCCAGGGTGGTTTGCTGTGATAGCCAAGAGTAGTTCCCCGAAAATAAGATAAAGAACGCCAACATATGTGCTGGGGTAAAAAACAAACCAGATCAAGCCAAGCATCTCAAGGTTAGAAAGGAATTAGAAACAGGTTGCAACAGATAAACTAACAAAAAAAAAAAAAGCCATGATTAAATATGTCTCGCCACCTGAAGAGAAAAATGCTGGACAAGGCACAGAGATGGTGTAATGTGTTGGCAGCCGTTTAAGAGCTGTTCCACATTAGGGATCGAGTCCCTCTGTGCGGCCTATTTTGCCGGCAGATAGGGCACGGAGGCGCATAGCATATGATCTGTCCTGGGAACTGTGAATCATAAGTCATCATGCATTTTCAATCAATCAATCAACCATGCTTTTATTGAAGTTATTAGACTATGCAGCTTAAATGATAGTGTATTTTAAGTATTTCATAATTAAGTTTATAGGATTAGTTTAATTAACTAAAATTTACTCTGATTCATCTTAAGTAAATTTACATAAAGTATATTTGCAACCAAGTATGATGTAACTCAAAAGGCATTTTCCATAAAAACCCATTTATCCACTTATGACGTTTCTGAGAACGGTATGACTGCAGAAGTCGGGATTCCAAGGAAAAATAAAGGTTCATTTAACACTAAGCAATTGTAACCAGAACTTTGAAACAGTTTGTGTCCTGGCAATGACTATTGCATTAATACATTGTTCTCTATTTATATAAAAATCTAACTGGCCATGTGGGGACTTCAGATCAGTAGGGGGTTTGTGTGAATAGTACAAACAGGCAAAGCTATTTCTATAAATCAGGGCTTCAGAAAAGCAACTCTTCCAAAACTTGACAAAACACCTTCAGTTAAAACAAGTATAAAGATTTAAAAAGCCCAAAGTAAACTATGTGACTAAAAGAGCAAATCTCATTCAAGTATGCTGTCAATGCCAGACACTTAGTTGGCTCCATTGATATATTGGAGGTCATTCAAATCAGACGATCATAATAAATATTCCAGTAAGTGAACTGACAATATTGAAGACAGACCAGGAGTACTGAGTAATTGTTTGACAAACATAATCACAATCCAGGCATCTGATTGCCAAAAGCCTTGCCAAAATCTAACACATTCACTCTAAACATATTTGTTTAAAAATGAATGAAACTGTCATACTGAGACTATATATATGATACAGAATAGCTTACAGCTATGACAGTACAACCATGGTAGTCTCACATGCCCGATGCTATTCATCAATGATAACACTACAAAAAAGTGAAGATTATGTACATGCATAAGGGGATTTATCAGCTAGAACTAAACAAACCTACCAACTGTTTGACTCATGAGAGTTTATTATCTCAATATGGCTTAATCTAAAAAAAAATCCATATGCTTAATTAAGAAAATGTTTCCAAACTTAATAAAAACAACAAAAAGGATGGTATCTATGTTATAAATGAGTGTATTATGATGGAAATGTTTGCTTCTCTTGTTCCAATAACAGATTATTTCACCCTAAAACATGCGCCACATTTCAGATTTACTCTGGAAACAAAGAGAAATTCAAGTCGACCCCACATGCTACTATTATATGCCAAACAATTTGAACTGGCCTGCTTTGGAAATAGTTGTCTTGGTTCCATGAGAAAAAACACAACCGAAAAATACAACCAGAAGTGTCATGGAGGTGTAAAAGACGACCTTTGAACCTTCCCCATTACTTTTAGATTAAAGGCTGTCCCATTGGACTTATTAACTAATTCAGACAGAGGTGAGAACCTCTACTTCTGTAGTGGCACAGAGCACCAAAGTGCCACATGGGAGCAAGAGAGCAATCACACCAATGAAAGGATAATAAAAGGATAAAAATGTCTTTTTATATTTTACTTTTAAATATTTTATGACCAACTCATAACAGGCACACAGACACTTTCGGCAAATGCTTCTTATTAGACAAGGAAATTTACCCACAAGGATTTCTAGAGTTGGCATCGAAGTTGCAGTCTGCATTTTAATTCTAAAAGCAATGGGCCATGCAGATGGGCCTCCTATTACGCATTACTGCGTTGTCATAATAAATCTGTGAAAAGTATTTGAATAGTGATTTCCTAAGCTGGAAATAAAAAGCATTAAAGGAACAAACAAACGGCATAAAGAATTCATTACCATACTGTACAGTACAGAGCACTACTAGCATTAGCCAAATATTTAATTACACTTAATCAGTCAAGTAAGCCACACTGCCAGAATGATAAAACACTCCAGTTTCCACTGTGCTGAGTCTGTTAGCAGTGTGCTTTACACAGTCCAGCTAGCGTTTGTAATTGCACTACTGACCTTATACTTTTGTGCAGATGCTCAGTATTGGAAACCCACATGCTTCCATTGGACGTTGCTTTTATAATTAGCTTAAAAAGTTGTTCTGTAATTTGGTATAAGCACTGACTTTACATGCTGTGCAAGAAGGTCCTGGGTGCGGTGACGGTCCTCAGGTGCGGTGGTCCGGGTCCTTTCTGTGTGGAGTTTGCATGTTCTCCCTGTGTCAGCGTGGGTTTAATCCATATGCTCCGGTTTCCTCCCACAGTACAAATACAATCCACGACTGTGTTCAATATAACCTGTGTACTAATTAGGCTTATGTGATGACTGACCGTTGACTGAATTTGCACTTGGACATTCAGAGTAACCAAGCCAGCTCTAGCACAGCAAAAAGTCAAAGAACAGCATCCTCTGACTTCACTGCAGTCGCATATTTACTAATGCTGATGTTTACCATGAACTCCATATAAAAAAACATTTAATGTGGTTACATTAATGCAGTTCGACAAAGAAGAATGGGATACTGTAAAAAAGAGAAGACAACATAGAAAACACAGCTAAAGAACAAACCACATAGGTCCACCGACAAGTAGAACCAAAGCACTCCACAGAGGAACCACACAAGGGAACTCAGGAAATGGGTATTGGTAAAACAACGAGAAAACTCAAGACTGATTGATACTTCTGAACCAGTCACAGAATGTTGCTGTCATTCATGGACTGAAACCAGTGTGTGTTGAACTGCTGGCAAGAGTGTTTTTGAAAAAGCGAGAGGAAGTTGAGCTATAAGAGACCTCAGGCCAGAGATGAGTCCCAGACAGGCTTTTAAAGTATTGCCTCCAGGTATGACTAACAACATTTGATTGGGTATCTGTTCTATCTGTTCTTTCTCCTACATGTTGCAATTATGACAGGCTTTGGGCAGTCATGCAGTCCTTTCTAAAATAAAAAATAATACAACTACAACTTTCAGTCTGAACATAGAACTAACAACAAAACAATAATAATAAGAAGAAAAAGAATTAAGAGATAATAATGCAATGTAAAATGACATGGTTGGGGGAAGGGGGGGCAAAAATAATGTAAACTTACCCATAAATTTGCCTAAAACAGTTAAATATTAAATAAAAGTCATCTTTTAAAACATTGCAATTAATTATATCTCAGAGCATTCAGAAGAAATCAGGTCTTTCACGATATCCATGTTTTTTTTTCAGATTCACTTTGGTGTCAGCTCAATGTTCTAATGACAGAAAAAGCAACAGGAAGTAGACTTGCTCATTGTGCCCTCCCAGAAGACAGTAGAACTTGTGCCCAGAGGTCTGAAGTTTCTTAGAGCTTCAGCCAGTCCCAGCACAGACATCCAGGTTAAATTTTCTGTGACCACAGCGCTGTGGGGCAGAGTCAAGGGCAAAAGGGCAAGCTAGGGTCACAGTGGAGGAAAGAGGGTAATGAGCTCACAGCATGAATTGCTTTCGCTGTAGGACCTTCATGTAGAGCTAGACTCAGACCTCTGTGGTGGGCAGACATCATGGAGGCTCAGCCTGTAACTCAAACTGGGCCTGTTTGACATTTTAGTCAACTGTTAAAGCACAGGCCATGTGCTAAAGCATGATAAGCTCCATCCACTGTAGCAGCAGTGTCCCCAGCAACTTCTGCTAAATGACCTATAGTCTTTTAGTGTTTATTTAGTTTATTTTTATGAGTTTCAACTAGAATGCCAGTTCATTTAGTCAATGTTTTTCCTAGTGATTTTAGAAATAAATATGAACAATATAATATTAAAATATTAATATGATATTAATATAATATTATGAATATTAGATTTAGGTTTAGTTTTAGTCAAGTAGAATGATACAGTGCATAAATAAACTATTTTAAATGTAATATAATTTAACCATAAAAGGGAAACATATGTATTATTATTAATATTAATAATAAAGGATATGTATATTGTGTCTTAATATATTATAATGCATTATTATAATAAATAATGATCATTATTAATATTAATATATACATAATAATAAAATAGAAGAATAGAATAGGTGGTTATTTTGCATTAGAATTTAAACACACAACTAGTTTATTTATTTATTTATTTATGCAAGCTCCTTAGGTGTTTCAAGCTATGCAAGCTCCAGCTAGACTTTTTCTCCCCCATCTGCTCATTGTAAGCTTACCCACAGTCACTGTAATCGTTATTCTTTGTGTTTATGCAGTTTTAAAGAACAACAATCATTTATGAATATTTATTTTATTTATTTTACATATCACCACATGAAAATCTTCTTCCTCTTAAAGCTTCTATGAAAATGAGATGCTGTGCTGAATCCAGTTTCTCTCAGACCTGACCAGTTACGGCTCCCTCTGCCCTTTCCATTTCAAACACAATTTCTGTGATATTATATGTCCTATCAGTCTTGTGTTCAGCCTCTTATACACAGTATATTCAACTGGTCTGAACCTAGAGTTTGGACTTTTTACCCTCCCACCAAAGGACCTTGATTATTGGGTAGGCCAGTGGCAGAAAACAAAGAAAAGAAGTACGAAACAGAGCACTGTGTATATAGAAACTGCTTATTAGTGTGAATTTTTGAAGAATATGTTATTAAGCTTCTATTTTTAGATTTGAGTAGGTATATAACATGCTACTTCACTTGAATGATATTTAAACCAGATATATTGAATCAAGATGCAATTTAATTTCACTGCAAATAATTTTTAATTGTTTTCATAATAATTGTAATTATAATATTTATTTATATAATTCCAAATGCTTTTTTCAGTAGTTCAAGTAATTTCTTAAATATTGTGGTTGAAATTAATTTTAAAACAGTACATTAGTGATTTTGGTCATGGATGTAGTATTTCTGGCATCAGGCTAAAACAAAAAGGTAATTCTGTGTTTGATCCTGAAAAAGTATCCATACGAAGTGCTTTAACATACCTCCATCCTTGGAGCAGAGATTAACCAGACTGTTGACAGTGTCCATCAGGTCCTGCTGCTGTCTCTGCAGCACTGTGCTGTTACCGGTAGCTTTGCCTAGCTGAGCCTCAAGCTCCCGAATCACGCCACTCTGCCTGATTACCAGGGCCTGAAGATTGCCCTTTTCCTCCCTTAGGACCTCCAGCTCTTCTCTGTGCTTTGCCTCCATTTCCTGCATCTTTACTTCCAGAAACCTGACACACAACAAAAAAATCAAAGATGGAAGGATGGAGAGAACATCTAGAACAATCAGTTCAGGCTTTTAGGATTGTTTCGCCTTGTTACTCACGAACCACAGATGATGAAATGATTTAGCATGCTGAGAATGGATATGTCAATATTTATATAATGTTCCACTGTATCCATGACTGTAGCAGTGGCAAAGGTTCATATATATTCTCTCATATACTGTTGGGACTAATCCATGGCATGACGAAATCTAGTAAGGGTGCTTTTTGTAATAAATTAGAAAGGCTGACATATTTATGGGGAAAAATCATTCACCTACGATGCACAATTTGTGCTCAAGCATTACCCCCTATTAAACACGATGATTGACCAAATACCAAAAAGACACCCACACAGAAATTTAAAACATTATGCGGATGTCTGTCTTCTTGAATATGAATAAGGAATTGCATTATTTTCTAGAACTGAGAAGGTATGTTGATTTGGCTATGATTAATGATACTGTCAATGATGGATGGGACCCTAAATATAATTCTGTTTAACCACTGCATGATTAAAAGTGTGAAATAATCCTTCTAGAAAATAAAGTTTTCAAAAGCAATGCTTTTTAAAGCCAAAGCAGGCAACATCTTTCATCTATTGGCAGGTCACATTGCACATTATAAAAGCATTTTACTGTTTGAAAATTGATAGTGTTGTTATGCATTAAAAGTTGTATTGAGCAACAGAGAGTTGTGTATTTTTTGGATGTGAAGTGTGAATCCACTTTTCTTTTCAAACTCAGTACTAGAGAACAGGCTAAAACATCTAGTCCTGATTCTAAAGGCAGCATGGTTGAGCTGCTGGTGTTCGTAGTGTGCAAAAAGATCCTAAAGAGTCCTGATGATCCGGTTTCCACCCTAGTTTCAAGTTAAGTAGTTAAGATTATTAAGTAAAGATTATTTGTTTCCCATCTCTATATCAATGATTGATCCACATCGACATAGAAAATACCAGTAAAATAGTCAAGTCAAGTCAAGTCAAGTCAATTTTATTTGTATAGCGCTTTTTACAATAGATATTGTCACAAAGCAGCTTT
>JAYDZG010000015.1:14027765-14050849 GCA_034509265.1 Microcambeva bendego | reverse complement strand
GACTGTGGCAAGGAAAAACTCTTTGGAGAAACCTTGGAGGAAACCAGACTCAGCAGGGGCCCATCCTTCTTGGGTGGACTGGATAAATAGTATTTTAGTGCTTAGACAATACTGAACATGTGTAAACAAATACATCATGTGATAGGTAAAAGCAGTCATGCTTACCCATTCTTGTCATGAAGCTTGCTGATCTCATTGGTTTGGACCATCAGCTGCTTTTCCAGCTTGTTGGTCGATAGTGAATTCTCCAGCAACTGAATCTCAAGTCTAGATGTCTGATTTAAAACCTAAATCCAGGACACAAAAAGACCACCACACTGAAGACAGCAATAGAATAATATAGTATTATAAATAATATAGTATTATAAACATGACAGAAGGAGCTACTGCTGTGTTCTTTGGCCTTATAGCAGTGTTTACGATTAGTGATTCCCGCACGCTAACCCCTCGTCTTACGAAACTATAAAACCAAGCCATGTTAAATTCCTGCATGTCTCATTCACATACAAAAGACATCAAATGTTATGAGAACACAACTATGACCTGCTGCTAAAGGGAGAACAGACGTGTCAAGTGGAATACATGTTTTGCTTGGCTTTTTGGCTGTGATCATGCAGAGAATTAAAAAGTAAGTGTAACGTGTGATGGATTCTGAAAAAAAAGATACCTGAGTCTCTACATCAGTCAGCTTGCGGGTCTGTTCGGCTGTCTGGGATAATAGGTTGGTTCCCATTTCCAGCATGGCTGCAGTGCGATTGTGGACCGCACTCTGATGTAACTGCGCCATCTCTGCTTTCAGGCTCTCTTTGATGGAGTTCTCAATCTGTACCAGACAAATAAAAATATGTGAATCAACACATCAAAACAAGACTTTTACATGAGTGGTTGAATAAAAAAATCTGATGTAAATACATGTTATGAGTAAGTGTGTGTACTTTTAGCAACAGGTGTGGCAAAAACTATTATTTATATAAATTAATTGGCTTTCCACATTGACAACAGTTTGAAATGACCCTTTCCTGTTTCATTAAAATATGTGATTGAAAATGATTGGAACATTAAATGTAAGCCATATATTAGCTATGTCTAACATAAAAAGCTATTTTGACTAAATGGGAACAACACTACAATCTTGAGGAAAGCGTTCACACAAGGGTGAGATGCATGCAACGAGTGCATGTTCAAGTGTTCACATACATTTGGCTATCTGTTATATATGTTTTATAATCAATAATATCGTGTTTCACCACTGCATTGTCTGGGTATCAGCATCTCTGGGTTCAGTGCAGTAACACATGATACACACATTACTCAAATATAACAAGAAATGTGTGTATCTAGATACCTAACCAGCCAATCTGAGTGAAAGTGGGTTACAGTATGACTGGTCATTTATCCTTATTTCTTTGTAAAAGAAATAAAAATGACTGTAAAGTCAACTCAGGAAAGAAACCTTGTAACAAAAGAAATTCCCTGAAAATCAGCTATAAAGTTTTTTACAGAGTTACACTCAAACCAATGAGAGTGTTTTACAAACTTTAGGAGACCGATAAAATGTAAAAGGACACCAACAGAGCACAAGGACATAGAGTCAATGGTCCCTATCATAACCTCTTAAAAGTGAGACCAGGCCACTACAACCCACACACACTTTCGTTAATCAACAGTTTCAAAGAAGCACTTTATCTACAATATGATTCCTCATTCTGCAGTGAATAAGAATGATTCCCTTTAGTACCAGCCGAAACTTAAGCATGAAGACACGAAGCACAGTACATGCCTGACAGGCTGAAGATGAAGGTGGAAGCAGATGTAAGGCCATTTGTTAAGGAAGGAAGAAATTGAGATGTTGAGATATAGTACAAGTCAGGAGTTTATCTTCAAAGCTCTTCTTTCATCCTAATCTTCTGGCTTTAGAGATGGCAAGGCCAGAACAAAGTTTATGAACACAAGGCTACTTATGTGAAACAAACCTTCAGATCGGTTTGAAGACTTTGAGGCAACTGTGAGCACAAGAAGAATTTATCAGCTACCAATGAGTATCAAAGAGTGAACATTTTGCCAACCTTAGACAATAGGATCACTAGGACACTAAAACCACAATGTGAAGTGTGGGCAGAGAAAACAAGCGTATCAGTTAAAGAGCAAACAGTGAAAGCTGTTAAAGGAAGGTCACCCACCACAAAAAAACTGTTAAGCAATGGAAAGGTTTTATAAATGTGGCTGTGCTTTATCTATTTGGTACATGGGGCTTCAGAGTAATGTATAATGAAACAAGACTTAAAAAAGAAGATTAAGCTGAAGTTATTTAATATGGTTGGAGACTAGACAGCTTGCTAAGGTGAGCAAATCTAACAGGATGTGTTACATTTTAAGCCAAATGTGAGTATTAATCGGAGTAATTTATCCAAATCAACTTACAGTAGTGTTACAGTATGCAGTTAATTAAGATTAAGGGGCCAAAAGCAGCAATTTGCAGTGGTGGGGCTTGAACCAGTGACCTTTTGATTACTAGTCCAGTACCTTATTGCTAGTCTAAAATTGCCCTACTTGACATATTCTGTGGGGAATACAAAACCCCAGCTAAAAAACTAAAATATTTCATTATGTTTGGTTATGAAAAGCAAAACATACCTTTATTTAACACTATATACATGCCTACTGGTCTGTATCTATATATATATATCTCAATATGCTACTGAATATGAAGCAAATGTTGCATTTATGTGCAACGGCACATTAGCAGTTGAGTGTTTACATCCCATGACAATCAAGTTGCCCTCACCATATTTCCATGAATTCACTAGGTTATAATGTTCTCCTGATTGCATTAGCAATCGCTGAATATTTCTGAGAAAAATATCAAACGCTAGTACGATATGACTTGCCAAGTTCCTTTCATGTCTAAATGTTTCATATTTCAATTTATGATTCTTGTCTAGTGAGTATTTTTACTGTCTGTGTGTGTGTAAACAGGCTGTCTCAATTCTCATAGTTAAAATGGTCAAAAGTCAGAGCACAATTTATACCAGGATAATGTAGGTTCTATTTTCTATTTGTGTGATATATGCATGGTTGTCAGGCCAATTGTTTTCTTCTATGCTGTTCTGTGCTGCAGCGAAGTGGCAGAATCAAGAAGAGGGATGAAGCGACCTGGGGCAGGGGTCGGCATTGAACTGGATCCACTGGTAATAGCGGTAGAAAGGAGGACACTTTGACATTGTCCAAGATGGACTAAAGTTCAGTCCTCCACTTCATGCTGGTATCATATGTTCAGTGACAAAAAGCTATTCGATAGAAAGGCTTAGAAGGACCTTTGTCCCCAGAGCCATTAGGCACTGCAGCTCCACCAGGCAGGGACAGCCTTGTGTGTATGTAGATACAGTGGTGGTTAAAAGTTTGTGAATACTTTAGAATTGTCTATAGTTCTGCATAAGTATGACCTTAAAGTAGATAAAGAAAACCTAGTTAAACAAATGAGAAATTTTTTGCAGAAATATGGAAAAATTGTAAAGGGTTCACAAACTTTCAAGCACCTCTGTATGTATGTGTACAATGTGTATGCATTTTATCAGATATAACTGTACAGGTTGTACACACAACTGAACAACAAAAAAGAATTAAAAGAATTACATTAATTAAAAAGAATTTAAAAAATCCCCAAAAGAGAAAGAATGGAATGAGTGAGCTATTTGGAAGTCCAAATAAAACAAATATAGTTTATGTAAGGGAATTTGAGGAAACCATGTTAATGAGAACAAATTTGCAATTTCTACATTTGACATTTCCAACTAAAGTGTTGAAAAACATGTTTTTGTAAATTAGCCTTGCTAGGCCTTATAAAAGACTAGAACTGGTGGAAAAATATGATGTTCACTCTTTCTCATCCGTGATATAGGGCATATATTGAATAAAAAGAGCATCTCTTCACTGTGGCATCCCTATAATTGTGTGGCAGGTTGCCTAAAGGCCAATGGCAGGTCGAGAATGTTCTACTGTCAAATCTTTACAATTATCTAGCAGCAGCTAGACTGAAAAGTGATACAGGTCTGGTGAGAGCACATTTACTACATGTAAAACACTTTGATTGAGTGGTTGAAACTACCTATAGTTTGCTATTCCGTGACATTGGGTTTGAAAGTTCAAAACAGACAGATTTACAACTGGAACATAAGTACAAGCTGGAAACCATAGTAGATAAATGTATAACTTTAAACATGGAGCAGAGAGGCGACCATCTGTAGGACTTTGCAAAACACTAAAGAGAAACAGCAAAGCCCAAATAAAATAGATTTAGTCTATGGGAGGGCAGTCTATTATGTGACGTACAACTGAGCCGATTTGCATGATTTAAAGTAATGTAAATAAAACCTATTTTAAGGTAATTAATAAAGCTTACATTTGAAACATAATAATGTGCAACTTAATAGCAACAGTTTTGGGGTACCTGAGCCCACTGTGAGCAAAGCAATTTCCCAAACAAGAAGATTAAATGGGTTTGATGTGAAGGAACTTCGGTATCCTGTGCAGAACCCTCCCTTGAAAAACTTGAAAAGCATTCAACTTTCAACAGTTGGCCCAAGCTGATGATTAAACAAAGTTAAAAATACAACAATTTCCATTGTTATTAAAATAACAAACTTAAGTCCTCAATCCTAAATGTTCTAGTCTAAATGGGATTTCTTCTATTAGAGCTACACGTGGGTTTTGTCTCTGTAAATCTTCAACATAGTATGTAAGTAGTTATTGTTATGGGGTTGTGAATACATAAGGCACATTAGTTAATCTTAAAAACCTAAAAAAGGAACAAAAACTAATCACACAAACACAATAACAAAGTAATAAAACTCAAGAAAACAAACTAAAGAAGGATTTCAGAATAAATAAAGTGTCAGACTCCAGTCACTGCTAGAATGCAACCATGACAGCTTCTTCCACCAATGAGCTGCAAACCAAACACTTACTAGAGAACAAGCCAGGAAACCCTGGAAACTCGACAGCCAAGCAATAACTAAATAAAGAAATGAAACAAAAATGGAGGCACCACAATTGTTTAATGGTGAACCAGAAACAAAAGAACAGCTAAAATGCCAATCCAACCTTTAGCCAGGCATATATCTACCAACCAAACAGGTCAGCCAGCCAGCCACACAAACCATGAATTTTAAGCATGACTTTAAGCAAAAAACAGTGAATTGAATGTTGGTGTGCAAACTAAGGAACTTGGCTAAAAGAAAACGGCAGCTGTGTGTTTCCATTAGCATGCCAAGACAAAAAAAAACTAATGCACATATTCACCAGTGCAGAAATTATAAGTTTTATGTTCAAATCTCAGCAGTGCTATGGACCCAGACAGGCATCCAGCAGACAACTGGCACTCATACGAGTTCACCGCCACTGCAAAATGCAATTTCCATAGCTGGTTGGTGTGCCAGCGTTGGGGATTCATATAAAGAGCAGTGTGACTCTCTATAAGTTATATGGCTCTCTATGAGAACTGGCCGCTGGTAGGTGAATAAGAAATGTTTGCAATTGTGTGAATGTCAGAGGAAGCAGATGCATGCATTTAAGTCTCCCTGAATAGTGCAAGCTGTAATGGAATCGCAGAGGGAATGAAGTGTCAAGCTTAACAGGCTGGAAGCAGTGAGTGTATCCAGCTTTAATATGATTAAAGAATTTGTGAAAAAAATGAACTAAAAGACATGAAACCCCCTGAAAAAATGATAGTATATGAATTTAAAATTAAAACATTTTGTCAGCTTACATAAATGAGATATCATAGTCTGACTCAGGAGCTAGCATAAAACAACATGGGAAAAGCAAAGAAATGTAGCCAGTCACAGTTTTGGTCATCTAATGCCTGTCATAAAGAATTAAGTTTGTAGTTTAAAACAGCTTTCTGCTGTAATTATGTCCGCTCTGCTAAAATAACATTTGAGAACATAATGTACATTCTTTGGCTGAAGAATGTTAGTCTTATGTGTTATTTTTTGATAAACTTTAACACAAAAAGATTCTTGAAAACAACTGTTGAAAGGTTTCAACTTTTATTGATGTAAAACTTATAAAACATCTCATGCAGGCATATAAAATCAGATATAATCTGATCTTTTACACACACACACACACACACACACACACACACACCTACACATCATTGATCTTCATCTTTATCTAAAGTGTAAAGGTTATTTAAATGTCAAAAACAAGAACACCTTAAGACATGCATGCTATGCATTTAATGCTTCTGTAACTGTGAAACAAAATTCCAAGAGTCCAAGCTTTTCAAACCTACCACTTCTGGTAATGGGGTTTGTCATAATATAACTGCAGCAACTTTATTTTATTGGTACTAGTAAAACTGAAGGTTATTTGTTAGCAGTCAATCAAACAGAAGGTCGGTTGCTAAAATATTATTGGGGAAAAAAAGAATCTTGCATGACTTGCAAAATGATCACTAAATTTGCTTGATTAAAGCTGCTTAAAGCTGACAAGGTTTTAGTTTTCCATGTGTATGCTGTAATAAATTGTTTATAACCTATTCCTTATCTGTGAATCGATGTTTGTTCGATAACAACTATTCATAGAGTATAAAATCTATTTCTAGCTGAACAAGGACGCCCATGGTACACATAACCTTGAGAGTGATTTTGCTACAGCGTTGGCCTGCAGAAACATTAGCTTAGACATCCTTTGTAGATTTCTCCAGGGAACTGTCATTGACTCATGACTTAAACTGGTGGGTGTCCCGAATGGAAAGTACCAAGGAGAAGCAAGATTACCCAAACATGCACATCTAATAAAAACACAATCGAGGAAGCAGTAAAATGGTACAGCATTGGGTATCCAATTATTTTCCACTTCCAACCACAGGAAGTCGGATCATTCAGAGACAATAGACATGGTGGTAGAGGAGAAACAGCAAAAAACAACAGATTTATTTTTAATGTAAAGTTTTTAAACTAACTATCATGAATTCAGACAAGCAGTAATTCCTCAATACCAGTATGCAAGAAGTTAGTAAAATCTGAGAAGCCAAAGCAAAGGATTGTGTCAGACATGGCTAAACTGCACCTGGAAGGCTTGGCTTACATCTCCCTGCTGCCCACCAACTGAGGTTCATTCCAAATGAGTGAAGGTCAGACATATCAGTGCTTTAAGATCTGACTGCAGGCCACCTCTGTCCAGATCAATATCACATGCACAGCTGTAAACCTTATGGGTTTAACGCTTGTACGTTGAAAATTGATTGTGTTTATTTGCAAGGTGTACAAGGGTGGGAAGGTTAAAGTGGTGGATTATAATATCAATTAAATAAATGTCAGCACTTAACATGGTGGCATTACACAGAAATTATACAGACGTTATTTCTTGTAACTGCTAAAATACTAGAACTAGAACATTTGCTATATAGTGGGCTGCTTAAGATATTGAAGATATACCCTAAGCAATGAGAAACAGCATACTAAAGTAGAAGACATTTAAAAAAGTGTAAAATCTTCATGTAAGAATTAAGGTAATGGGAAGTAAACTGTGGCAGTAATAGATCCATGAAACCAACAGCTACAAAATCTGAGCAAACAAAAATGTAGTGTAGGGACTTTAATATGAGAAACATTTACCATCTATATATTTAATCATTGCTAGAGTTAGCTTCCATTTAAAGTGATCACTGTTCATCCAATTAAGCTTAATTATATTTATAAATGTGGTTATAAAAAGGATCAATGAAAACATTTACATGCACATTTAGTCTCGTCTCTGACGACTGCAGTGGTTTACAGACAGCGGGAGCAGCGTTCTGCTTCACTATTAAAAGGAAAACAATCGTTTGAGCTGCCAACTAGCACTTAAGTACATACTTCAGTACAACGTGAAATATAATGCAGTTACATGCATTACCAGTAGTTGACTGGCTGTCTCTGTGAACATAAATACACATCTATTAATTACAACCGAGATAAAGCAGATACACCAGAACTTTGAAAGGGTTTAAAATAAAGCATCTTTTGTATAATCTAATGTCATTAGGGATGCACCAATCCAAAAACCTGTTCTGCTCATGATAAAAACCTGAAATCCTTTTCAGTATTTAAGAAATTTCAGGCAAATCTGACAGCCTCTGAAAGATAATTATCATTTTGCTGCACATTTTTTATGGCTCATTGACTTAATATTTTAGCAATAACTTTTAAACTATTGCAGTCACTCACACAGACATTGGAAGAACAGAATTGCCTTAATATATTTAACTTCAGATAGATTTCTTGTAATAAATCTGTTAAGCTTGGTGACTTTCAAAAAAAGCTACAAGGTCAGTCATATCTAATCTCTTTTCAAACCAGCTATTGGCTACATGTGTGGGCGCCATTCTGTACAAATGTATACCACTTTCATGACTACTTGAAAATAACATATGTTTACTTCAGTCAACTCTAGACTTAAAGATAAATATCTGACTTTCTACTGACTGTGGCTATATATGTATAACCATCCTTTGATAAATAGGTTTTAAATAAATGTGCAGGACAGAGTGTTCATTACTGACAGGCAGTGTTTTAGTTATTTCTTGTTTTGCGACCCCCAAGAAGACTGTTTAGCAAGGGCCTATAAAACTCACATGGAGCCTGTCAGTGACATTCTGTAAATGAGGATTAGTGGAGTAACACTTAAACTCTGCCTGAAGTTAACCTTTTTGACCTGGATCCCACGGGCCAGCTCACAGGCATTCCCTCAAATACCACCACCAAGGTTCAGTCGCTCTCACACATGCACTTCACACATCACTGTGAAAAGAAAAGTCTTTACCCCTGAAAATCTCTGTAAGTGTGAGTGTAAATTGTTTAAGCTATTGCAGATATCTCTTAAAATGTCTGTTATTGTAATTTTTGCCTTGTCGATTAGCTGGTTCTAAGAATATTTAAATTATTGAAATTTGCATGGCACAAGATGAAAATAATCTTTATTTCTTGTAAGCATTTAGGAAAAGGAGTGGATTTGCTTAAAAAATCCGTGACCTTGAGTGCAGTGGCAAGGTCCTTGACGCTTCCACAAATATGAAAAATCTGTTTTGACACTCTCCTTTTTAAAAGGCTTAGAGGCCTTGTGGGCACTAGCAACATTAGTTCAAGTGACATTGTACCACCTTACATTGTCTGTATATTATTTTTGGTATTATTTGCTTGTACATTTTGATTATGAATATACTAGAGTATATTACAAAATACAATTAAAATGCTGGATCCATTTGAGGTTTCCAATCCTATAGTAAGGTACAATGAAATACAGAAGCTGAACATGTGCATATTATCCATAAATCAGGTGTCAGATTGAGTTAGCAAAGTTCTATAAACTCAGGATTTGGGACATTTTAACCAGTTAATCTCACACACCTTAAAGTTCATTAGTTGCTAACTAATAATCACATCATTATGACAACTGTAAAAATCCTAATAAACTAAGGTGTGTGAAAGCATGCCACCCCCTCTACTTTCTAAAACCCTGGGACTGAAATTAGCCCTGAAAAGGTAAGAAAATACAAGAGGTATGTTTAATTGCAAAAAAATGGATTTGCATGTATGACAAGCATGGGTAAGCATTAATGTCAATATCTGACCTAGTTAAAATTCCAGAAAAAAATGTAATCTAAACATTTCTCACAAGTGCTTGTCAATTCTGTGTGGCCTGTGGTTTACAATAATGCAGTCACAGGTTTCATTTTGGACCAGATGTTCCGGTCCTTGGGGACCACCTATAAGAAGTTTTTTTTTACAATTTATATAAGATGTTTTTTTTTACATTGTTGTGAAACCAGTGAAATGAGAAACAAGTGTTTTTACTAATGTTTTAAACTGGCTCAACAAACCCCTAATGCTTTTTAATGCTTGTTGTACCCATTAGTAAATACACTTGTTTTGTAGAATGCTTTCTCACTGGTTTCTCAACAAAGTAAAAAAAAACATTTTATACACACACATATATACATAGTCATGGAAAGAAAATAAGTTAAAGTAAAAAAAAACTGATCATTTTGAAGTGTTCTTTTATTTTTTTTTCTGTACATAGACTCCCCTCCAAAAGTATTGGAACATTGAGACAGATGCATTTATATCTGCTGTAAACTGACCACCTTTGGGTCTGACATTAAAAGATGCATATGAGATAAAAGATTAACATTTCAGCTTTTATTTCAGATTTATTTATTTCAGAAAAGATCACTACTTTTGGAGGGGAGTGTATAGATACTGTAAGCATTTTATGCAAGTTTCTTTTATTTAATTGATTAAGAACAGCTTCTTATATAAAATGATGGCTTGGCAAAAGGCAAATTCTCATGAAGAACATGAATTCTTTCAAACATCACATAAGACAAAAAACAGTAATATCAATACAATAACATAAAATCAAGCAGACGTACAAAGAATGTTAATCTGTCACACAACAGGTGCTTTATCACAATATCTGTCTTAGGAATACATTTATTCAGCCTTTTTCTGGCTGGCTTTGGCTGAAGCCCTTTGAAATGCTGACTGACCAAAACCAGTGTTCATTTTAGGAACCTTCATTAAAATAAGATGAGCAGGAACAGTGTTGAAAACTGAAGATGAAGCTTGCAACAGCTTAATGCTTACGGTCTCTAACACAGATTTTAGTTCCAATCATCCATAAATCTTTTGTTAAACAGCTTTACAACCGGTCACGATGTGAGTTCTGTGATAAATAACATGTCTCGTCAGATTAGTTTGATTAAGGAGAAACAGATTAAGACAGGGTTGAAACCTTGCCATGGACATTAAAATGATAAATTCTATATTCAATCTGACATGTCTAATCTCTAAACATCATTGTTTATAAAGTTTACATGATGAAGTAGAGCAGTACAAAATCTCCTGGAAAGAATACAAAAGCCAGACATAACCGTTGTGACTAATGACGGACTGATAAGCAAATTAACTTTCAGAGAAACAGAGTATTAAAAGTCCAAATATTCACATCACCCGGGATCTCTGTTACATCATGACTTTAATTTAGCTAAATAGGTGCTTAGTAGCAACACCCTTTTTATATCACCTTTTGCAAAGTAAAAATGAAAACAAAGATCTCTCAGCTGTGCACAAGTTATTTTGATGAAATAAGTCAGTTTCACTGCTTACAAAAAGTTAAGGATATTTGGCTTTGGGTGAAATTTCAGGATGAACCTAAATGCACTCTAACCTTTACATGTGAACTTAATGTGACCCTCTATAAAAGAGTCAAGAAGATGTCATGCCTCAGCAGACAATAACTTGTGAACATCATGAGACGTCATTGTCAGGCTGTTATTGATGCTCAAGGGTACTTGAAAAGTTATTGACATTTTTGGTTGGCGTATACCCACCACTGGCGTTTCAATAAATTGTTTGAGATGAGGAAATCACCATTGCATGTTTCTACTTAAATGCCCTACTTTCATGATTTAATATCACTGTAGTGTAAACTTTTTTCATAATTTTCACCCGAAAGCCAAATATCCCTAACTTTTTGTGAGTAGTGTGAATTAAATGTTCACAAATTCATGGGACTTGGATGTTTTAAAACATAGTTAGGGTTCTTCTTGATTCATATTATTTACTGCATTTTATGTCTATATACATAACTGTATATGGACTCAATATGAAACAAATTAAAATATTTTGTGTAATCTTTATAACCCAAAAACATTTATAAAAAGGAGTCAGTCCATCACAAAAAAGACTCACTCACTAAGACCAATGGTCAGTTTAGGGTAAGGAATCAACCCACTGGTAAAATTTAACAAGTTGAGGAATAAACAAAGTTAACTAATTAACTACAGCTGGAAATGTCTCTTTAGTCACCACTTAACATTTTGTCTGTAGGCTTTTTGAAGAGTTCTGGTGATCACCCATTGGTGGATTGAGTACCTTGCAGTTGGGCTAATCCAGCTATTGCTGTGCTTTTGGCCCCTTGCAATCACTCAGGTATTAGTGCTTATACCCCTGTGGTGAATTGAATCCCTTGTTCTATGTTGTCTTGTGATCACTGGAGATTTTATGCCCCAGTGAGGTAGTCGCCTGGGTTATTCTAGCCTGCGGCTTATGATCTGGTTTCTTTAAAGGATGTCTTATCATTCATTAAGGTAGCTGATATTTATCCTTCTCCTGTCTATTGTGGCTCTTTAGCATTGTAAGTATTGGTCTGCCTTTGTAAAGTATCATGCTGTTGAGCTCTGTTCCTTTGGAACGCTGCAGGTGCAAGGTTACATCTAATCATTCATCAGGTGGTCAAAACGATAGTGTACAACAAAATGTAATTAAAATTTGATTTCCTGTCTTAGAACATATAAAGTCAGAACATTAAAAGTTTAAAGAAATGTTTGTTTTGACTCGGAAACTACTTCTCTGTAGTTAGAGGATATAAGCCAAATGAAACATGTGCTTTCTGTCTTTGATTTTGGTAATGTGAGGTCTTTTGCATGTTATTCTTATCTATGTTGTTTAGATAGACTCCTGTGGATGGATTGTTATTCTGACACCACACGATCACCTAATTAAAAAACCTGCTAGCAATATCAAATGTGAATGTGCCAAGCTGGAGTTTCTTTTAACACATGATTTAATCTATCGGACAAAATAAAATCTTGTGCAATCTGTGAAAACTGTCCAATCATTCATTCATTTTACCAAACTGCATTCACCAGGTCAGAATCCTGGTCAGAGGCTAGAGTCACCCTGGAACAGATGCAGGTGAGGTGCATATTGTAATGGTACCTCCACCACAGGTTTATCCAAAGCTTCAACCAATAAATTTCCCATAACTTCGTCCATAACAACAAATATTTGGCAGACCAAATATTAAGACAGTATATTTAAATCTTCCAGCTCTCTCATGCCCTGTAAATCTGAGCATATCATGCCTAGTTTGTTATTACGCAGATTAATTATGTCTAGACCTATGGGAGAGGAAATGCTAGCATCCACCCGAAACAATGCCTAAGTGAAGCAACAAACAAACTGAGAACCACTGTAACAACCAACCTCTTTCTAAACATTTTTTACTCAAGAGCACTTGAGAACATTGCCACAGGGATGCTGGTCAGCAGGAATGTGCATGCTAATAGCAGGCTAATTCCTTTGGGGGTTGTTTAACATTGTAGTAAGTCATAGATTTAGTCTATGGTCACACAGGAACTTTTTGTGTGCACATTTACAATGATAGGAAATGTGTTTTTGATTTTGCTTGCTCTATTGTTTTATAAGGATAACATAGATCTCACAATAATTATTAAATGTCTTATTTTGATACTGAATTGAACAGGTTTATAGTTTATCCTAAATTCCTGGTCAGTTCTATCAAGCGCTGCAACTCAGTTTTACACAGAGCATTGGAAACTTAAACAGCAAGAAATTCTGATAAATACTCCTACCAGTGTCTGACTTTATGAGTTTATGAAACTTCCGTACATTACAATGTAACATAAGCGACCAGTACAAACAGCAGAAACTGTTAAGGGTGCAAACATCTGGGGATCCATATTAATGGTTTTGTATTAAGCTGTCCAACATTTTTTCAGCTTTTCAAAAGCTTTTGTGCACATTTTTGTACATTTTATAGCACAATTGTTTAACTTTTACAGGGCAAAACAGGACTGACCTATACTGATGCTATTTAAGCTGTTCCTGCATTAACATTGAACTATACTCCCCATTATATTACATAAATGTTGGTTATGGAGGCTTCGTTCAAACAGTGGTTAAAGCTATGTTTCACTCTTTGCTGGCTTAGTCTACTTGAGGTTCTGGACAATGATGCCATATGACTACAAACGCTGGGGCCAAATAGTACACAGAAACTGCTTGTACTCAGTCTGCTTGTATTTACATTACACATTTGTATTAAATAAAAAAATATTTCAATTGAACAATATTTGAAGATCAATCCATACCGATAGGATTACTGAGAATTATCTCAATGTATGTGTGACTGCATTATGCTTTGCGATCAATCCAGAGTAAAAAAGATCATTTGCGTACGTTGTCCATCCTTCAACTTTTAAAAGTTAATAGTCAGTGTGTTTCAGCATCAAAATGAACATGTATTTCTCATTGATGAACTCTCCAGATCCCTCTCAGCTACGGAATGCTCTTTTCCAAGCAGAGTTGACTGGTGTTGCCGATGCCCTCTTTTCCTGTGTTGAGGCCAGTGTTTATTTTTGCTTTGCAGTCTGAAGGCGCAGTAGAAGTGTCTACACTCACTGTGGCAAACAGAGGAAAGATCAAATGAACTAAAGCAACCAGCAGCACCCAATCCATACAAGGAGGGAGAAAGAAAAATGCACTTGTAGACTTGTTTAGGGTATAAAACTGCTTTAAAAACCCTAACATTATGAAAGTGCTTAGTAAGTAAAAGCTACCTTAATTTGTTGCAGGAAATCATTTGGGGGGGAGCTTGTGGAATCACGGGGTCACATACAATAAGGAGTCTTGTCGAGCTTTCTCTTAATTTATTGCTCTAATACAACAACAAAGTTGTGAAAGAGGGAAAATGCAGAGTTAAATAAATAGGAGTGAAATTATGAATTTCCTCATGTAACATGTAAAGAAAGAAAGAAGTTGACCTCTACCCCCTTCAGTTAGGACTTAAAACACGCTCCTTTTTTGAGCATTTAAAACATAACCTCGTTATTAAGAAATGTATTTTTTACTTTATTCACTTAGCATGACTGAATAACTGATAACTTTATTTGCTTTAAGAGACACTACACATTCGCCAGGATTTATCAGAAGTTCTCTGAGCTCTGAAGCTTCTAGGATTGACTATCATAATGGAAACATGTAATGTTCAGTTCAGTTCAGTGTCAACCCCTTATTCTAATTAGGGTCGGGTCGGGGTGCTGGAGCCTATTTCAGCTCTTCAACGAGCGCAAGGCACGCGGTAACACCCTGGATGGGACGCCGGTCCATCACAGGTACGTACCAGACAATTCAGTGTCTCCAATCAACCTTGTAGCATGTCTTTGGACTGTGAGAGGAAACCAGAGTACTCGGTGTGTGCTCATTGGGAAGTTGTGGGAAAAAAATATGATACTGACAAACTCTAAGTGTTGAACACTTTCAGTATGTTTGCAGGAAGAACAAGACAAAATAACACCGAAATCTCTTCATTCCAAGTGCCAAACAACTTAGAAGATATAACAACATAGCAAACTCTCCCAAGTTTATTGGAATGTGCTGTTGTCCCGAAATGCAGCAATGGATGTACAGTATAATAGCAAAAAAACAATGAAAACATAAACAATAAAAATAAATATTTCATGAATTCATATATACATGTTAATGAGATCTTGATAAAGAGTTTTAATTATTCATGCCATTAAATGAGGGGAACTTAAACGGCCATCTGGTCTTCGCATGGAATGACCAAACACAAGTTCACTCTTTCAAAAAACAACCACACAACCACACTCTTTAAATGTAGTTTAATGTCTGTCTAAAGAAATGTCAAATGTTTTAAGGGGCTAGACGCTTTGGACTGTATATTGACACCATGATGCATCAATAATTTAAGCTTTATTTTACATATTAAATATAAAATCTTAAATTAAAATAAACTCAAAGTGTCCAAACGTCATGTCTAAGAAGTGTCACATAGACCAGAAATATAACGAATCCCTTGTCATCATGGCAATTACACCTAAATTACCACCAGTTGTGAGTGTTTGAAGGTGAAGTTTTACCCCCTGCTGATAATTTAATATGGAACGACCTTTTGTCATCCACCATTACCCTTAATCCTGCTCTTTGCTCTTAGAGGGAGAATTTAAAAGCCAATTTTCCATCTCAATCAATTATCGCCAGTTGTGGCTGCCTGCCTCACCGCTAGTGTTATGTAGAATGTGAGAAAGTTGGATGAGGGCCCAGCCAAGTCAGATAATACATTGGATGCAATTCTTTAGAACTTCAGTCACAGAGCCGACCACTCAGACAGTCCAAACAGCTGAAAGTCTCAAGAATATTGATGGAATTAATATTGACAGCAGTAGACAAATAAAGCACTGGGTAATATACACCTTTTCAGTTGCATCACTGGGGTCATGCAGAGTAACCAGTCCACACATACAATTATATGTCGTGGTAATATGGAATATATAAAGTCTTAAATACAGTTTCAATATAATACAATAGGAAAATAGCCTGGACTTTTCTGTTAAGGATTCTGAAGTGCTAACAATATGAATGGACTGAACATGGATTTATGAGGCATCATGACAGAAATCCAAGTTTGAATAATATTCTACATGAATTAACTGGCATAGCTTTTCCAGTGCACCCCATTACACCAATTTCGTTTTGTCTCTTTTCCATATCTCAGTTTCACACCGTATCACTTCTTTAAATATATTAATATTATATTCGGATTCTGTAAATTCACTTTCACTTCATTCTGAAATCCATCCTTAATATCAGCCGACTGATAAAGCAAGCTACTCCCAAAGCTGTGAAAGAGGATGTGTCATTACGATAAATGGCCTATGGCCCAGATACAGCACTTACATGTAGCAAGATAAGAAAATCATCATTTTCAATGAAAAAAGGAAATGTATAACTCATGTACTTTCTTCAGACTCTGTGTGTGAGTGCATGGAGCAAATCTTACTGCCCCAAGTTTGAAACAGATAAACCTGTTTCCTACAGTTTTCTTTCATTGCAAACTTTACCAACCCAAGATAATTTACCTTTAATCTGGTTAACTTTGTTAATATGCATTTCTGCACTTCAGGCCTGAAAAACAATTCAAATAAGGAATGACTGTAAATAAAAGTCCTTTTTTAAATGTTTTTTTCTGATTTGCTGTTGTTTGCACCCATTTATTTTCACTATAAGTTGCTCCTATACTACTTACATTTTTAATTTAATTTAATTTAATTCTCTGTTTTTGACATTACTTGGCCATCTCTCACTTTCTTTTATCCACAAATGGAATATTTATAGGTGCAGGTAATGAAATGTAAAACATACAGACTAACGATATTGTAAAATAAAAAAACTATTGCTTTGAAACCTCTGGCCTGACTGCAAGTGTAGGCAGATAGAGACTGACAGTCGGAATGTAACATCTGTATAAGCATACCCACACTGGGACAGTGCTCTGGACGGCAACACACTCAATCTGACTCTCTATGCATGATATTAAATCTGTACTAGATTGTGTATCCTAAGGTGTAAGAGAGATAACATAAAAAATGAAGATAAACGCTAAAAATAAAATATAAATTGTCTTACATTTAAAATCTAAGAAGCAAGATGAAGTTTAACTAAAAAAGAGGCTAGTAGGTTTATCATTATTATGACTGACCGGTTCACCTGTCAGATTTCTTTGGGTACCCTGGTTTCAAACACTGGAAAAACATGCCAAATCCCTCACAGACATTAACCAAAGGAAACTACTGAACCTGTCAGTCTGTCCATCTCTTAATCAATTGTAAAATAGAATGTAGCTGAAAGAAAAACACAAACGGGAAAATACAGCTTTTACTGTTGCTTCAGAGTGATGTAAGAAACCTGCTGAGATGCTTACAACACTTAAATTGTGTCTGTTATTGGGAGTAGCTGTCCACTGTCAGTACTGATAATATAATAAAGGATGTCTAAAATACGAAAACAAAATAGCTGAACACAAAACTCTTAAAAGATAGAATAAGTATTTATGGACTCACATTCAAATAGAGAAATCTAGAGTTGATCATCTAAAGTGATGTTGATTCTATCAGAAGTCTTTAAGATCAATTTAGTAGCACAATTAAAGTCCAAGTCAAGAGCATTCCATCGCCTAAAACAATATCTACTCCCTTCAGAATAAAAACCTTAACTCTGTTAAATATTGGAAGCGTGTCAGCTCTCTATGATGCTAAAGATTATAACTTCTTAATAAACTGTTTCTTGCGTAAAGATGGATTTCACCGCCCTGTTACTTTTATCCTTTATGCTTTTCCCTTTTCCTAACCTGAATAAGAAAAATTAGGACTATTAAAGAAATAAATACCCTCCTAGGCAGAAGGAAAACCAAACAAATTTCAGGAAATTCTTAATTTACTAGGGACACATTCTGCTGAAGTGCAAAGTAGCATGTTGTAAAAGGAGAAATGAGTAACAGCTGACACATAAAAACTTTATGGCTATTAAAAGCAAATTAATAAAATACAGAGAACTCACTCATGGGCAGTTTGTTATAATGATGCCGGAAACTATCCCTGAACTGAGCTTTTAACATATTAAAAGATTAGATTAGTAATTACTTTTGTTTTTTTGCATGAAGGACACTTCATTCAAAAGTCTTACTTTCTCATTTAAATGCTTATAAATGGTACATATGGTCCGATATAGATTTATTTTTCTCCTGACACATTATGCAAACTGGTCTGTTTGATGTCCACCTTCTGTGGGGACTTAGTGTGAAGCAAATACACATTTTATTGGTCCTGTGAAGAAAATGGTACTATTCTGTTTAAAAAAAAAGACAGGAAGGAAGACCTCTTCAGTCTCTCGAGTGTGGGCTAGCTCTGCTAGTTTAGATTGTTGGTTTTGGCCAGCGCTATCAACAAAAACAAACTTGATACAAAGGAAGTCACCCCTAAAATAGCTTTGTCTTGCAATGGCGTTTTAGGCATCTGTGTGGCCTTCAGCACAAAGAGTGAAAAGTTCTTAGTGAAGGACAACTTGCGTCGGGTTTAAGGATTAACCTTTTGGCTTTATGCTAGCTCTGAACGGCAATGCTTGGGGAGAACCAGATCAATGTGAATTTCACATGTCAAGGTTCAAATGTAAGATTTTTAAATCAAGAGGTTAGCACACTGGACATTAACTGGACTGTTAATTATTTTCTCTGAACAGAGTGTGAAAGATCTATCATTCAGACTCCCCTAAGGATTTCTACATGGCCTCATGGCCTTTACTCTGCAGAAATAGAGCATGAGCCAAGCTCCAGTGTCCCACTGAATTCCTTTAGCTTTAGACAAACTTTCACTGGACTTGTTCACTTAAATAGCCACGCTTAGTGCAGGCTTAAAGAGTGAACACAGGCTGTCCAAAAATGTCTTAATATAATACCTCGATATAAACTGACCTAATAACATGTTATTGGTCCTGGATTTACTTTATTTGAGCCTCCATTTAGAAATATTAAAACAGAAAAATTGAATACATCTTGTATATACTTAAAGAAACGTGAGAACCTATCAAATATGCATTAAAAACAGCCCTGACCTGCAGTGACATGAACCCCACAAGAGCACTGCAGTATCTTGTACCAGGATATTGGACGTTTTTTCAACTTTGATCATCTTGTTAAGTATCCTGGTGGCATCTCTTCCACAGGTTGTACTTCTACAATACACATGATCTTGGAGAAAGCCCGGCTCATGGCCATCCCATGCTGTTATTTTTAAATACTCCCAGTCATCAGGCCGCAACAATTTCTCCCTTCAAAGTCCCTCAGGTCTCTCTGCATCCACAGTTATTTTCATTAAGTCATGCATTTTCCTTTTATTTTCAATCTGGTCAACTCCAATCACTGCTGCAGTACTCTACAGTGACTAAGAATGGCTGTGCCTAACATATGTAGTAGCCAATGGCTTTTATTCACCTGCACATTGTTCAAACGGGGATTAGTATTAGTATCAAGTACTGAGAATGAGATTAATGTCATGCATTATTCCACATCTCCTGGCATACACCATAGACCATGGTGTGTTTTAATCCAAATTCAAAATCCTAATAAGAATAACATTGTAAAATTAATTCTTCGGCTGACATGTATATACCATGTTATCTGGGTCGAAAGCTTACCAACAATTCAGTTTGAACACTTTGAGCCCACAAATGTTTCTTTAATACAGAGCCAACAGTGACTGAGACCTCTTCAAAGGGTGGGGGGCTGTGGGTTAAATCCATAAGTGGCTAGTTTCCTGTAACACATAACAGAAGATCTTCTAATCCACACCAGTCCTGCTCTGCCTAAGGTCATTCCTTATGCTACAGTAATCCTTAAACAAACAGAAGCCACCTTTGACTGGGCCACAATGTTATCAGAGTGCCCCCCTCAGCACTGCCAAATTCCACAGTGTAAGTGATGTGCTCAGACGAGGCGCTTTGACGTTCCCCTGTGCAGACCCCACCTCATGTCCGACAACGGTCCTTCTAGCATTATCTGCTATCTTTCGTCAGGCCAGGAATAGAGGGGTATTGGGACCACCTCAGTCATGCAGCAGCAGTCAGGACCTACATGATTAAGATAGATAGACTGACCTGAGACACTTAATCTTTCTGTGATTAACTATGTTGACTGAAATATGTTAACTGCATCCTCATGTTCCACTTGTATAATTAGGTTCAACGAGCAGAGTGCAGTATAGCTTGCTCTAATGCGGCGTGTAGCTTTGCAATTGCTTTCATCAAAAAATTACTTTGAAATGTTTACTTAATGTTTACAGGAACAAAGGGGAGAAATTAGGCATATTACCTAATATTACAGTCCACTAATGTTCAACAAAGAGTGCACAGTTTAGCCGGAGAATGTTACAGAAGTCTGCTGTGCATAATGATAAACAAACAAATGTGTAATAAAAAATTGTTATTAACAAAAAACGGTCGAAAAAATAGATAGAAAAGAAGAGGATAAAAATCAATTAACATTTACAGTCGTCGCTTATAACGATGTCCCCTAAACTTAAAATCTTGAAAACCCAACACACTTTGTGGAGACATTCGTACTCAGTGTTAAGCTTTTTTATAGATAAATGAAATTATTTATTTCATTTCGAGTTTACAATGAACTGCCACAGTACAGCAGTTAAATCATGTTAACTCATGTATCTGTTTTCAACTGTATTTTTTCACTGTTTCACTTATAAACTTGTGTTATAGCTGGGGAATCAGAGAAATTATTTATTAGTCTGAAGCACTTATGAGGTAAAAAAAAACCTATATTATGCTCATTTGGTTCTTTTTTTACTAATGAAAGTCCTCAGTCGTTGTTTTAGTACAAAAATGGGGAAAAGTAGAAAAGCATTTGAATGTGACTTATTTATATTACTGAATATAATGTGATACTCCAAAGAATAAGTATTTGCATGAAGTGAAAATGAAAGATTATCGTATAGTTTATTTAATATTAATTTTAACTATTGTTTAATTGTGTTTCAGTGTTTTTATATTGTGTTTTACTCCCAGTGTTCAAAAAGCATTATTTTACATTAACCTACAATATTTGCAGATTCATGGGACCAACACAGTAGTTACAGAAATCCTAACACTGGCTGTCTTTGATGCTTAAACTACTATTTCCTTATATATATTGCCCACAACATATCCAAAATAAAAGTTGCCAGGACATTCTATCAAATTAAGCTTTTAAAGCTGAGTATATGAAGTTCTAGATGTATAATTGAATATCAGCAAATCATTTTTGTTTTTCAATTTAATCAACTGCTTCATCTTCTTCCTTAGTCATCTTCAGTGTAGAAGCCAGATGCATCACTGAGATTCAAACCTTAACCTTGATGCGCCTGTGTATCAGACCCATGTGTCACACAAGTACCATCAGCAAATCTTTTCTGATGTAAAGCACCCCATAACTATCTTAATGTTAGTAATTTTCTGCATAATAATGTAATACACGTGTTGCATTTATTAAGCTGATTAATGGATTTTGGGTCAAACTGTGTTTTAAGCCAAACATGGCATGAATGAGAAGACAAAGCTTTGTGTTTGATAGTAACATCAATGAGCTATAACGGCATTAACAATTGTGGGAAAAGCTAACATAGATAGTACTCTCTCATTAGTATAGCATCCGGTCATAGTCACAGCCTGATAAGGACTAATGGAGGACTCAACTATACCTATGCATGTCCTATCAATTCTGCTCATTTATTTTAGAGATACCCCTACAGTAAACATAGCATGGCATGTATGTCCATTACAGACATTACATATCTGTTAGAACTCATAACCCTAATGGACCTTAACAAGAATGTGTTTTAATGTTAAGAATAACATAGGTTAATGGAATACAGAAAAGTAAAACAAGTACAGTTAATAAAACCACTCACAATATTTGCTGGATGTGAAGGATTTGGAAGATTTTTAAGAAAACACTTATAAGTTACCTTGTCATACACACTGATCTAATTCCACTCCTGCTCACTTTTTGTTAAATCAATTTTAAACAAATGGATTAAATTTAGCAGCATAAAATATTATGGTCTGATGAAACAATATCTTGGAGGTAATCTGTAAAATACATCTACAGCTCCTAGATTTTAGTGTTTACACATTCCTCCTAATATATACATCCATCTATATGCACTAGCACTGATTCACACGCAAGGCTGTCTGTTAATATAATTATTAGAAGAGGATAGTTATGAGCTGACACGGCAAATGCAAGTAATTAAAGAAGCAATCAACAATATGTAGTAAAATTTGCGGTTTATGTCATCATGAAATATTTTATGATATACATTTTGATTTCTAGTTATTTACAGATGACATTAAAACTGTTCAACATTCACTGCAAATTATGTTAATCAGCAAAATATTTACAATTCCAATACAATAATTTAATTAGCTCAATATTAATTTAACCACATGACTACTGTGGTTAAATTAACCACTTCATGACCAACATCTTACTGTTGAGACCCTCTGAAAAACTGAATAGTATCCATATATCAGCTTTTGGCAGTGTTCCTGAGGAATCTTCTCATGGGGTATGGCCTCCAGTTCACAAATATCATTGAGTTTGTGTATAACAACCACCTTCTTTAAATCCCTCCAAAGATTTTCTATGGGGTTCAAGTTAGGTGACCGTGATGGTCATTCCAGAAACTTGTAAGTTGATTCCATCTTTCCCTGCACTCTGCAGGTTTCCAGTCACCTTTCTGACTACCTGCCTTATTTTGCCATGATCCTGTGATGTAGTTAGTGCTCATGTAACTTTGAACATGTGAGCCATGTTGCCCATTATATTTAATATCCTCTTCTTTGCTTGTAAGAGACAGTTATCTCTTCTCCTAATGTTTTGGACAA
>JAYDZG010000015.1:13954387-13973142 GCA_034509265.1 Microcambeva bendego | reverse complement strand
CTATTAAGCTCATTTTGATTATCTGCTATTCTTGCTGATGGTTGCATGAACATACATCTCACAGCAGCAGAAATCAGCAAAGAACAGTTGAGACAGATTTATAAACTTGCAGCACTAAACTGACTGCAAAATGTATTACTTTGTGAAATGTCTTTCAGCTTGCTTTACCTTACAAGGTCGAGGACTGTGTTTATTATGCTTATTAAGAACAGTATTTATGGCCTGAAATGTCTCCATCAGGAGCAATGAGAATTACAGAGACAGTTGTACCTCAGGAATGTAAGGTTTCAGAACTGTAAGCACCTCGAAACCATCCCACATTACCAAATTACTTAAAGACCACTATCTAACCATGGTAACCACAATGATCCCCTTCCAGTCACTATAGTCATTCAAAAAGCCAAAAAATAGCAGTTGTGTCTAGCCTTGTTTTATATATCAAGCAGGGATGGTGGTTGAAAGCACAAACAATTACACGTGCCCTGCCATAAATAGTGCAGCATTCGAGTAGTCATCAAACTTGTTGCTTGCGGCCATACGTTCAGTGTTTTTTCACCGCAGTAATGGCTAAAGAAAGAAATAATAGTGATTATCCAAGGCTAGGCTGAGTCCCTGGCCCACCACATTATAATTAGAGCCTTACTCGGCTTGTTTTTGACATTTCGACTGAATCTAGTCAAAAGACTGCCAAAGCAAATGCTTGCTGTCTAATTTCAGAGCAACGTGAGACACGAATGTCAAGCCTTTATGCTGTAATTTAATGATGTTGGATTCAATTTGACATTGGGAAGAGAAGCACGGGTGTTATGTTCGAAAACAGAACTCACAGAAGTTACAGTAGAGAGCCCAGCTACCGAAGTGGCACTGCAGACATAAATAGGGTAAAAATACACTAATACAGTAAACTGGATACATGCTAAAATCTTTTCATTCATAGTGAGCAACTGCTTTACTTTTACGGTGTGTTCGAGAATGGAGAGAGCTGAAAATAATTGAAAAAACAAAATGGAAGACTTTGAGGACCTACTGTGAAGACAATTAAACATATAAATGTATATAAGGTTTATAAATTTGTCAAAATGTAAATTAAATGTAGTACGGTTACCTCAAAATTGCAACAATATTCAAAGCTTTTATGAGAAAAAGCTGTTTTAAGTGGCACAGCCTCCCTTAAATTAATAGGTTTTGATGAAAGAAGGAGAACAGAACTTCTCTATAAAGAATTTTATTTGTAACCACAAACTATGTTGGGGGAAAAAACTTTACCCTACAAATCTCGATGATGCATACGCACATGCTGTTTTTACTGAAACAATTAAAAGGCCTGTGCATCATTTCTTTGTAGATTTGGAAATGATCCATATCAGAAGGAAACTTTGTTCTTTATTTCATGCCCTTGATAGTTCCAGAATGATCCTGTTTTTCCCCTCTCGACACTCTTTGAAAGTACAATTTTAAGAAAATTACAGTAACAGCTTGAAAAAAATATCTTAACTGCAGCATTTACCCAGGATTTTTCCTTTGAATCGATGTTAGTCATTGTTGGGTGTGGTATTGCCAAAAGAACTTAACATCAGAGACATGTAGCGTCATAGACTGAAAACAATGCAAGATTAACTACTGGATCATTTATCCTTACCACCTAACCCCCTTTAAAAGACTAAATAAATTCATAGAATTATTTGTGAGAAAAGCTTTGAGCTCAATAAACTTTGGCAGCATGGATAAGCCTCTGAATAAATATTTGCATCGCTCAATGCAATTTATATTTCTTCACTTGCCAATGGACACTAGATATACACTTAATACCAAATTTAACAGTAAATGTTCTGTGTACTTGAAGCACCAATTTTCTTTTCAAAAGAAGACTTTTATCACAAGTTTTAGGAGTGTTAATGGGAATTTTGATCCAAATATGTTTTTAAAAAAAGGAAAATAAACACTCATATTATCCAAATTCTAATTTAGGGCATTCATTAATGATTTCATAATCTAGTGATGTTATCTACCATGCAGTCATTAGTAGAATCTTTGCATTTGGCTTTAAAATCCAGCAGGTGCCATTGTGACCAACTTCTATGGAACACCAGCACTAATCCACACAGAAATGGCATAATGCAAAAATCATCATCATCATCATCAACATCATCTTTGACCCCTTATCCTAATTAGTGTCAGGGAGAGGTGCTGGAGCCTATCCCAGCTCTTCAACTGGTGCAAGGCACAAGGTAACACCCTGGATGGGGCGCCAGTTCATCGCAGGTACTTACAGGATGACTCAGTGTCTCCAATGAACCTGGTAGCATGTCTTTGGACTGTGGACTGCCATTACAAAAGCAGTTCTGCATTGCAGAATAGTATGAACTGTACTATACTCTGCAGTGCAATGAGTACTGCTCTGGATGGTGTAGACTGATGGTTTTTAGGACGCCATACTGCATTAAAAAGGCTCCTGAAACTGAAATCATCAATCCCTTTGAAAATGATACAGCATTTTTGCTGTAATACTCCCTGTTCTTTCAATCCTATGAACTATGCATGACATTTCATGTTGTGGTAACCTAATTTGTCTTTACACCTCTGGATTTGACACCTTGGGATATCTACAGGTAATTAAGCCCAAAACACTGTACTAAAAAAGATCTCGATAGATAATGCCATTGACTGGTTACAATTGTTAAGTTTAAGGACACAACCCTGTACTCAACCAAATCACAGACCATCAATGTGTTTTTATTTCTATAAATCGTCCTTCTAAATTCACTACATGGATAAACATTTAAGGAATCTGAATACTGGGAGAAACCACACATCGTTAACAACTGGAGAATGTTCTGAAACAAGCCTGACTTTTGGGGATCATTCCAGAGACTGTAAAAGAAAACAATGATTTAATTGTATCCAATATGAACTATATTCTAAGCCTGCAGAGCTCTCAAAGTCATTTAAAATAGTTACTGTTATCATAAACTATAAATTACCCATGCACTCTGTACACAGACTGCTTGGAGACCAATATCTGAGCCAACACACACTCATTTTAAAATTCTTTCTTGATATACAGAGGGGCCACAAATCTGAGAATGCGAGCGAAAATGCTTTATCAGCATAAAAAAATAAAGCCAAAGGCAGAATCGTGACCCTTGTGTTCTGTTGACATTAACTTCACTGCCTTGTTCTTTGATACCCTAGTGCTTGTGCGTGAAGCAAAATTACATTAGCTCAAAATTAACTACACTAATTAACTAAATTAACTGGAGAAGGGATATTATTTTGTGTATATGTTTGAGAGAGCCAAATAGAAACTAAAGACAATATATTTTCTATATTTTCATGTTTAACTGCTTTAGAGTTTACATTTAACAAGTAACAAATTTAGGTAAATTACATGAAAACCTGTGAACAATGCAAACTTTCCGGCTCTAAATTCTCATTGAAGATTAAGTTGGCAAAGCAGGTTGTAATATTTCTGAAAAATTGTTTGGGTATGTCATTCTGGAGCAGACTACACTCAACAGTTTAAACTAAAACCGATGGCTTACTAAGACATCTAATGAACACACTAAAACAGGTCTGTTTTTGAAATCCTTCTTGCTTTGCATTTGGGGATTGTTAGTGGGTCATTATTTAAGAGTCTGAGATATTATCCAGACATGCCACCTCAAACCAATAATAACTGAGTTTTAAAGCTCTGCTGTGACTGTGCAGGATACACAGCTCACGACTTCCAACAGGACCCAGCAGCCAACTGGCTTACAGTCCATCCAGACCTTAGTCTGGGGAAACCGGCCATCCATTTACTTACCATATAGTAGGCACTTCTTGAACAGTTAATTAAGGGAAGGCAATGTTAAATCAATGATACTGAAAATAAAGAAAATATTACACAAAAACTCAAAAATAGTCTGGCTGTGAATATCATCATGTTAAAAAAATGTTCTCTATTTTATTATAATATGATCTAAGTTAATTCATGCATTAAAGTAACTGGTAGAATTATTTACCATAAGTAATGATTTCCTTTCTGCTGAGAACAACATGGAGAACATTGAGTCATTATTTACCACTCTTAGGTCATACCACTGCGTCTTAGTTGGATTTGGTGACGTCTGATCTCCTTCTGGATACTCTGTCTCTAGGTGCTTGAGGTCAGGGCTCTGTGTAGGCCATGTCACACCAAACATGAAAAATCAAGTCTCTTCACAAAACACCACCAAACGATGTATTGTAGTTTTAGTCTTCAAATAATGCCCTCCAATAATGCCCGTTGTGTGGCTGCATCACCATTCATATTTACGATCTGTAATTATGACAAAACATTAGTGTTTATATCGCAGGAAGATTGATTTCGTAGCTTTGAGATATTGCTTATAGTTCTAAAACTAGAGGTGTATTATAATCATAACTGAACTTACTAAAAACGGTGACGTAACTGGCTAAAGATTCTGACAGCAGAAGCCACATACTCAGATTACTGCAAATAACTCTCACAGTGAGGGTCTGGAACTGGAGAATGATTAGCCTACATGTATTGAGGCTTGCCAGGCTGAGCTTAAAATGCCATGCAGGCAACGATAGCACAGCATAAAGTTCATTTTCCTGAGAAAGTGAAACGTCTTCAAGCCAACTTGGACAACTTTTTAAATTTGACATTGCCATCTCAGCAAGCCACAAAAAATGCATAATGGCACAGCTAGAACTGAAGCTAAATTAGTTACCTATCCTATTTTCTAAAATAAAGAGACAATTGACGTAACTGTTTTTATAAATTTAAAACGTAGAAAAAGTGTATTGTCTAGGCCATCCACGAATGAGTGATGTATTGGTGAGCCCAGCGAGATTCATTCAGCTTCTGAAACTCCACCATTGTGGTGCATACACAATACTTCCTTATTGAGTGTTGGAATGTGAATAGTTAATTAAAACTCTTTAGTCACCTTATCAGCATTTGCTGGAAAGAAAGTTGTCGATTGTTGGTCCAGCGATAAATTTAGTATAATAGTTTACTGAAAGACCAAATTGCACACGTCAATAGTAAAACTGATTTTACTGTAGCTACTGCTGTCGATGTGAAGGTTTATTTGGGGGAAAATGCCATTATGCAAAATTACCAAGCCATTTTTCTAACTCTAATCTCATTTGTCTGTTGCCAATAGTGGCTTGATGGTGTAACGAAGGCTTATTATGAAAGTTTATCTGCATATTTAACACAACCTTGTATCCATATTTGACTGCATTTGCAGCTAGTTTCTCTAAAACTACCAAAATGTCATCATAGTTTTTAACTTAATGGTTCCTTCTGTCAGAGAGGTTATGCGAGTTAGCATTTTCTCCAGATTTAGAACAAGCATAGTCCTTGTGAATCTATTTGAAAAGCTGGTCCCACATAGTGGCATTTCACTGGTGAATTTCACCTCTGTGTGTAGCATCTGTGTGTTCTAAAAAACCAAGGCATGCAAAGACATCCTGTTTTGTCCCCTGTAGGCAGAAAATGTTATGAGTCTGAAGACTTATTTTAATATTTTTCTTTTCCAAATTAGGTATAAACCTTAACTTGAGGTAAAACCAAATCATTAGACATTATTTTGTATTTAATTAAACAAGTAAATATTTTAAAATAAAATACTGAATACATATTTAAATACTTGATACACATTTAAATACTTGATACACATGATGGAGGAAAGTAATTACTATTATACACATATTTACACACATACACTCGCAACTTGCATCGATTTTGCAGTTTCTCATTACAAACCATCTAACCAGCAAAACTAAGTGAAAAGCAGAATATCTAATGTATAGATTGTATAGATAAAATGTATAGATATCCAAAAAAAAAGTATCAAATATTCAAAGTCTGTCTATTGTCTATAGGCGGCACTATCCATATATACATGGTTAGGTAGTTATTGGCCAACCAGACAGCACATTTTCCACACTTCACTCACATTTCTGGCAGGCTCACACACTTTTATATTGCCTCCCAATAAAAAAAAACTGCTCAAAGACTTTAAAGGGAAAAGAATTGGCAGATATTTAGTAGCAAAATTGTACGGGTGGCATTTTACTGTCCAACTAGTTTCCCATAAATTCAAATATTCTCTTTTCATCTGCCCTCAAAAAAGTAAAGTGCAGATTTTCAAACAGTTGGGTTTAATGCGTAAAATATTTGTTGTGAGTGAAGGAGATTTATAGAACTCAGTACGGTAGTAGATCATATTATTTTTGGTTCTAAACTTGCTTTTATAAGTATCTGGGTTGCATCAGATTCATTATATTTGTTTGACCACAGAATTAAATCCAGGATATAAAATGTAAACAAATCCCCTAAATACCATAAAGTAGCATTAGCCTAATTATCCCACAGTGCGAAAATTGTCCATGACACCGGCAAAGCAACCCCAGTAATTAAAGATTTGTTCTTTATTGAATTCTTGGAACTCTTAACCTGGGGTGTCAGTAAGAACATGCATGAAAGCAAAGGCCACAGAATTCCTTTACAACTTTGGTAAAACTGACGTGCAGTGGCTGATCTCAGTAACGCCTCTGCTATCACCATGACAAGTATAAACCAGAGTGGGGCCCCCATGACATACAGCAGGCTTCCCTTTAGAAACATAATAAGACCCCCACCCATGTAGAGGGGACCGATCAGTCAACCTGACAGGAGTGGCCTCAACACTGGATATTTTCCCTGGCAAGGTGCAGTATGCAAAGTATAAAGAACCAAAAGTCTCATTCCATTGATAGCTCAATGATACAGCCTTGATGATTTTTAGTAAGATATGAGAACATGCCACAGCAAAAGGCCAATTTTGAAGTATAGAGGAACAACTGAACTGCTCTTACTCCACATTTTCTAATGAGGTGGCATGTCTGGACCATTCTGGATTTCTAAATTGCTATTGGAAATGTTTAGCCAAATAAAATTGGGGTTTTTTAATAGCATATTGATATGTTTAGTAACGGAATAGCAAAAATGTAGCCGGTCAGGAAGTTTAGACAAAAGTGCAGCAGAAGGGTGTGTACAAGTGGGTAATTAGCAAGTGGGATTACCTGGCTATTAAACCTGCATTCAAATATATCTGTGTATTGAAGCTTGAGGCAAGAGAGAAACACTGAAAAGCCTGGAATAATGGGTCTACAAAAATCCTGTGTAAGAATCATTTCCCCTCATCTTTTTGCTAACGCCCGTGGCAAAGACAATAAAAAGCAGAATGAGGTAGAAACATACCACTGTATTTTTGGTCCTCCCTGCTGTCAATGGACAAAGTAAATTCATTTAGTCGTTCAGTCTCATAGATGCCAAACGCTTTATAAAAGCAATCGAACACTAACAAATGAAAATGAACAATAAACCATCTAAATGACTTACAAGGTTGTGCCTACAATTATTTCATTCTAGATGTGGCAAATTTAGTACATTTGACCAGTAAGCCCAATGTAAAATTTGCTTGGTTCAATGTCAGCCATTAAACATGATTCCTTTTTACCCGTTGAGTACACATTGAGTAGAACAGTATGCATGGGGAAATATGGCAACAATACTAAAATCTTAAAGGTTACATCCTACCGCAGAAGCAGCAACATACTGCTGTACAATTGGTAAATGCACATAATTATTATGCACCTGTGTAAGCACCTTTAGATTTTTGGAGCTTGTAAAGCCTTCCATGGGCAAATGGGAAGATGGGATGCATTTTCTCCAACACCTTTAAATACATAAGTATCTCACATAAAAGAAAATGATAATTAACCCAGAGACAAACTGTATTCCAACAAAATAACAACAAAATATACAAAAGTGTATAACAACAAAATCTTTTGCACCAACTTGAGGGCAAACTGCTGCATTCAAATCAGCTGTAAATGTTTTATATGTCTGGATTAGTCCCAAGTATAGCCAAGAAGAAATAAAGGCATGGTTAGCTTTCACTAAGTAAATGGTTAAAGACAGAAATGACTTTGCTCAGATCACAGTACTGATGTTTGTCAAATATAATTAGGGATTTAAAATAATTGCAGTATTTTATATGGGGTTTAACATGTAGATCTCTTTGGGAGAATGTAGACTACTCGCTCTAGCATTTAAGATAAAAGATATTGGGTGATAGTTTTTTTTTATCCAGTTTTTTTAACTGACTTGAGTACAGCATGAATAAAGAACTTAAGGACATCAGTCACAAAAACAAGTGTTTATAATTCTCACTAGACTGATCTATATAAAACTCAACAATCTGCATTCTGCTCTCATAAGCTCTGTCCCAACAACAAGAATCACATCATTAAGCCATGGCTGTGACCTGATTACTAAATGTGTGTTTTGGGGGGTTTTTCCATGACAAAATGTCTTCTAAAATCTGCATACCAAATAAACAACACAAATTCACCATATCATTACTCAAAGGCAGAGTAGTGATGAGGCAGGCTAGTCAAAAGCACTTTTGTAGAGCTCTCACCAATGGTTGGCTTGTTTATTAAAAAACTGAACCTACAAAGACGTATAGTGATTAAAGGATCCACAACCTTGACTTTGCCTTTAAACTAGGCTGATTTTCACAGACAATGCGACATTTAAATGTAAAACTAAAAATGGACTCTGCCTCCGTGACAAGGTGTTTGTGAAGCTGCAGTCAGCCGAGCAAAGTTCAGTAAAAGAAGTCATTCATTAGTATTTACCCAAGTTCAGCCCACAGGACCCTATGCTAAACAGATTGTGGATTAACCAGAGCTCATCTTATTTCTACAGTTTCCATTCAGTCATCAGCTGTTATGTAGTCCAGAAAGGTTTAGAACTTGTTTGTCTGTATACGTGTCCCTTCCAACTCAGGAAAACACTTTTGATTAGCAGCCAAAAGATTAGCATACATTTCCTGAAGGCAAGGGATTTTATCATTGTAGCATTTAGATGATTCACTTTAATTCAAACCATCTTAAAATTATAATTGAATACAATTTGATCCAATAAGAGTTGAGATCCATGCCCAGGTAACTTGCTATTGGGGCTTGAGCCAGCCACCAAGTACCTAAACCACAGGCCAGTATACCAAACTACCATTCGCAAGAATACCTTCCAGTCAAACCCGCCTAAAAACAAATTAACCTTATAGAAGAGGACTCAGAGGAGCTACATTCTGCCATGATTCTAGCTACTGTTTTGGCACACACAGGCATGTTTTTGTAGTAAGAAAGCAATACCTTTGTAGCCTTCTCAGCAGTAAGCCAGTGGCTGGCTTAATTTATACAGCCTGCTATCACCTTGAGATATTCTAAGAAAATAATTCTAGTAAAAACATTCAAACATTTACGTCACTAAAAAAGTTTCTTACTAAGGGATTATGGTGTTGGGTTTTAAGGAAGCTTAACAGTCTTTCTACAAAAATATAATACAATCCTTTTTTACCAAGTGTTAAATTTTTCTAAACATTCTCTTCAACTTTTTAGTGTCTTCACTCAAAATCCATTACAGAGTTTTGAATTTTAAGCATGTTGGAGAATATTTTTATGTGTTATATGTATAAATTGTTTGTATTTGTGGTCCTGTACGGAACAATCTACTATCAAATGTAAATGATTTATTTAACCGAGATGATGTTGGTGGAACTGGTAGAGCACAGCTACACCTGATCAGTCCAAAAGGGCAATAAAAATGAAATACATATTTTGTATGACATTATTGATAGAAGTGTGATATTACTAAACAAATGAGAAGGTAGAGTGAATCACTGAATATTTTTATGAAGATTTTAAGAATGATATTAAAATATAATAATAAAATCTACTGGTTTGTCTTTCAAAACATTCATGTAGACTTGACTTCTGTCTTACATAATACAATACCACAGTTTCTGAAGCTGGAATAAACATGACAGATGATCAACATGACAAGAACATTTATTTATCGCCTTTGCAGTTAGCACTGAGCCAGTGAGAAAGTGTTTTAGAAAGTGCTTATTTCTCACACCACTGGATAAATTTGGATTCTATGATTGCCATTCTTCTAGCACATTTTTCAGTATACACCTGTGTCTTCTGACACATTACCTGTCGAAAATATAAAGAAAAATATAAAAAAAGTGAATGCTAAAGAATGGGGACCTATCACGAAGGTTGCTATGCATGTTATAGCATACATATATACTGTTATAGCATAGTTATATATACTTTATATACTATATGTATACTTTATGCCTTTAGGTTTGACTGACTAGCTTACATGCACAGTTATAATTCTTAAACAACAGCTAGATTTTTAATTGCTTAAGCACTAAGGCTGGAGTTTCAGTATCAGCTGAATCTGAGGAGCTTTTATGTCTGGCTGATTGAAATAATTATTCAGTCTAGAGTAATCCTTCATGTCCAATACATCTCGAGATAGAAATCCACTACCTGAACGTCACCATGTCATCATTGCTTAGCGATGTGATATTCTTCATTAGCTGGTTGACAAAATATTTATGCATTGTATCAATTATTCAGTTTATTATTTGCGAATATGATTTTTCATATATAAATGTATTCACAGTCACTGAAAATCATGTTTAAAAATATGTGCTGTCATGGAAGGTCTGTTTGGCTTTGCAAATATCTGGCACTATTGGCTTCTCCTCCCTTAGCTAAACATACACACGAGAAGGTGGAAGCATTCAAAGTTATTAAGCTTTCACATACAGCTTTAAAAAGACAGACAAATAGACCAGCATACTAATTTAGATAAGAAGAGGGTTTATAGCTAGATGACTGACTGGTCTGTAGGTAGGACAGAGGAGGCATTTTAAAGTCTTCCCACCAGGGGAGCCTAAATATTTGTTCATAAGCTTCTGGAGCCATCGTTCCACATCAAACGGCAGTCCCAATGGGAAAGGTCTAAGCCACAGTCATAAAACTAATAGAAAAAACGGATACAGGAAAGGGATTGAGAGTAAACAAATGCAATGTATGCATCTAACTAAAAGGCAAAGCTTTGGACTAAATATGTTCTGTTTAGCATTCAGCTCAGATCAAGTTTTATGAGGTGTCTGATTTGAGCTAGTTAACCAACACCAGGAATCTGACTCAACTGCAATCAAGTCAAATATAATTAGATCTAGATTTGTAGTTCACTTTGACCAGTAATCTGATTCTTGTGGTATAAGTTTTTTGGACTACAAATATGTCTATCAAGGATCTGAGTTCAATGTATGTTGAAGCATGTGGTGAACCTTGAACGTAGACTCAAATAGAGGCAACAATTGCATTGTTTTTGTTCCGAGTAGCTTTATTCCATTTGTTCTCATACATCCAGTTGTGTTGCTGTGCAGTGTGTAGGATCAACGGTTCGAACGCTACACTTGAACCTAGTTAAATTACTTCTAAGTTTTGCAGAAGCAGAACACAAATGGGCTTTTTTTCTTACACCTTTGTGTTATTGTTCCGTATTAAATTACCAGAGTACAGTCCGAGGAAAAAGTCTTCCAGGCTGCCAAGTCTGCCATGTCACTTGAGCTGGAAGGTTAAACGAGCGAAATCCGCTCAGGTATTTGCAGCTCACACATGGATGCCTTCGGTGCCACTGAGGAGGGGAGCAAATAAGGTCTGATAAGTTGAAGGCAGGGTGTCATTTTCATTTTTAGAGCCAGCCATGTGAATGACCCTGGCAAATCAACTTGCAATCGCGTGAGCAGACATGACATAAACACAAAACTTCTATTTCACCTTCTATCCCCATTTCTCTGAAATTTTACTGTGAATACACTAGGCATAACAGATTTATACTTTTAATCAGCCGGTCATTACCATATTACTGCTACGCAGGTGGGGAATGGCTTCAACGCAGTCACAGGATGAATGTGATTAAAATGAGACATGAGACATGGAAATGAAAGGCATGGAGAAAATAGAATGTATCTGTAAGCAGAACTCTACAGCTATCTCAATTCTCTTCAGTTTCTTTGACCTGTAATGTAAGCTGAGATAAAATACAGTAACAGCATGGAATAAAGTCTGAATGATTTACAATATAAGCAATTGAGCTCAATGACCCAACAGTGGCAACACACCAGTGGTGGGGCTTGAGCTGGCTACTTTCTAAATACTACTCACCAACGAAATAAACAAAACAAGATTCATTAGCCCACCCTTTGGTGTTTTGTGGCTTTTTATAACCCTGACAAATTCATAATTGCATGTTTCCATTTGCTGACTAAATAACTAAATAACAACCACCTTGTGTTTTAAAAGGTTGCTGCACAAACCTGTCTTTAGTGGTATAGTTGAGTATATAATGATGTTTACATGTCTGAGTACTGGTGGCTATAACATAAGGTCTGGATTGTAACTACGTCATTATTGATGTGACTTCCCCTAACTTCCAACTGGGAGCAATAGAGCTGGCTTTCATGGTGTTCAGTTCCAAAGCTTTGTCAAGCATTTTTCTTAAATGAGTACAAGACAAACCACTCGGCTAATGAAACTGCATGAAGAAGGGAAAGGGCGACCAAATTATGTGGGTAGCAATCCAGGAAGGGGATAAAACTATGTAAGCACTAAAAGCAGAATGGCATTCAGGCATGTCTGGAAGTCTTGTTTACATTCCGGCAGCCACCATGAGGAGCAGTTGACAGACTCCTCATGGTGGATTAAAAACACCCTAGCTTCATATGCATTAGTGCACAGTGAATTATATGTCAGGAATTGTATTTTGGACTTAGAAAAGGTACAAGCCTAACATGTTCTAATACCCCTAGCAATAACCTGCTCGTCATAGCTAGGTAATGGCTCAATTTTGGGTTCACAATATTTGTTAACAGCAGTATACAATAGGTCATATCTCAAAAAGTTTTTAAGAGCAAGAACAAAATAAGGTCGAGAAGCAGAATCGAAGAGCTGGTCCTGTTAGTTTTCCTCTGCTAATAAGACAGAGTGAAACAAAACTAATATGAGGGAGAGAGAAAATGACTTGAGCAGCAGTGATCTTAGTTCCTTAGCCACCTCGGCTCATATATACAGACATAAAGGGGGAAATCAGTCAGTGAAAATGTCACTCACACAAAACCAATTAGAGATGGTAGATACAACCCCAAAGAAAAACATGTTTCGACCAGAATGGAAGATACGCCATTAAACAAACAAACCAAAAACATCACCCAGGTGAGGTCAACAAGCGATTGTGGTCATTATTTGGTCCACGTAAGGCTGAATGTTTGGATCTTAGGAGCAATCTTAAGAGCAAATAAATACAGGAACACTGTGCTCTGGACCAAAGAGAAAATGGCAATACTATAGAAACATCAACGCTGTACATTAATATTCAAGGGCAATGTTGCCTTCAATATGACATCTTACCCAAAGACATCCATGCATTTTTTTTACAAGACAATGTAAAACTACAGCAGAACAGGGTACATGCCTGCCAGCAGTCCAATAAATGTGTGGAGAATTCTAAAAGAAAATTGCAACAGCAGCACCCTTGTACTGTTGCACACCTTAAGACGTGTAAGCTGGAAGAATGGGACAGAAACACCCCTAAAACATTTTTATTGAGCAGTGTTCTTGGTATCAGAACATCTTTGTGTTGTGTGACTCAGAATGGCAGACTTACAAAGTAGTAAATGCTTTACAGTTCCTTCTTTTTTAATGAAATGCAATAATTTATGTATAATAAGGCCATTCAGACTCTTTTTAATCCAGATATGTGTGCATCTGGATCAAATCTTGAGCAAGTGTTTCCTGTAATAGAGAATCTATAGTTACAAATGTACCCATCCATGTAATAACTAAGTGATGGAATTTACAAACTGTTTACAGTTTTGTGATATTATATTACAAAAAGCATTGAGCAGGAGCTATGAAAATATTTTTTAAAGCATGAAAGCAGTAAGAAAAGAGAGATTGCGGTTTTGCTCAAGAATAAAGACATTCAGTTGATGAAGGAAAACATGTTATTTTGTGCTGTCCTTGGCTCCGACATGCCACTATTCCTCTGACACTCTATAAAGCAAGAATAAATTGAAAGTACAGTTTTTAGATATTATAGGGTTAAGTAGAATGTCAAACAATAGGTAACTTTAAACTGTCTGAAGGACTTGACTGATGCGTGTGGATCTGAAGTTTATGAAAAACTAGCTGACAAATGTCTACAGTCTACAGCTTTAATCCTGGGGGAATCAAAAACTGAAATAACAAGAACTGTTGCAACTGATATAACAAGAAAATTGCCTGTTAGGATTTTAAGGAGACAGTAAACAGAATTCCTTGTGGTGTCAACTGGGAAAATGAAGAAGACAAGTGGTACCAGCTTCTGACATCACTAATGGTGAAGTGCCCAAATATTTGTTAATTGTTTCCAATTATTGCGTGCCAAGGTGGCTCAGTCGGGGGACTGTCGCCTTACATCAAGGAGATCCTGGGTTCGATGGCCATAGAAAGGCAGGTCCTTTTTATGTGGAGTTTATATGGTCTCCTTGTGTCTGCATGGGTTTCCCACAGAAGCTCCAGTTTCTTCCCACAGCCCAAAGACAGGCAAGTAAGACAAAGCGTAATTACAGTTTCTGTCATTAATTTAACCAAAGAGTCTAATACAACATTAAAATCCTAATAAATAAATCTTCAGTTGCTAGTGAAAAGCAGAGAAAAACTTTTTACTGCGCTGCAGCCATTTTCTAAACTTAAACTGAAGTTGTTTGTCTCTATTTATAATAATAACATGTAGTACAGCATGATTACCAACAGCTTGGGCATCCTTGCTTGAGTTCCATTCAGCTGCTACATTTGCATCTAAATTAACGTGTTCATATCATCACCGAGTGCCTCATAGGCAACTCATTACATTTCAGAAATGGATTATATTTTCATTACACACCCTCTTCAAATCTTTAAAGCACTACACTTATTAACAGTGGCAGCCAAGCAAGGCAATTAATCCTATTCAATGTGAATCCTTTCACCTGCTCCCATTAGGGGTCGCAACAGTGGATCGTCATCCGCATTATTGATTTGGCATGGGTCTTTGGCCTGACGCCCTACCTAATGCAACCTTCCCTTTTAATCTGGGCTTGGGACCGGCACTACAATGCAGTGGTGGCACCCAGTAAAATGGCAATGCTGAGATCAGAACAGGGAAGTTTAGACATTCGGCCCTGGTGAAGTGGTAAATCTCACTACTCTTGCTGGGCGCTTAAACATATACGATATGAACAGCAATTGAACATATACAATATAACATATAAGATTTGAACTTTAACATTAAGCGCACTCATGCTGACCCTCATTTAATTGTAAGCTGAACTACACTGCATCATCCTGTGCCCTTTAAAAGGCAAACAGCAATAAGACCATTTCTCTCTTACTGAGTCAGTTAATGCCTACTTTATGTCCATGATAACTTGTAAAGCAAGATTAAGAATGTAGAAGTTACAGCTAATAATTCTGTCAATAGACATAATGCTGAGATGCTTAACTACATTTAATTTAATAACAGCACAAGACTGTTTATCTGAAGCATCATGAACTGGGTTTCATGGCTGATCAGGCCTCTAACATAATACATCAGTGCCGATATCAGAGAGATCTTTGGACAAGGAATCAGTGGAATTACTGTCATTTCTTTCTAGTGATAAAATGCATTATTGCTTATCAGCGCGAAAGATAAATCTGGCTGATGGCAGATCAACTCTTTAAGCCTAGTGTCAACTGTAAAGTGTAATGAAAGTGCATTTTTGATTTAGCTTATACAGTAAACCACAGATTTTTTTAGGTTACAAGAGCACCCTCGAATCGTGAAAAAACACCAAGTGATAAGCTGATGCCAGAGCTTATAATGACGTTCTATGTATCTCAATGCCCTCACGGAACGACAAACGATGTTCATGTGATGTTACATTTGTTGCTCCGTTGATTCAAATCCCAGCAATTTTTATTTTTAAAATCATATTGAATCATTGACAAAATAATGAAGGTTGTTTTAAGAACAACTCAATATTAATGACCAAGTTTTAAACAGTGACTGCATCTGGACATTTTGCTGTTTGAAAATATAGATAGACTGTCAAATAGTGGATAAATAAGATTAATTATTAACTCATTTTAAGGAAAAAAAACCCAACATAACATAACCGAAACCAAACAGCAATCAAAAGACCTACTGCAAGAAAATCCCAAGTAAAGCCCCATTGTTTGTTCAGATGTGCTAAGGATGTGGTTTTGGTTCAGTGGTAAATGCACACGTGGTGTTTAGAGGATGACAGAGATGGTAAAGATTAGTATATTGGCTTTGATTACCTGTGTGAAGAGGTGAAAGAATGGGCAGGTGGACCTTTCAATGGAACGCCTAATAATACCTTCATGAAAAGTGTGTGGGAAAAGGTGTGTGTGAAGTGAGCAGTATTATCACAGCACCGGGGAAATGAAGGTCCGCTATGAGCCCTCTAATCTCAGTATAGTTGGAAGCAAAGGCAATAAGGATTTAATAATAAAGGCTATGGCCGGAATGAATGGGAGGCGGTATAGTGAGTATGGTGCAATCATGCCCCTGGCCACCTCAGCATGGAGGAGACAAAGATTGCAAAAAACAGCCAAAATAAACACACACAAACACACACACACACACACACAGTCTATATCAACTGGCATCATATTTGTTTTTCACCAAGTATTGCAAAGCTGTTGCCAGAAAACTCCCATTTGAACCAAGAAAACAATTAAAACCAGTTAAGCACCGATTCTCATGGTTAGCAGTTGTTTTTGCTTTCCTCCCGACACTCTAAGAATGTGTCTGGTCCCATAATATTGTTTAGTCATTAGTTCATGCTAAAGATTAAAGATTGGAGACACTGAATTGACCTGTAGGCACCTGCGTTGGATTGGCGCCCCATCCAGGGTGCTACTATGTGCCTTACGCACATTGAAGAGCTGAGATAGGCTCCAGCACCCCTCCCGACCATAATTAGGGTAAGGGGTAAACTGAACTGAACTGAATGTCAATATAAATGAATCGCTTTGTGTATATGTGACTAGCGTCCGTGCAGGGTGTTACTGTGCCCTGAACCAATTGAAAAGCTTGGATAGGCTACCCCTTGCTGTGAAGTAATTAAGAAAGTAAGTGAGTAATTTACTTTAGACAGCTCTCACCAGTCAAGTGATATACCATACAATATAAAAAGGCTACACGATTAACTTAAAAACAAAGAAACAGAGCAACTAGCTATACCAAATCAATGAGAGATCATCAACCATAGTCAATGCAAAAATGTGCCAGACATTGTTGAGCTAATACAACAACCCCATACATGTACCTTTCCTGTCTTAAAAGTAACTCATTAGAGTGAACAAGGGAATAAAAGCCATACATATGCCTCTTACACTAAATAGCCAAAAGTATGTTGACCCCAGACCACCATCTTGTTAAACATCTTAGTTGGCCTTTTCTCGAACTGATGGAATAGAGTCAAATACCATTTGTATTGTCTGCCCTGCAGCTGACATACTGATTAATTCCAAAGGTGTTTAATGAAGTTGAGGTCAAAGCTCTGCGCTTAATTTATTAAGTTGTTATTGTGTATGTTTTGCTCACCATGTGAATCTGTTCTCAAGGAAATCCAGAGTAATCTATCTACATTTCCAGATGCAGTGATGGACGGCTGAGTCTCTCTGGTCCTGTTCAGTGAGCTATGTTTAGTCGAGTAGCGGTCATGCTGGGGTCTTGCCCTCTGAGAAGCCGGAACACGCTCGAGTGTGGCCAGATGCTAAATATTATAGTAGCATTTAGGGGCATATCGGGTTACTGCCAAACCTCTCATTTGTCACAAAGATATAATAAACAAAACTTCACACCAGGCACAATGTAATGCATGGAATTAATGCATATGTATGAAAAATATATTCAGATTATTTTGTAGTGACTTATTTTGTTTCTGCTGTTGTTCCCTTAACTGATGGTCGAGTTTATTTATAAGCTCTTCAGTGGGGCTGAAGGCAGGGGTCTCTCTCTTTAAACCAAACTTTACTTCATGTCTTTATAAACCTTGTTTGGTACACAGGGGCAGTAATGCTGGAAGAAGAAAGGACTTTTTTAAACTGCATAGTTAAAAGGATTCCACATACTTATTACATGTGTTGGCAATAGTTTGGGCTGGAATACATGAATCCAGATATATTTTTGACCATCTAGTGTGGAATATAGAGGCAGCCGTGGTCTGGTGGTTAGAGAACTGGTGCCGGTTCGATTCCCAGAGCCGACAGGTCTCGACCGAAGAGCCCTTGAGCAAGGCACCTAACCTCTAACTGCTCCCCGAGTGCCATGGCTAGGGCACGTGTGCTCACTGCCCCCTAGTGTTCACTAGTGTGTATATGTGTGTTTCACTGCACGGATCGGGTTCAAATGTGGAGACTAATTTCACTGCACAGTGATGAAAAGAGTAATCTAAAAAATCTTTTGAATTGAAGCTATTTTAATATCCAACTTATTTGTTATTTTGGCTTCTTTATAAATCCTGTGCTAACCAACATTTTGACATAATACAAACCAAAAACACTAAAGCAAACTTCTGTACATATCTGACCTTTTCATACTTTGACCTCACAGGTGTACTCTGTTTAAATGTAATCTTACCCTGTGTTAAGGGTAATGCTGGTAGCCCTGATTTAACTTTAACATGGTTTTGACTTCTGTCTGGATTACAGATGTGTAGCGCAATGCCTGATTCAAACAGCGAGGTGTTAAGTTGGCACCAGCAGCTGCACAGTAAACCCTTCCAGCATTCAGTTAACACCTA
>JAYDZG010000015.1:13940295-13952401 GCA_034509265.1 Microcambeva bendego | reverse complement strand
TGCTAAACTGATTTATTCTAGGATATAACTACATATTTGCAAAGAATATTCATACTTAGTCTTGATATTCAAAGTGGCAGTTTACCAGCTTAGTGTAGAATGATTTAAAATGTCGATTGATTATTCTATACTTGCATTGTTCCTGTCCCGGCACTTCTTCTCAATGACGTCTAAACTTATTTGCATATTTATAAAATCCACTTAAGTAGGTCTGCCTAAACATTAAATAATCATTCTCGGTTCTTTTGTCAGTTAAAGGAATATTTAGGCGTTAAATTGAAGGCTCTCATTTTTGTTGTATTTAATAAATTGTTCAAACTTTTCTGAAAATGCCAATTAGGACATTATAATAATTTATAATAATTCGCACACCTGCCCAACCTTTGTTATATCATGAGGCTGCTAACCTTTTCAAATGTACTAAACGATTTCTTTAAGAGTTATTAATGGAATAATTACTATTACCGGGTTCCGGGATTCCAATGGACAGCAGTCCTATTGGCTGGTAAGGTGTCTGTGTACAGAAATGAATGACTTTGTCTGGTGATGGAACACATCAAGGGTCCACACTGGATTGACGTTCTTACTGGGTGGGGGTGAGGGGGGAGGCACAAGAAAGGTTTTTTAGGGATTTATGTCAATGCTCAAGCTCTAATAAATCCTTTCATAAATTATATCTTGTTACCTATCACTAAAGCTTGTACTACTCCCAGTTGTAATGCTTATTTATTATTATTGGTTCAATGCCTTTATGTTCTTCTGCCAACCACAACCATACTATTTTAACTTTAATAAGAGCAAAAAGTATGGCTTCAGTTTTTAAACCTCTACAGGGAATTTCCAGTCTGCTGAGCACTATTGTTCTTGTCAGTAATTACGTCCATATGGTCAAACAAGTCTGCTAAGGTATTATATTACATATGCATTTACATATCGCATATGTCTGAAGTAGTGTATAGATATAAAACAAATTAAAAGTTATTTAAACCTACAAAGGAAAATGTTGTGGTGTGGAGTGGATGTTCACTTACTCCAATAAAGCAAACACATATAGAGTACATCCACACACCTCTGATACATTAAACCTTTAATCTTTTTACAGTCCTGCAGAATTTTAGTCCCAGATATTACAAATGTAGATGAGCGGTCCAAGAGAGGCATTAAAAAAGTATTTTGTATAACCTCTATAACAAACTATAGCTTGAGAAATAGACTCATTCTGTAGATGTAACATTGACAGTGATGCCTTTACACTGGTGAGTCTTTTTGGGTGAACCGTGCCAGCTGGCGCCCAGTGGTTAAGGTACAGGACTAGTAATCTGAAGGTCGCCGGGTCAAACCTCACCACTGCCAGGTTGCTCTTGATCATCATTGCTCAGACTGTTAATTGTACTGAAAGTCGCTTTGGATAAAGGTGCTTGCTAATACTGAAAATGTAAACTAGACAGTCAGAGAATAATGCCTGCAACAATGTGTATGTTATGGCTAAGTAAAGTCTACCTATTCCATGGGCTAAAGTATGTTATTATGTAACACTTTGGTTACATTCATGACAGGAAACAGTTATATTAAACACAGTCAAGAGCAATTTTGTGTCCCTATTCACCTACATTGCATATTGTTTGACTGTGAGAGGAAACCAGGAGTAAACCCAGACAGACCAGAGGAGAACATACAAACTACACAGAAAGGACCCGGACCGCCCCACCTGGGGATCAAATCGACGACGTTCTTGCTTTGATGTGACATTGCTGTGATTGGACGTTCTAGGTTCATAATTAACTGCTTAGGCAATAACATTTTCATGTAAATTTAGTAGGGCCCTAGATTTATAGCTAATCACTAGAAACTTGTGGGATGTTGCTTGGATGCATTTATTGATCATTTCTTTACATTTATTGACTGTTTTTCATCTCATTACATTGCTTTGATCCCAACAATACCAGAACCAAGTCATCCATCCCTGGAAGACGACTGGCTGAGCTTTAGGTGTACCTTTTTTCTGTTCTCTTCTACCAGCCTTGTAACAGAAGCAATTCTTGAGCGTCTATGAACCTATATGCCAAACATGGCTCATTTTATTGTAATTAAAATCATAGATTCGTCAGGTTTTAAGTAGAACGTATCAAACAAAGCATCTGTCATGTTTAAACACATACGTAAATGTCATGGGCAAGGCTTTAGAAAGAACCTGACAAGACGGCAAACATTTGAATGATAATTTGTAAAAGTGTTGTCAAGTGTTAAACATATTTCTTGAAACAGACTTACATTTTTGTTAAACAATCTACAGTGCAATCAGTTCTATAAATATTTATGCTGGTTAGTCTGAGGATTTTGGCAGAACAGTTGTAGCTAAGAGTAGCAAAGAGCGGAAGTCTGGGCAAAAATATGTACCCAGTCATTGGCTATGGTCAAAATTGAAATGAACCTTAAGCCACAGACAAGCATAACAAAATTGTCTCATGCAAGTATATGCAAGGGTCTACTGTAGTTTGGTTTATATTTGTGAGAGTTTCATTCTGCCATGTGATGGACCGCTGGTCTGTGTGGGATTAACCTGCTTTCTCCCAGACCTTCCATGACCCTTTCTTCATCTCTCTGGCACTTCAGCTCAATCCAATCAACCTTTGACTTTTGCCCCTATGTGTGCTCCTACTGCAGCAAATCTGGCACGCTAGACAAAAATGAAGTTGTGAGGCAGCTGGTGTATCCTGATGTCTGTTCTTACGGCAAATATACCAAACACAACACTAACTTATTCCCATAAGAAGGTCCTGGGTTCAACCCTCAGGTAGAGTGCTCCTGGTCCATTCTGTTCTTTCATGTTTGGTTTAATCCAGGAGTTCCTGTTTCCTCCTCCCAAGTGAGGTGAATTGGAAATACAAAATTACCCATGACAGTGTTTAACATTAAACTCATGAACTGATTAATTATGTCTAACAAGTACAAATCTGTCATGAATGTAACCAAAGTGTGTAAAACATGACATTCTTCATAAACCCTAACAAATAAATACAGAGTCCTGATAGACATAAGACTACAGATTGGTTGTTGTTGTTGTTGAGGGTTGATGGAAGAGAAAGGCATGTCATTCCTTCCAGAAGCAACCCTAATCAACCCTAATCAAATCAGCTCCTCATCAGAGATGAGTTGTGCTGTAGTTGGCACTCAAACCTGCAGCACAACAGGACCCACTGACAACATGGCGAATGGAAAAAGACATCATGTCTTGGAATGACAATTTATTTTAAATAATTAAAATAAAAAACTGAAACACGGAAGTACACAATAACAAAATACTGTAATAAATTTATACACTGTATAAGCTGCTCCTATCTAGTGCATGTGTTTCAAACGCTACACCTACCATAGTAGTGCTCTGCACACATTTTACCTCCCTGAACCTTATTTGAATTAAAATGAAACCTCGTCAATTAATATATATTTTAAATTAAATGTCACCATAAAAAAACTAATTTCAGACACACTGACTGCTACCATTTAGAGACAAACTAAATATCGACTGTGCTAAATTAGAGATTTGCCATTTGCATTTAATAATGATTGCTAGACAGGAAAGAAAAAAAAGTCCATCACAGTTATCTATAGGACGATTCAGTGTCTCCAATTAACCTGGTAGCCTGTCTTTGGACTGTGGGACGAAACCGGAGTACCAGAAGGAAACCCACGCGGACATGGGGAGGACCCAGATCACCCCACCCGGGGATCGAACCCAGGACCTTCTTGCTGTGAGGCGACTGTGTACTAGTTCTGTTTATTTTTTGCATTTGTTTTTGTCATTTTACCTAGTTTGCAATCAGCATAGGTTTTGTTCCGTGTTAAAACTAAATCAAGCCCAAATATGTTTTATTATACTATATATTTCCAACACCCATATCAGCTCTGTGGAAAAACTAATGTTGCCAGGTAGTAACACTAAAAATACCAGCAATTACAGAAAATAATCCAACACATTCCAGTATTCTACACTAACCCTTTACATCTGGACCTGGTCTTCTATACAGAACTACTTTAAATCAGTTACCCTGCTTGGTTTTCAGTCATGCTCACACAACAAATTTTCTTACTTATTCGCTGCCAATTAATCTACTGGTATGTGTTTAAAGTGGAGGAGAAATGCTTGTGAATTTGGGTGATAGATGACACATGCTGTGCAGCACCTAGAAGTTAAAATAACTTCACTATACTGTGACATTTTCTGTATACGTGGAATGTTGTGGCCCAACTGTAAACCATCCTGTTCATTTTTGGGGGTAATTAAAAGTAACTTCTGTTATTTTTTGTAGTGTTTTTGATGGTCCTTGTTCAAGATGGCATACATGGCTGATGGGTATTTTTTTAAAGAAAAAAAGGAACTTAATGATTTTATAGTTTACTGCACATTTCAAATATATTTAACAGTTATTTGTGTGAGTATCAAATCACACGTGTGCTGTGTGTCTTGGACGTGAAAGTAAATTTTAATGTTGTAACCTTTATATGTAATTAGATTTATATCTTTTTATATTGCACTCTTTCAGTTCAGTTCATTGTCTTTAACCCCTTATTCTAATTAGGGTCGAGGAGGGGTGCTGGAGCCTATCCAGGGCGCAAGGCACACGGTAACAGGGGCGTCAGTCCATCGCAGGTACCTACAGGACAATTCAGTGTCTCCAATCGACCTAGTAGCCTGTCTTTGGACTGTGGGAAAAAACGGAGGAAACCCACATGGACACGGGGAGAACATGCAAACTCCACACAGAAAGGACCCAGATCAGCCCACCCGGGGACGAACCCAGGACCTTCTTGCTGTGAGGCGACAGTGCTACACACTAAGCCACCGTGCCGCCCTGATTGTTTTCTAAAACGTAAAGAATAACTTTATGTAATGTCATGCATGCATACGTCATTATTTTTAATTAGTTTTAAGCATGTTCTGAGATAATTACATAGTTAAAGTCTGTGTTTTTGAATTGTGCCACTACTTATCTTCTTATATTTCATGTATGCAATATTTACCAGGTCAAAATGGCCTAACTTGCACATCAAAATTTAGTATTTTGTTGCACCGTATGCACCGTTACATAAAGCAGACCCACCCCTTTGTGTAACCTCCACTTGGGCTTCATATTAAACTTTTAAAACTATTAAGCACTATGTTTATCTTTAGTGTAAGGTCAAACCCATAATTCCATGATCCAAATAGACAGGTGATCACAATATCAAAGAAAAGGTCATCCACAGCAGAGGCACCTAGCATTTGGAAATTATTTAAGGCAGTGACTGAAAATAGGTCCACCTGAACTTATTGACCCGACTGATTGCTTCCTTTATAAACAAGACTTTTCAATATGGCGGGTCTCCGACAGTCTGAGAGCCAAACTAAATGCAAACCAGATCTGATCTGTCTTAGTCTACATAGTCTCTCAGAAGATCATCTTACCAGAAGTAAAGCATCGTGGTAGAAATAAGAATTAATATTTCTGAACAATATCCATTTAGTAAAAAGTATTTCTGTTGAGATAGTGTAATGCTGTACAGGTCTGTGAGTCAAAGCTTGAGCAGAGCTGGATCATTCAACACCAGATTCAATTTTATTTATATAAAACTGGTTCTTTCACTTACAGACACAAACTGTACATCGTTCATCTGGGATATTTGGTGTGCAAAAGAAATAAGAGATTCAGTTCAGTACCAAACAGCTTGCAGCCAATCATTTAATAAAGGTGCAATCAGTCAAGCTGAATAATTAGTGTTGCATTTATCATTTATCAAGTCTTAGATTTTTTTTCACAGCACAATTAAAAGTGATCTTTGCTAAGGAGTCAACAGCAAGAAGAACAGGTCATTTTAAATCACAATTCCATTAAGAATGATAAATAATTAATACAGTTAAATAAAGCAGTCATAGCTATTGTAATTGTAATTGTGTTTGTGCCTGTAAACCAAGTAAACATCTGTACAAGTAAAGAAGCAGATGCTGTAAAGGACATAGAACTGATATTCTTTTGGTTTTGCAGTTTTACATATACTATGTTCCATGTCTAATTAGAGACAGAATCTTTGTCCTGTGATCAGTATTGCGCATTAGGACTTATTATAGTCATGGGGCCATCTCACAAGACCAACAGGGCCAAATTTAGCATCGACGACCCAAACAGTAAAGATCCTGCCCAGCAGTCACACGGTGAGTTGTTGTCATGTGTCTGCCAGCATGAGCCTCGTTACCCAACTGAAACTCACCTAGTACCACATCGTTCTGTGTTCCGGTCTGTTCTAGTAATTTCATTAAAATCATCGACCAGCCCAGCTCTCTAAGTGATGTAGTTAAGACCCGGGAAATGGAACCTCGTGTGTGATTGTGATTAACTGAGGAACATAGAAATTAGAAAATGAATACTGATATCAAACACTGCTTTTGGCTCATTAGCTTTAAATGATGGCACATTTAATCGAGCGGTGTGTTTATTTTGTGATAAATCATTGAATGTCTTGTTTGCAGATGGACTGAATTATAAAGAACAGAATGATTGGTGTAACTGGTTCGAGCAGTATATTCAACCAGCTGTTGAATTTGCACACCTAATGTTGGTGTGTGAGTCTGATGACCTGGGGATAAATACTCCTCCTGAGACTTCCAGTCTTCGCCTTCAGAATAAAAAAGTGCTTTTCTCATCTCAGAAGGCGAAAAAGGCTCTTACTTGTGTGGGTGGAGTCCTCGATCATTTTTATTGCTGTGGTGCTGAGTCGCCTGATGTAAATACCGTGTAGAGAAGGGAGTGCAGTCCTGGAGATGTGCTCAGCTAAGCGCACCACACTTTGCAGGGCTTTGCGGTCATGAACATTACATGTACTGTACTGTCCTTACAGTTTTAAGTGCACTCTCCACATATTAGAAGTGTTTGTTCTTGTTGGCACTACCAGTTCAGGAGGAGTGATTACTTTGTCCCCAACACAGGGCTAGTTAGTGTGTCCAACATTTATTTTTAAATAATATTGAACAATAAACACACTAAGAAAACTGTAAATGTATGGCAATAATAACTATATTAGGTAAATACATGATAATAGAAGGCAGTACTAGCCAATCAGTTAAGGTACTGGACTAAATATAGACTAAATGCATAATCATGTGACCACAAAATGTTGGTCACATAGCGTAAGGGTGAAAATCGTTATTATGCAGTCAAATAAAACTTCAAAACTTCCATTTTGAAGTACCTTTGTTGTGAAGTTTATGAATCGTGAAATTGGTAACTGTTGGTTTGACAAGACGTCTGGTGTACAAGAGGATTCTGTGGGGTAAAAACAAGTATGAGGAAGCAGATGGCAAGACAGCATTAAAAGATTGATGTTTGGGGGGGATCATACAGTGAAACTCTGGGAACAGATCGAGGCATGCCGGCCGGTGAAAAGCCCTCATGGAGCTGCTGTGTTGAATAAGCTCCTGTAAGTACTCTATTGTCGACCTGAGGTACACGCATACAGAGGTGGAGAGGGATTTCATGGTCTAAATGACTATCTCCACATCTACGTTCTGCTGCAGCTGCTGGGCTCAAACAGAAGAGGTAGATTCATCCATCACATGTCAGGAGAAATAGTGGTGTATTAAACCCAAGCGAAAGTTTTTTTTTTACCTTCTTCTGAAGCAGCTATAGCAGTTCAGACTCAGTAAACAGGTGTTAACCAAAGATGTTTGCTTTTGGTTAACAACCAAAAACTAAACGTTTCCATATTAGTCACAAAAGAGCTTGATGGAGATCCTATACGCCATTCTTATACTTACAGTCATGGGTTTGTTTTTTTTTTTTTTGGAGGAATATTCTTCCAACTTACTTTTAAAAATATTGTGAAGTTAGACATCGAATGAAACATTGAACAATTCCAGTGGTGTTCATTGGATTTAGTTCAAGACTCCTAAAAGTGAAGTTCATACACATCAAACTTATCCAACTAGTTCTTGAACTTTGCATCAAGCACAGTATTGCGTGGACAAAAATAGTTTTCCTAAACCATTTCCACAAAGGTAGAAGCTAAAAAATAACTTGTTTAATAACTTTTATTTCAGTAATAGATCTGTTTGCATACATTGGACAAATATGTATAATTTCTGATCTGGAAATTGGTCGTCTTATAACGTTATGCTATTCAAGTATTGTTTGATTCGCCACCTCTCTGGACAGGTTGCCAGTCTGTCACCGGGCATACCCTCCAGAAAGTGCTCTATCTGACTGGCCAGAAATTGCACCCAAGAGCTTGCTGTGAGTCCACTATGCCACGCCCTGTATGCTTCAGTGACATAACATTCACACCGTCATGGTGGTCTAACATTTACCTTACAAAGTGTGATTAAATAGACTACAAGTAATTGAGGGTTGAAGGCTCTGCTAAGGGCTCCCGCAAAGGCAAATTGGTATTTGGTTTTGTTCTACAAACTAAGTACTAAAAAAACTAAGTCCAGTGCATTAACCACTGAGCCACCGGTGCCCTAAGGACAAACATATGTCAAGAATTGGCTTCTCATGTCTCTCAGTTGCACAAGCCTAAGATCAGCCTGCACGATTTTAAACATTGGTTGAAACAATATACAGCCGCCCTTCCCCCCCATGAAATAATGAAGCCATGCGAATGAATTCTAAAATAATTCATTTCAATTTGCTGTCTGGCAACTTCACGATGGACCTAAGTTTGGTACATACCATGTCTTGGACTGTTTTTGATTGTTTCTACTAAATGTCAGTTTCATTTAGGAAAAATGTTAATGGTAGATTTTACAGCATTCTGACTTTATATGGTTAACATCTGGAACTTTTGCCCAACATGATTAATGTGCTTACTCTTAAATAGAAGCACATTTCTGCATTTTTATTCCAAAATCTGATGACAAGCCCTGCTCAACAGAACAGTGGAGGGAAGAAAGAAGAAGACGCAATCAACTCTGTAATAATGATTATGGTTTTACGATGAGATTCAAATGTGGATGGAATTTTATAATAAATTAATCATATATTACCACTCAGTGTAGGAACCCCAGTCCAAACTGCACAATAGCAGCAGATGTATTGACAATTGTACATGCTTTACTGCATCTGGGTGCCACCCTAGTAAAACCAGGGAATTAAAGTGTCGGTCCCAAGCCCGGATAAATTGGAGGGTTGTGTCAGGTAAGGCATTATGCCAAATCAATAATGCGGATCATGATCCACTGTGGCGACCCATAACGGGAGTAGACCAAAGGATTCAAAGTACACCGAGTCCAGCTTGCATACGGACTCTCGGGATTAGAGGATTACATTTTAAAAAGCATTGCAAATCATATAAACCCCAAGCAATTATAACTGCACTTTATTATAAAGGCCGAGTAATCCCTTAGACTGATCAGATATTTAGGACATTTCAAATGATTTTTTTTATCATTTGATCATCTGTCATGGATTTGCCATGGACTGGTGAACACATTCACAAAAATCTAAGGCAAAAGTTGTGACACTTGTGTTCAAGTGGCTTGCTGAAAAAACATATTAAAGCATATTGCAAGTATACCGAAAAAGCCCCTAAATGATAAAATAATATTATATTCAAATACATATTTGAGCCCATCATAAAGGTACATAGAACGAAATGGGCAATTTGGATGTAGGTGTGCCAGCTAATTTTTTGGGTCTAATCCAGTGTCACAAACTGGGAAGTGATCTAGCTTGTACAATACAAATCTAAATCACATAAGAGACATGTCTTTCACACTCAACTGAGGTAGTTCCGGCATTAACTCTACCACATCAGAAGAAAGTTGTTGTATATAATACGTGTAATAGAACTGTGGGAATAACCTTGGATAATACATATCCTGTACAGACGCTCATACTGCCAATGACTAAGAAAGACAAAAGAAAAAGAACAAACACTCCAGGATCTTTTGTCTTTGTCTAGCTGTACTGCACCTCACCCACAAGCATTTCAATTAAAATGTCTAAAGCTCTTTAAGTCACAGATTTTCGTCAAATACATTGAGCCATTTTAAGCAAATCTGAAGCTTTACTGGTCCATATTAACTTAAAAATATTCGCTAAATTGAATTCATTTTAATATATGAATTTTGGCATCTAATGTTATTCATTTGGCATTGTCAATGAACAGCCAGTCAGTGACCAATTCCCACATAAGGTTTTAACATCCATGTTCTTATCCAGATAAACTGAAGGAGTTGCAACGATCTCTGGTCAACGGTCACATGGGATGGAAAAATAAACTGCGGATATACAATACTTGATATATTCAATCTCTTGTATCGTTGCATGAATAGAGAGAACAATTCATAACCTGGCAGTTGAAGATTTTTTTCACAGTGGTGTGGAACAGCCATTTCTCATGGTTACACAGTATGGTTGTGGTAAATACTTAGCTTCAGTCGGTCTGGTTTTTTGGTTTTCACCACACCCCACCAAATAGCTCTCACTAGTGAGAGTCCAAATGCTTAAAAGTGCTGTAGCCTCAGTATGGCTCCAAGGCAGTTCACTTCTTCCAGGAGAATAACGTCACTCTTTTGGACCCTCCTGTTTGTTTCCCTGATTTAAATCCGATTGAACATTTGTGGATAGATGGCAAGGGAAGTTTACAAAAATGAACACCAGTTCCAAACAGTGGATGCCCTTCGAGAAGCCATCGTCAACACTTGGAGCAACATTCCCACTAGCCTCCTGGAAACACTTGCATCAAGCATGTCTTGGATCTAAAAGAATGGTGGAGCTACTCATTACTGAGTCATCATTACTTTGATTTCTGATGGGGGTTTGGTTTTGAGGTAGTTTTGAGGGTCTTTTTTTAGCTATGGTCTCAAACTATTCATCAGCTGATGAACAGCTTATTTCTGTTTGTTATTTTTTTAAAATTGTGAATTTCTACTTGTGGGAACCTTCTTAATATCCAAAAGTTCAAAATGCCAAATTTTTAACTGATTTTGGATTTTTGATTTTGATCAGGACTGAATTGTGCTTAATATTTCTTTTGTACCTTGAGCCCTACTGATGTACCTTGACTTTCCCTTTATGATTAAGAAAGTGATCTGTCTACCTACCTATCTATATGTTTAAGTAATCACCTGTTATTTTGGGGTATATTGGAAGAAGTGCTTGGCTCTAAAAGTGCTTATAACTATTGAAATGTTTAGATGCATTGAATTAAATACTAATTTGCTCGAACAACAGAAAAAATATTACTTACATGTCGTGGGAGCTTTCTGTGTGCATTAATCACAATGAAGGCTGCAGTGAGGATACGAACACTATGAAAAACATTTGGGGAATTTGCATTGATCTCACTCGTGGCATTTTCTCTACCAGCTTTATTAAGTACCACCCACGGTTCCCACATAAAATGCCAGCTCTTTCATTTCTAAATATACACTTGGTAACCTCTCAAATAAAATCCAGTTTGTAAAACATAATGGCATTTACTTTAGGAACAAAATGATTCAACACACATGACCCTTAAACCTCTCAGTAATCATTTACTTTAAAAATTCTACTGGCTCAAATCTGTGCTAGTGTGATTTAAGTTATTGAAATATATTACTTTGAAATGTATAAGCCTGAAAAGAGTTAGAAGGCCACTTCTTAAGATCTAGAATAAACTATTGTAAGATATCTTATATAATCTGTAAAATTTCAAATGCCTTTGTTAAACCAGGATGATCCGATTATATTTAAAACTATATGTGATATAAGAAGATGTGTGAACGTGTTGAGGTACTTTCCTGTCAGATCTTAACGATTTGCCATTAATGATGGCATGACGAATTCCACTTTTTAATCAGAAAATTCATTAAGGTAAATTACGATCATCCATCATGATGTGAATTTCAGGTGTTCTTGGGTTATGTGATATACACAATTAATAATTAACTGGTAAAAAATCTGGCAAGACCTGAAACCAACAGTTTATGTTAGAAAACTTAACAGCATGTTTAAATTAAATAGAAGCGGTGTGTCGTGAATTCTCGACAATAGACGTTAAGTGGACAATATCACACTGACCTATGTAAAATTATTAATTTAGCATTAAATAATAATTACTACTGCTCCTAACTTTATAAATGATAAAATGC
>JAYDZG010000015.1:13758183-13776403 GCA_034509265.1 Microcambeva bendego | reverse complement strand
GAAAGGACCGAGATCGCCCCACCCTGGGATCGAACCCAGGACCTTCTTGCTGTGATGCGACAGTGCTACACACTAAACACTAAGCCACACCTGTTTAATTGTATTTTTAATGTGTTGCAACTTGCAAGCATCAAATTCTACATATTTATATTTACAGAATTCATTAAAGTTGTTCAGTATAAACAGTGTAAGTATTTTCTTTATATTTATCAGTTAAATAAACCTTTTTACTACAATTTACAACATTAGTCCATTGTAGGATGTGGTCCACATGACCATTAAAACACTTGAACCTATCATCTTCTGCGCACTTATTGATGATGATACATAGATTACCTAAATATATGTGATAAAAAAATGTTCTGTTTAAAAACCCAGCACTGTACTCTTACACTAGCCACAACACATGGAACATACATACATACATACATACATTTAAGGGCTGAACGGCAACATACAAATCTATACTTATATGTTCACAGAGATGTTGACAGCTAATGATCATGGCTGAAAGTGAGAATCCCGTCACCCCAGAGCAGCATGCTCCTATCAGTGAGGAGAAATCAGGAGATGATTCAAGTCTTTCAGCATCTCAACAAGAAGTATTGGAGCGCTGTCTCCATGCTCTCACCCATGCTAAGAATGACAGTCATATTCTTGCAGCACTTCTACTGGTAAGATGATGAGTTGGGATTTGTTATTTTGTCAGGGTTTGTGATGGACAACACTAAGTGGATTCTAATACAACATTTTCTGCATAGATTACACGACTGTGTCCGGCCAGTCAGCTGGATCGAATCACCCTGCATCGTGTATTTGAAGCGGTGGGGTTTAACCTGCCCGCACGTCTCCTGGTGACTGCAGTCCGTGGAAATGAGAAATCTGGACTTCCACCCTCGGAGCTGCTTTCTCTTGGCACCGCCCTGCTTGCTGCGCTTAGCACAGATGCAGAAATGGCTACTCATCCCCAGCTACTGAGCACCATCCCTCTACTCCTCGGCCTGTTGGAAGGTGAAGCACCAGTTGATAAGATACAAGCTCAGCCCAGTACAGACGCAGCTCAGAATCCAAATGCTAATGCAGGTCCTCAGACAGAACAAAGCACTTCAGGCAAGGATGTGCCAACAAGTCCGTTCGTGTTAGGCGGTGATGATGATGAGGCAGTTCAGTCTCCCGTCGTTACTCTGGATGAGGCCGTCGCAGCTGATTGTTACCAGGTTTTGAACACTGTGTGTTCTCTGCCAAGGGGCCCAGATCAGCTACTGTCCCGAGGTGCTGTGCCCGCGCTGTGCAGAGCGGTGTCTCACAAACAGACTTTCAGCCATGAGAAGGGACTCCCACTTCTTGCTCATCTCCTGTCCAGCAGTGTAAGGCAGCGGGCATGGAGTAAACACCCCTCAGAACTCCTCCTTCTTCTCGACAGCATCATTCAGAACTTCAGCCAGTCTTCAGAACGGAACCTCCTAGACCTTTGCGCTCGGATACCACAGTTCCTACCCCCACCCGGAGGGAAGCCGCAAAACCCAGAGTTCAAAGACATGGTGGCTCGTGTTTGGGAAAAATTGCGTTCATTGGTTCAGGGAAAACTCAGCCCTGAGCAGCTCGGACCTGTTCTGGTGCTTTCCGCTTGCCTGTTGGACTTGTGTGGCTGGGATCCAGTGGGTCCACCGAAGATCTGCTGCCTGCTAGTGAACCGGGCATGTGTGGAGGTCAGAATGTTACTAGAGGAGCCACCAGGTACACAAATCTCAGCACAGCAGCAGCACACACTCACTGCCTGTTACCGGATCATGGAAGCAGCCATGGAACAAGCCTGCAGCCCGGGAACTAGTTTGAACCCTGCCCAGCCGAACAGCACTAGTTTAAGTCTGCAGCAGAGCAGGCAGGTGCTTGGGGTTCTGCAGGAAGCGTTCTCCGCCATTATTTATTACCTCCAGCAGGTGAGAGAAACGTTTCTTAAATAAACAGTACATAGGTGCAACACTAATTTTTCATTATTATTTTCAATAACGTTTTTATTATGTGTAATAAAATAATATAAATAAACATATAAATAATTGTATTAGGTGTAAAAGCTCATTTATTTCATTTTTTTACATATTCAATCATTTGATTTGGGCAATAAAAAAAACCTTTCATTAAAGTAGATGTAATTTTATATGATGGAAACAACACAGCTGTAATCATAATTATTCAACCCGCTTATTTTAAAAGGTAGTAGGGTGTGTATAGATTAAACCATTACAACAAATACTATTATATCAAGTCTTTGAGTGTTAAGTGATCCTATGATTGTCATTAACACACACGTCCCAACCTTTATCATATAATCATGGATGTTTTCAATAATACTGAGGTTATTCTGTGCTGTCCTACCAAGATTATGAATTCCTTTGGGAAAAACGTTTCTATTATGACCTTGAAAACATTCTTATACTTGTTTTCTTTTTAGTAGGTATTAAGACATATTAACCCAATTATTCAAACTGCTGAAAAGACAACACCCTAATATTTGTAATAATTTCCTAAATGGTGACTACAACAATAGTGTCTGTACCACTGAATGTCCAACCGGCTCAGATGTCCACATACTTGTAGCCATGTTGTAAATATTTTATCCACTGATGGCACAGTTGTTTGTTGAACGTAGTGGAACCTTACTTCATTAAAAAAAACATCTTTGTACCGGAATTCATCCTATCTGTTCTTTAAAGATGTGAATTTATTACTTTTAAGGAGAATATAATGAGATGTTTAAATGCCTTTTACAGTTAACTATTTGTTTGCATTAATATGACATAGTTGAAGATCCGACGGTAATTAATGCACGTATTGTAATAAATGCAATGGACTTTGCTTACAATTAAACCAACCATTAATTTCTAACTTAATTAAATACATTTTTTGAAAATCATGCTCTACAGGTTGATCCGAGCCGCTATGATGACCCCTTCCTTTTTGCAACGTTCCGCTGTGTTTGTGCCTGGCTGGCTGAGGAGACTTCTTGTTTGAAGGACGAGATCACTGCTCTCTTGCCCTTCCTCATTGGCTATACCAAACATCACCTACAGAGAAAAGGTAGGGGGCTGGCTGACTGGATGTCCGAAATGTCCGTCAGCGATGGTCCACAGGCCGGAACGTGGACAGGAGACGATGTTCTGAGGTCCGTTAAACAGTAAATCACTCACCGTACTTTGAAATGAACATATACCTCTTATTTTTCACAATTCTTTTCACAACACCACAGATATGATCAGAACTGTATCGTATAAAGATGATTTGTTTTCTGACAGGTATCTCCTGCCAGCACTTTGCCATCTTTCGGCTGAGGACGGCCCTCGAAAGGTTCTGCTCTCTCTGGGCACACCAGCTGTACTGGTGGACTTTCTCGGTTGTGGCTGGGGAGTCTTGAAGTCTCAGAGTGGTAAAACAGTTAGCAGAGATCCCAGTCTGGAAACAGCCTGTTCGGCCCTGCTCAACTTTGCAGTGACGGAAGCAGAATGTGTCCGGTACCTACTCGCTTCGGGTTCTTCTTTATACAGTGACTCATTGATACAACTGGGTGCAATTCATTTAAATACATCATAATTTTAACTTTGGTTTTTTAAACAGCTTGGTTTAACACATTCATACTTTTCAATTCATTCATTTAGACTGTTAAAAACTGCCAATACCTTAAGCATAAATAGTTAAAATGATTTAATACCGTATTTTCCGCACTATAAGGCGCACCTAAGAGCCTTTAATTTTCTCAAAAATTGGCTGTGCGACCAATCAGTGAACATTACATGATACGTACAGTACGTTCACCTTCTCCACTCCTCCGGTAGGTAAACTACTGCAAAACGTGTTCGTCTAAGGACCCCCGAAAACGGCACCAGGGAAGAGACGTGCTTACGGGGCACAATTCAGACTACAGGCGATCAGTCACACGGTTGTAAATGGGAATAGAGCTGTCGTCCGAGCTCTCATGAAAGCCGGCATCGTTGCTGAACAGCCACCTGGCACAGAGACTGACCCAGACAATGATGATGGAGAACCTGGCATGTTTGATGGCGAAATCGCCCCGCTGTTCCATTCAGACACAGAAGACGAGGACTTTGATACATTTGTGGGAGAACATTGATTAAAAAATAATGTGTTTTGTTAAATAGTAGAATAAAGTTTAACTAAACTCACTGTTCTGCTTCCGTCACCTTATTTTATAGACCGTATGTTTTAGCATTCGCCTTATAATACGGTGCACCTTATGTATGGGTTAAGTACAGAAATAGATCCCGTAATTGAGACTCCGCCTTATAATCCGGTGCGCCTTATAGTCCGGACAATACGGTACTTGGTTTCTTTTGTTTTAAGTATTTTAGTTTAAGGATTTTTTTGGTTTATGGATTGTGCTAATCCTCGATGTTTTCTTAGGACTGATGCTAGTTTTGCCTCACTGGAAGACCTACTGAGTGAAGCACTTCCGATCCTCCTCCACAAATCTCGTCTACTAGTCCTGACAGCCAATTTCTGCACCCTGGGTCTAATGATTAACCGACTAAAACCAGCTTTAACAGGTATGTGCATTGTGAATATTTCTATAGATTACGTAAGTTAATCAGGTCTTTATGGGCAGCACGGAGCAGAAGTCAGTAGCACTGTCATTGTCATTGTAGCAAGAAATTCCAGAGTAAGAACATCAGGCGGGTTGTCCGGGTCTTTTCTGTGTGGAGTTTGTATGTTCTCCCTGTGTCTGTATCCTCGTACAGTCCAAAAACATTCAGCCTGGTTAAACAGACACTGAATTGTCATGCATGGTTCTTGCCACTATGATGCATAAAACAGTGCATTGTTGCTCCCGTCCCAAGCTAGGATAAATAGGGAGGGTTGTGTCAGGAAGGCCTTTCGGGGTATAAACCTTTAAAATCTGTAATTCGCTTCCCAATCTACTGTGGTGACCCCTAACGGAAGCAGTGGAAAGAAGAAGATTGATTAGATCTTTAAGTGCTAATGTACATTTTATTAAGATGTCCATTCAGACACAGATGACCAACCAACAGCTCTGCAATGTACCATTTTCTTTGTAAAGTAAGGCTCTTTAAAAACTATAATGCATAGAATAGTGATATAAGTGAAGTGATCAAACTTTAAAATGGATTTTGGATATAAACATGGTTGTATATGCATGTAATTTGATATTAGGTTATTATATATATATATATATAAACCTGGGCTCAAAAATAGGGAAGGTGACCCAACCCTGGATAAATAGAAGGAGCCTCTATTGTGACACTTGATAGGACTATTTTATGTCAAAGGGTTTGTTCAGACACACATTTGCATTAAAATATATATATTTATATATGTGTACCCATCAGGTCCATTGAACAGCAACCAACAGCGCTTTTTCTCTTCTGCTCTACGTTTCCTGCGTGGTGCACTACAACCTGGCGAGGGAGTGGGCCAGGCACAAGTCTCTGCGATGTGGGCACCATGGTGGGAGGAGGTTTGTGAGCTCTGGAGACTTAGTCTGCAGGCTTTGGGTGGCTGTGTGAATGCTCAGCCTTGGATAGCAACCCTAATAAGAGACGAGGGTTGGCTGCAGAACATCCTCACCTTGCTGGAATCTAGTTGTGGCCTTCCGGACACTCATTCACAAGAGGCTCTGGAAGAGGCTTTGTGTGCCATTGCTCACCAGTGTCCACCCTGTCGCCAAGATATCAGCACATGCATGAAGAAGGAACCTGGAGGCTCACTACACTGCATGACCCAGCTAAGGAAGGTTTTAATGAGCTAAGGTCATCGCCGTTGGTGTCTAATACATTATTATTAAAATGGTTACAAAAGTGCTGTTTCTGGTGACAAAGTTATTGATGCCAATACATGTAATGAGGTAAATAAAAATATTTTTGTTTAAACTGGATTCTCTTCATTGTTTTTTTAACTGGAGTTGTATTAGAAGTACTGAACTGCTTTGACGAGCGTTCAGTTCTCATCTCATCAGTCATTTTCTTCATGCTGACATTAATTAAATTCAATTCAATGCCATTTAGCAAACTCCTATAAGAACCGCCATAATAGTAAACTGGTCATTTTACTGTAGAAACCATATCTATGGACTTCTGCATATATGGTTGTCTAACAGTTTTTTCTGTTTTTGCATGTCTTCTTACTTGGAAATCCAAGTTGACCTGACAGCTCTTGGAAATGTAAGAATTACGAAAGTGCCTTCCGTTTCAAAGTGTCCTGGGAATACTCAAAACCTTACATTTTGTATTATAGAACCATCCTTGCTCTCTCTCCTCTGTACGTGTTGCCACAGCTGGAAAACAAAGATCTACAAATCTTTTTAAACTACGTCCAGCCAATCAAAAGGCAACAGTTCTAGACACCACACATCGATCATTAAAAGTGCCTTGAGTGCCAGAGTGTTTAAATACTTTTGAAATAGCAACTTGAAAATTGACTGAAACCAGAAGCTTCTAAGAAAATAGCACTGTAGACATTTTTTAAAACTTGAATAGTATTTGGTACGAGTGTCTTTCAGCTTTGGTAGGTTTTGAGGTGGATCTTCCCACAGTACAGTGAGGTGCAGGCTCTTCCATTGATAAACAATGCAGACATCCTAACACCACATGATCTTGCAGAGAACTGGATGATTTTAATTAATCTTCTTGCATTGCTCTGATGTCCAGATCAGAGCTGTTTTTATCAAAGAGACAAAAGTTAGTATGAGCACTTTGGCTTGAGACCACACATTCCCCACAAGGACTTTCACCCACAGTCGTTTACAGTATTTGAATCCACCTAGTAATGAAACTCCTGTCCTTGTCTAGCACATTTTGGGGGTGTCCTTAGTTTTTGCTTGATGCTTAGTGTTGTGAGCACAAGGCATCGCCACTAGAGGGAGTCCAGGACCGGCCTATCACAAATTTCGTTCATTGCAAGGCCAGTCTTGTGGATCCAATTAACCTGCTTGCAAGTCTTTGGACTTGAGGACGCGTACACACAGAACACACAAAATTCACACAGCAAGGACAAGACCACACGTAAAGTTGGAGTTACAAATTAGAGTAATTTAAATTATATTTGCACCCAAACACAAACTAGATGTTTTGTTTGTTTGATGGTCCACTTAAAGACGTTATTTTCTAACATTCTGGTTATATGAACCGTAGTGTTGTAGTTCTTGTAACAAACAGATACTGCAAGCGACACCTACCCGACTTTCTTGTGATACAATGCCAGCCTCTGTGCCTTCCAGTTAGATGGTATCAAGTTTTTGTAATTTTGTCTTCACCAGAAGGTTGCTGGTTCAAGTCTCACCACTGGCAGGCTGGCTTTTGGACCCTTAAGCAAAGCCCTTAACCCTCAAACTGTTGTTTAAACTTTGTATAAATGTGTCTGCTAAATGCTGAAAGTGTACATGTAAATTACTTTTTGTATAGTGATCCTGATATTTTTCTTGGTGGACTGTCATTAAGCCAGGAACTAACACTGCTGATGTCTGAGCTGCCTGAGCTCAACATCCAAATTTACTATCCAAGAATTCTAACATAAAATAGAATTAGTCCTAATAGAAAACAGTGACATGTAATGTACATTACATGGACAATCGTGTGGACACTTGACTACCCAGATAGCAAAATGATTCTGGCCCAGATCCCCTCATTTTCATCTGGCCCACTTGCCACATGGATTGCCGGCACTTTTGGGCCACCATGTGAAGCACACAACTGGGCCAAATCTGGACCAGAAGATGACCACATGATGGGTGCCATATCTGGAACAGATCTAAACCAGACTAATTTCAGACAGCAAAATTATTCCGGCCCATATATGGCCCACATTACCCAATTGCCACATGGATTGACAAACTTGACCAGACGGCTTCTGGTTGTCTTTTTAGTTTCCGCTCTACAATGTTAGATCATCTATTTATTTTCACAGCATTTTAAGTGTATGTAAATATATGTATCCCAAACATCTCAAATATGAAATTCTTCTTAATGCAAAAGAATAAACTCACTGGCACTGCTAAATAAATAAATAATTTATTAATCCAATGAGACATTGCAATGAGCTGTCTTTACAAGCCTTTACACTGGATCCTAAAATGAAATAATTTTTAAACTTGATTTTTATTCAAGACACAGATGAAAATGCATCATATATAACATATAAACTATAAGAGCTTGTTAAACACCATTCCAAAATCTGTTGGGATTAATATAGAGCTGTTCACGGTGTTTATTAAGACATTAACATTTATTAAGATTCATTTTCCTTTTTAACAGTGTTTGTGATGCCAGGCACTAATGATGCTCAAACATACCCGCCTCGACACGACTTCTAAATTATATTAAAGACTACGCCTGATAATGAGATTAAAGGGTAATTGATTCTAATAGACCCTTATGACTTAAAACGTGAAGTCAGGGGTCGGTACCGGCCACTTAACTTCCTTTACAATTAACTCATGATCTTATTATGATCAGTCATGCTGGAACAAGAGATGACCAAAGTGTTGCCTCGAAATCAGCAATGATAACGAAAGAGTCTTAACAATATTTTAGGATATCTCTGCGCCTTGTTAAGCAGGTGTTCTTCTCGTTCCAGCTTTTGGCCCCCATGTCACTCGAACCCATCCCCCACCCCTTTCAACGTCCCGTCACTCTTTGTGTTTATAAAACAAGTGTGTGTCTCATCTCTCCTTACACTCTTTTCAACCTGCAGCATCAACTCTCGAACAGTCTAAACGGTCGATCCAGGCCCCATCATCTACACTCATCATGCTTTGGAAAACAAGGAGCAAAACAGACCCCTACTGCGCACAGGTAATCGCTTTAACGCACTATTAACTGCGGTATAAAACTAAACGTTTGTTGTGTAGTGTTTATCTGGAATATAAAGACGTCCAGGAGATGGAATACGGGCTGTATGCATGTGAATCGTGTTCGGATCATCCTAAATTTAGTTTAACACCAGATTTATGTTTGACGTCGTAATATTTTTGTCTTTTATGAAAAAAAAAAAAGTGTGTATAAATCAAAGAATCCAAACTCACGCGCTGTCTTGAAAAATACTGTTATACAAATTAGAATTTAAAATTAAAACCATATAGAGACGCCAGAACACCTGAACAATCGTTTATTAAACATATTAATGTCTCTTTAAGGTGGTCTATCCCACCCCTCCCACGTCCAACGCGCCCAGCTGTGGCGCAGCTATAAGAGCGCACTTGGCAAACAGTCTGAAGACTTTGGTTTCGCGTCACACGTACACGTACACGCGCACCGTGTACGAGCTCCAAAACAGACGCTCCACGGCACGTATGGATCCAGCTCGTAAATAACAAATCTGGGGATTGATTATCGGGTAGAATTCGCGGACATCCAGTCAACTTTGAGCGCCGATCACTCGCACATCCACATGTTAGTGCACACCTATCCATCCACGGTGAGTCACAACGACGTTCATTACAAGAAATATATTTTAAAAAGAGAAATCTACACGATTTTCTCTTTCACGTTATATTTCCATGTCGATTTTAAATGTGCTCCGTATGCTCAGGTTTTAATAAGATCGCACATGGATGGATGGAGCTTTAAATATCAACGTTTAACTTCACATTTGTTTAAAAATGATCACAAACTATCTTTTGTTAGTTAGTTATAGGATTTTAATGTACATAAGGGTACTAAGTCCATATACCCTTACTCATTGAAATGTGACTGCAAAGGAGGATTGTATAACCCGAAAGGCACATACATCCGTGTATTAAAATCATATTATAATATAATATTTCTATACTATTATACGTATTTTACTATGAAAAAAATTGCTATGGAATACAACAAGTAAAACTGATTTTACTGGCAAAAATGTTCACTATTTTACTTTTATTTAAACGTATATTTCACCGCGTCACCATTTAAAACATCCAAAGGGTTTATTTTCCTTTTAAATAGAAACCACAGCTTGTTTAAACATTAATAACTCGATCAGGCATTCGGAAAATAACAGACTGCAGTATTTTCATTCCTACCCTGATAACTTTTAATTTAATAAAAAGACCAAAACTAAAACCATTTTAAAAAGTGAAATTTCACTCTGAGCACCAAAACAAATTTGTGCGTAAGAGTGCACAAAATGTATTATTTGAGCCATTTTTTGTTTCTTCTTTTCTTAAAATTATTATTATTATTATTATTATTATTATTATTGTTATTGTTATTGTTGTTGTTGTTATTGTTTTTGTTGTCGTTATTATTATTATTGTTGTTGTTGCTGTTGTTATTCTTCTTGTTATTATTATTATTATTATTATTATTATTATTATTATTATTATTGCTGATTAAATAATAATAATAATAAGAAGAACAAGAAGGAGGACGTTAAAATAAAAAGCAGTTTAGTGATGAATAGGAATAGAGGGTTATGCTCAATGTCAAACAAATGAAATAGTGTTAACTTAATGGCCCCTAATGCGACAAATTAAGAGGAACATTTTTCGTTCTCCTAACATTAATTATATTTTTTATTTCCAAATGTATTCACTTTCTCCTTCTGCCCCCCGCAGGAGCGCTCGGACGGGCTGTCCGGCTCCTCACCGCGACTCTCTCAGCTGTGCTCGCTGAATCAGAACGCTTACACTGCGGCTCCTCCGCTCTGCCACACCCCGGCTTCAGACTTCCAGCCCCCGTATTTCCCTCCTCCATATCCGCAAGCATCGTTCTCCTACTCTCAGCATCAGGACTCAGGTTACCCGCACCTAGCCGACCCGTACCAATCCATCAGCTCTCTCCATCAGCACCAGCAGGCCTGGCACCCCCCACGCAGCCGCAACCAGGAAGAAGTGGGACTCCTGTCACAGTCACAGCGTTCTCTGAGCCTCGAACCCCGGCGAGACTACCATGGAGTTCCGCGACTCCTACACGCTCTGGGAGAAGGAGCAGGAGCCGGAGCTCTGGTGGATGCTTCTGCTCTGAGCTTGCACAATCAGCCTCACACAGCAGAGGAGCTGCAGGTAAATATTTCCAATCCGTTTCAGATTTCTAACAGAACCAACAAAGATATCTATAATTTGGAATAAATAATCAGGATTGATTGAATAAATCTTTGGTCTTTGGTTTTATAAATTAAAGTATAAATCCTTCCAATCCATCAACCATTTTTAAATACATCATTGCACTCGATTTTGAGGATATCATGAGGTGTGCGTACACATTTAATTAAAATTCCAGAAGAAACAAGACATTCAGTGGATAAATACTTGGAATACTTTCTCTAATATGCAAAATGCATTCCTTAAATATGACAAACAACAACTACTAAGCAAAGTCGGAACTTCAACACACATGTTTATTAAAAAATGCATTACATACCAGCTACGTTTGGGTAAATCGGAATATAACACTTAATATCAACGTTTACTCTAATGTTACCCTTTTGGAATTTGTCTTTCTCTTTACCTGTCTGAAACATCTTGGAGCATTTTTGCTTTAAATCATTGCCAGAAACTCGTAATTCCATTAGTAAAAACAACACTCCAGAAAGGTCAAATGAACAAGTCTAGAGGTAGGTGGTTAAACTCCAATAACTATATTATATATTAAATATATTCTATTAATCTAAATATCCATTAAAAGTGAACTTTAGTGAGCACTTTAAATCTGGATACCAAGTCAAAATGCATCTTTATATCATTGTCAGCTCGAGTGATGATGAAAGTCATCCAGTAACGGAATTTTAAAAGGGTGTCAACACGATTTAAACGACACTTATTACGTTACTATGGAATTATTGTGTTAACTTTAATAATAATAATAATAATAATAATAATAATAATAATAATAATAATAATAATAATAATAATAATAATGATAATAATAAATGGTGCAACAAAAGTTCGATCAAGTCAATATGCACAGAACAATTATTAAACTTCTGTTTATATTATACAGTTATATTCATTTTAAAACTCGTAGCTATAAACTTCACTACAGTTGTTCGATGTATTTGGTTTCTTAATAAACATTATCAGTTCAATAATTAAAGAGTAAAAGGGGAATCCATCTTAAAGTAGTTTTTAATTTATCATTATTATATTACAATGGGTTCATCCAAAAGTTCGCATTAATTTACATGGAAAGAACAAAGAAAAGATAAAGTTGAGATTCATCTTGTAAATATCTCTGTAAATATTTAAAGATTTTACGCAGCGCAGAGATCAGAAAATCACCTAAAGCGTAAATAAGAACATTTAGATTAAATAAGAACATTTAGATTAAATAAGAACATTTAGATTTAATAAGAACATTTAGATTAAATAAGAACATTCATTTAGATTAAATAAGAATATTTAGATTAAATAAGAACATTCATTTAGATTAAATAAGAACATTTAGATTTAATAAGAACATTCATTTACATTAAATAAGAACATTTAGATTAAATAAGATCATTTAGATTAAATAAGAACATTTACATTAAATAAGAACATTTAGATTAAATAAGAACATTTAGATTAAATAAGAACATTTAGATTAAATAAGAACATTCATTTAGATTAAATAAGAACATTTAGATTAAATAAGAACATTTAGATTAAATAAGAACATTCATTTAGATTAAATAAGAACATTTAGATTAAATAAGAACATTTAGATTAAATAAGAACATTTAGATTAAATAAGAACATTTAGATTAAATAAGAAGACCTCGGTCATTCGTTTTTAATAAGTTTTATTTTTTCTAATGAGTCTAAACATGTGAAATGTTAAACGAAAATCGTCTCACTTATTTTATTTTCACATTTTATTTAAACCAGTATAGAGTTTTAATCATCGCTATAATAATAATAATAATAATAATAATAATAATAATAATAATAATAATAATAATAATAATAATAATAATAACTATTTATTTTGGGGTAAATGTTAAACTTCTATTTTATGACGGCACTGCTTACTTATTTATTATAAATATGAAAACTTCAATGAAGTGAGCTTTTTTAATAAAATCATGCATTATTATATTTATTTTAAACTATAAATATTAAGGCACGTCCGTGTTGATCTCGTTTACGCGTTTACTGCCTGAGACTCGATCACGATTCTGTTCACTGATTCAGCCAAAAGCAAAAGCCTGAAGCGTGGAGAGAAGAGTGGAGAGAAGAGTGGACAGAAGAGTGGACAGAAGAGTGGACAGTGGACAGAAGAGTGGAGAGAAGAGTGGAGAGAAGAGTGGACAGAAGAGTGGACAGAAGAGTGGACACCCACCTCCAGAGAAGGACTGCGCCAGCGCCTCGGCAGTGAAGGCGGTTCTGCTGCTGGGGTTCTGCTGCTGCTTCTCCTCGGAGGTCTGAACATGATGGAGGTTGTAGTGATGGAGGTGATGGTAGTTTTCACCCAGCACGTTCCTCCATCTCCCGTACAGAAAGCTGTGGAGCACATCCGAGGTGATGATCTCACACAGAGACAGGTTCGGGGACCTGAAGCCGGACTTGATGATCAGCGCGTCGGAGGGGAACACCGAGCCCATGTCGGCGTGTTTGGAGAGGCAGTGAGGACTGGATGGAGTAAAGCTCCAGGACAGGTTCTCCCTTCTGATGGGAGGAGAAAGCTCCCACAGGCTCTTATATGTCTGTCTTTGCCTAATGAGGGCTTAATGGCCATTCCCCCTCCCTAAATGGGCTTGTCCCCTTTGAAGGAAAAACTCTTTATGAAGACAGGGACCAACCCCCCTGAAGGAGCGCGTATGTGTGTGCGTGTGTAGATGGAGGGACAGATAACACCCCCAAAAAACTCTTTCCAATCATTACAACACGTTTAATTTAACCAAGGTCCTGAATTCCTCGATGGAGAAAGTTCTGTAACGTCCTTCATCGTGCGTCTTCATCGTGCCCTAAGACGTCTTATTGTATTTACTCCAGACTTGAGCTTCTGTACGACTGACCCTTCAGACTCACTTTCTCCCATCATTCCTCCTAAATGATGTTGGGGGAGAAATTGATGACAATTTTATTCACCGAACCTCCTAAACAGGACATTTGGATCCGTCCACATTCACTAAAATCCAGACCCGCGCATGCGTACTGCTAACGACTTACACTTCTTATATATATTATAGTATAGTACTATATATAGTGTATAGTATGTGTAGTATATATATATTACATATATTATTATCTCACCATTCTGACGCATTTTCCTTTATTCAATGAATAACTTCGATTAATTCTGATTTAATCTGTTATTGTGATTTATTTTGAGTTGTTGTCCATGCAGCCGTTTCAGAATATAAAATCTTATTAGATGTTAATAGCTTCTACATCGTATTAAAGTGGTTGTGACGATACTGTACGTTAAGGAAGGGACTTGAACTCATGCCCGTGTAATCTTTAAACAAAGAAGTGCAGAGAGCCTTCAGTATTGGTGATGGTGTAAATGTGCTGTCATGCACTGATGCTGTTTTTTATATATTCTCACCTCACAGAGTTTTTTTTCTGGCTCTGGACCCACCACGATGTTAATAATATAAAGTAAAGTGAAAATCCTATAATACATAAATTCATGTTAATACAAACCCCAGGCTGCAACGAGCATGTATGGAGAGAAGCAGCGATAACTGAATCCATGTTTCAAGAACACCAGAGCCAGAAAAAAAAACTATTATCATAAAGCTATTTTCTGGAAATCCACTTAGTGTGTGTAAAGCCTGAGGCCAGATGTTGAATTCCATCAGTACATGTAATACATGATTTTACACATAGAGCTGAAATACAGCATCACTTTAGACAGACTTGCTCTTATGAGGACGATTACAGTGATTTTTAATGTTTTTAATGTTCACACTACAATTATTTTTAATGTTTGCACGTCCACCAGTAAATAGAAATTGGTGGATTTATTAAACTTATTAAATTGGTGGATCCATTAAACTGTGATACCAGTGATGTGTGTGCGTGGAGCATCACTGAAGCCCAAATAAATAAATACATAAATGCATCTGTTGAAAGTTTCGATCAAATATTAACGCTGGTACGATTTTGTGACTCTAAAAATAAAGATGCAACCTTAAGTCTTAAGTCTTAAGTCACTTTAGTTTTAGCTTCACTTCCTTAAGGTTTCGGATCGAGCCTGTTCATTTCTGCCTATTTAAGAGAAGAGCGTTTGTGAGGTGGCCTTCCCGAAAGTGTTGCCAGAATGACTAAGCACCTACATTTAGTATTACTCGTTATATACACCTGTTAGTAATGGGCGTGGCTACACCAGGTGAAGGCAAATCTTTAATTTTAAAAGAACGAATCAAATGATTTACCTTCAGGATCTAACTGATGTTAACCGTGCAGCACATCTGGTGACCCACCGAGCACTGTGTGAGACACTCCACATCTGTGCTTTGGAGGCTGAGGAAGGCGAACAGCAGCACCGGTGGAAAACCTACGTGAACACCTGAACCCTGGACTCCTGTGATACACCTTTAATGATACTATCATTTTAAACATCTCTTCTTCTTCAACTCTCCCTATTTATCCGGGCTTAGGCGCTACAATGTACCGGTTTGTTGTGCATCCATACCCGGAGGAAACCCACACGGACACAAGGAGAACGTGCAAAACTCCACACAGAAAGGACCTACGTCGGCCCACCCGGGGATCGAACGCAGAACCTTCTCGCTGTGATGCTACACACTAAGCCACGGTGCCGCCCTCATGTAAGTTTACACCTATAATAATTCTAACCACACCTGACACACACACACACACACGGCGTGAATTTCGGCCCACTCACACACACACTATCATCTGCTGCACGTTTCTGGAGGACAGACGGACTCTCAGTGGAAACATCTGGGCGCGTCCGTGGACCAGACGGAGCAGAACGGAACCACCAAGTGTTGAAGCGTTGCTCCAGGGTCAGAACTTAACCACACGGACAATAGAGCATCTTTATTAAAGGATGAATCACATCTCGGCATCCAAACGTTTGGTGGATGCAGCTTCATCAAAGCTACGCTTGAAGACCACCGGCGTCCGTCTGGACGAGTCTGAGAGTCTCTTTAAGACGTTTTCTCATGATTTTAGCTCTGAATATACAAGGTGATTGTGTTTAAGTTTTTTACCAGCGTGCTTTTACGGCATTGTTCTGTTTTTCAAAGCCTCCGTCTCCGGCCTCATATCTTAGGGGATTAATATTCATAGTGTTTCATATGAAGCTTTTTGTGTGCGGCTTTTCGCCGCCGCCGTGTCGAGCCTTTCTCTTGTTTTTCCGAGTGTTTCTCGCTGGACATCTTTATCCCATCCAGCTCCCCATTCACGGCGTGAGAAGTGCCGCAAATCAATCTTGCATGGTGTTTTTCTTCACCGAGACAGCTCGAATGGGAGAACCGGTCCCATCGCCGCCGACCCGGCTGTGTCCGACGCCGCGGCCCGCTCCCTCTGTGCTCTGGTTTTAAGAGGCGCTCAGACAGATGTGAATCAGACCTGACTGGCGAAAAAGCCAATTTGCTCGAATGGGAAAGTGCAGAAAGGCAAAAAGATCTTCACTTCCGCTTCACGTGAGCTTATCAAGGAGCGAGGCCAAGCTGCAAACTTGGAAGTGTGAGAAATGTCAGAGGGTCAGATCATGGCACTTAAGCAGTGGAAGCAGCCACTCATATTATTATTATTATTATTATCATTATTGTTACTTTAAAGATACTATTATGTATAACCACCTGGACATTATTGCGTAAATCCTGTCTACGACGTCTACGGTGACGCCAGACACTAATAAACGATGAATATTAACGTAATTAAACGATAAACCCTGGACGTTTGGATCATTAAAGCTGGATAAATGATGAACAATGAATCAGGACACGTGAGAAGACCCACAAGTCATCGTCGGAGCCGGAAGAGCCGTCTTACATGAGCAGCCTGCATCACGGTGCCTCAGAGCTGGCCGGTAGCCCAAAGTTTTTCCTCCTCATCCAAACAGGATTAAATCCACCAAGACGATTTCCATTCCTCCGTGGACTCCTTTCGGGGAGCGTAAGAACAACAAGAGGATGGAAACGGAGGCGTGAATGTGGCACCAGCTGCAGATTATCAGCGGGTGGGGCAGGGGTGGGGCAGCTCGGGGGTCTTCTCGGGCCCCGAAGACCCCCGTCGAGCCTAAATATCATCTTCAATAGAGATGACCGGAGAGGGCCGAACATTTGAATATCCCAAATCATTTAGAGCGAACGCTTTCAGCCGAGCGGGCGGCGTGACGTTAAACCGGTTACGTCGGTAAAGCAATTTTAATTAAAACAAAGCCAGCCTGATCAGAAAGTTGCATTTAATTAGCAGTGAATGACGTTCTTCTGCTGAAACTCCGTAGTCCGGGACACACACGGTGCTTCTTTTAAAGCAGCTAAACGTGAAGGCCTTTGTACAATATACAAATATACTAAATCCTCTCTGCATTAAGCACACACACACACATTTCCTCACTAAGCACATAGAATATTTATTAAGAATTAATCCCGGCTGTGGTAGAAGAACCCAATATGGAGCCCGTTCACCTGATGGGCTCAGCAGGTAGTGCAGGTCTCACAAGCGTCTTTGTGGGTTTGGGGAGGAAACCACTTCAGAAATGATTCTAATAATTTAAAATAACTTCTAACAGGCTTGATGAGATCATATATAAAAATAGAAAGAAAGTTTAGTTCATGTATTAATTTTATTACCTTCACTGCATGACCGTCAAGCTCAGGACTGCAGTCGACTTGCACCGCCAGGGTAACAGATCCAGGGTCCCAATTCATCTCAAGGCATCACGCAATCATAAGCCATTTAGAAGAGCCAGATCACCTTCTACAACACACACACACACACACACACACACACACACACACAGAGAGAGAAAGAGAGCGAGAAAGAGACACACACAGAGAGAGAGACACAGAGAGAGAGACACAGAGAGAGAGACACAGAGAGAGAGACAGAGAGAGAGAGAGACACAGAGAGAGAGACAGAGAGAGAGAGAGACAGCGAGAGAGACACACACAGAGAGAGAGAGAGAGAGAGAGAGAGAGACACACACAGAGAGAGAGAGAGAGAGACACAGAGAGAGAGACAGAGAGAGAGAGAGACACAGAGAGAGAGACAGAGAGAGAGAGAGACAGAGAGAGAGACACAGACAGAGAGAGAGAGAGAGAGAGAGAGAGAGACACACACAGAGAGAGAGAGAGAGAGAAAGAGACA